>FJUW01000082.1:1817-70149 GCA_900074885.1 Rhynchosporium graminicola
TTCTTAATAAATAGTATAAGTAATATAAAGGGACTTTAGCTAGATTCGATAAATCCCTTATCTAAGTTCTCTATAAGGTACTTCTTAGTTACTTATAGTTTATCTATAGATTACTAATATAAGAGCGAATATATATTAGGTAATAGTTCTTCTAGAATAATTTTATAATTATATAAGCGATATAGTAGAAGAATATTAGAATCCCGCTTAGAAAAAGCTTCCTTAAGAGTATAGTATTATTCTAGTAGCTTTTCGGCTACGAGTCGTTTAGTATTAGGATTCTTAGGAGAATCGCTATTTAGATAGTCTTATATAAGGCGGTCTATCTTATAGATACTAGTAAAGAATAATTTAGAACTTTTATATTTTATATTAAAGTAAAAAGCTATAGTACTAATTTAGTAAATCGGAACTAGTTTCTAGATCCTTAGAAGTTAAAAGGAATACTTATAATAAAGTTTCAGCGTAAGTACCTTTCTCGATAAAGTCGGAGCGGAAAAGGGTTCGGATTCCTTAGCGATAAGCGGAAATAAGTTAAAGAGTAAAGACGATATATTAATATACTATATTACTATTATTTAGTATAATTAGTATTAGTTTAGCTAGTTTATAGCTAAGTCCCGCGCGTTAGTATCGATTTAGTAAGATCGATTAATATTAAGTTTACGAGATAATAGAGTTATAATTATCTCCTTATTATATTAGAGGGTAGCTAGATAGTATTCCGACTATAGTAGCTTATAATAGAGCGTATCTAGCTTAACTTAAAATCGTTATATCTATTTAATATTAATAATTATATCTTATTATTCTAAATCGAGGAGAATAAAAGAGTAGTTATAAATACGCCTACTATTAATAGAAAAGTATAAACGTATAAAATAAGTAATATAGGTTCTAATAGACTATTAGAACCTACATATTAGAATAGAATAAGGTAATAGCTCGATTTTAATACTAAGGGCCCCCGATAGTCGTCTAGTAAGAGTGCGATTAATAAATAGATAACTATTCGCTCTAGTATTAATTAAGCTACTTATAGAAACTCCTAGCTTATTTATATTAATTATAATTAGGTATATGAATTACTTACTTCTTATTAAGGAGTTAAGGTCCAGATTAGAGAGATTATACTTATATAAACCTAGGAAGGAGTTTTTACCTAGGCCTTATCGTTTCCCTCTAGTATTAGTCCAGATTCGGAGGGTATATCTTCTATTACTTCCTTAGCTACTCTCTCCTCTTCCGGAAATTCGTCGATTAATTAAACTTTAGGCGGGTTAGAGTAGTCTAGCTTAATATAACTAAGCTATCTATAACTATAATACCTAAGGGGTTCTCCGGTCGAGGTAATAAGGTATTTTAGCGCGGAGAGAGTACTAGATTATACCGGGGTAAAAGTACATACATATAATATAGGAGTAGTTTATCAAGGAGCTAAGCTTAGGGACTAGTAAGGAGTAGAACTAGTAGAAGTCGTAGTAGTAATAATAGGCTTATAGTACTATACTAGAGTAGTAGCTTTCTCGGGATAAGTATATTCTAAGTTATAATAACGCTTAGTATTAAAAGAAAGTAAGAATCTAATTATAGAAGCGTAATCCTTATTCTATATTAATTTAATAATAAAGATTAAAGCGCGTAAGGATAATATAATCTTATCTTATATATAGAAGAACTACTCCTTCTTTTTAACCTTACTTTAGATAGTAGCGCTTTGAAATCGACTACGAAACTCGGCGAAGGTCTCGCGTATATAGCTAGGTTATTATATTTCTAAGTAGTAGAAAGCGTTATAGTAGTTATCTTCCTCTAAACTAGTAAGAAAGTTCTCCTCTAATAAGGAGATTATTTTATTACTAGTTTTAAACTTATTAGCGAGGTACTAAGGTATAAGATACTCTTTAGCTAATCTAGTAACTAGCCTTTATACGAGAACGCGCCGGGAGAAGTCTATAGGGTAATAGTTAGCGTTTATAGCTAGCTAGTCTCGTATTAATACTTTCTATTAGAGGAAGGTAGAGTCTAATTTGTTATCTAGGGGTAGGATCTTCTTAGTAAGATAAGACTTCCTAGGGCGTAACTCTACTGATTCGGCGCTAGGAGGAGGAGATAGTTTATTAGGAATAGTATCTTCTCTCTTAGTACTATATATCGGAATAGAGTTTATTAGCTTATTAAACTCTAGAATACGCGGAGATTATAGTATTAGTTTTAGTAGGAGAGTTAAAGATAAGCGAGAGACCCCTATAAGGAACTTATCTTATATAGAGATTAGTCTATCTATAGTATCTTCTAGAGAGTTATTCTTTTCCTCTTAGTCCGCTAATTATTATAAGAGAGAATAGATTAGGTTCGAGTTACTTATAGTAGTAAGAGTACTTAGCGATTATACTTCTAGTGAATTTCGCTTTTATTTTCCTTTCCCTCTTAGTTAGTACTTCCTTAATAAGGTATTAATATTCTTTAGAGTAAGAGATATTTAAGGTAAGAAAAAGTATAATAGATTAGGTTCAGAGGTAGAGCAGGAGGGATCGCGTTAAGTTCCCCTAGAACTAGAGGGGTTTCTAGTTTATTAATTAAGAGCTATAATAATAGCTTAAAAAGGGGTATATTAGGGCTATTTCGGCAGCGATACGTAGAGGTTAAAGTTCCGGGGTATTTATTATACTTTCT
The DNA here is from genome assembly GCA_900074885.1 of Rhynchosporium graminicola. Classification (NCBI taxonomy): domain Eukaryota; kingdom Fungi; phylum Ascomycota; class Leotiomycetes; order Helotiales; family Ploettnerulaceae; genus Rhynchosporium; species Rhynchosporium graminicola. The sequence goes on from FJUW01000082.1 coordinate 4,494, forward strand.
TTAAAATCTATTTATAATTCCTTTATACTAAGAGGGTTATTAAAGGAGCGTTAGCGAAAACCTCTTCTATTATACTATTTATAATAAGCTAAATTAAACCCTAATTCATAATTATCCGAGAGATCTCTAGTATCTTAGCTATATACGAGTAGTTATCGAATAACTAACTTAATAGTAAGATATTATAGTAAGCTATCTCCGGCTATCTTAATCTTTTTATTTAATATAATAATATAAGACTTAAAGTAGTATATAAGTAAGAATAAATAAGTAGAGAAGCTAAGAGCGATCTTATATAGTCTACTACGAAGGAAATAAAAAGATAAGGAAGGAAGAAGAAGAGAGATAGAGTATAAGGCACCTTATATATATATACCGGTACTAGTCCGATACTATACCGGGTCGGATACTAGTTCTGCCGGGATACCTATAAACTTAGGCCCTATTATCTATCCTTCTTCTCATGTGACATTCAGGTGAGCTATCGTCATAAAGTTCTAGTAATTTCTACTTTAAGAAGACTTAGTAGACTCTCGTATTAAGTAGCGAGTTCGCTTCAAGTGGCGAGGGCCTAATCTTAGAAAGGATAGTTAAGCGAAGATCTAAGCCTAATACGTGCTAGTCTAAAGTCACGTGAGTTAATCGATTTTTAATCGATTAAATTAATTATAATTAGATTAGATTAGATTAACTCTGAATTACCTTTGATTAGATTAGATTAACTCGAGTTAATCTAATCTAATCTAATCATTTCGCATACTGCTCAATACAACCCGAATCTGCAACTTCCAACACATTTTCATCCTCTCCTCATCCGTATCCTTAGTTTGCCACGCCCACGCCAACTATGCAAATCTGGGCCGATTACCTGATTGGCTTCGCGACCCTTTTGGCACTGCTTGTCCTGGTATTTTTACTACGCAGGTTCCTGACTGCTGTAGGAGCTGTACCCGTGGAGCATGTCGATGACGATAATGGAGAGTCGCACGTCACCGAAAGATCTAGACGGCGACAGAGAGGTCAAATTGCCGGTGTGGCTCTTCCTGTGATACTGTAACTGTGGCTGTGAAGATTATTGGGAGAAGGTAATTGAGAAATTCGAGAATGAGCTCCTCTCGGCGGCGAAGCGAGAGTCTGCCTACAAGGCAGGCATAATCCATCAAACGCTTTTGATAGGGTCCGAGTGAGCAGATACAAAGAAATAATTTTACATCAAAACTAATTCTTCGATCATGAAAGGGTGAATCCGGTTGGGTTAAACTTGAGCAGTGAGTAGTAGGTTACCAGCGTTCGCTCACGAGGACAGGATCCTACTGGAAAGGTTCTATTCAAGTTGCGATAAGAGTGTCGGATATAGGAAGCGAGCATAATCGTTGAGGAAAACTACGTATTAAACCGTTACGAGGACAAATCTGATAATATTGAAGTGTACCTGCGACCGACTTCCGAGACAGATCTCTACACACACGAGGCCCAAAAGAGCTCCGAGCTTATCACCTCATATTTTATTCAAGGATCCTCTATCGACAATTATAGAGGTTTCATGTACATAACTTCCAGCTGGACTGACTAGAAAACAAGATCGTATCTGCGACTTCATCAACGTCTCCAACACGATTCAAGGATGTAAGATCTGCAGTTGCCGTCCGGATATTGGGAACAAGAATTGCTGCAATAGATCGCTCAAGGAGAGGCGTTTCTATGGGTCTAGGACAAACTGCATTGATGCGGATCTGAGAAGCTCCGTATTCGTTTGCTGTTGTAAAGAAGGTCAGAATGACTTGACAGGCTCTGACTCTCTGACGGCAGAAACAAGCATGACGAAACGTATGAGCAGTATTGGTAATGCCAGTAGCAGCAAACTTTGAAGCATTGTACTCGACTGATCCAGGTGGACCTCTGATACTGGCAGCAGAACACACGTTGACGATAGATCCACGACCGAGTGTTTGAGATCTATTGGTTCCCTGGGCGATAATGGGATCTTGTTTGATCATGACCTGAAGTGCGGCTTTGGTATGAAACGGAACACCTCGTGCGTAAGTGTTCTGTATATCTTAATATGCTCTAAGATCATTCTCGATAATCAGGCGCGTTCTGGCTGTAAATCTTGGAAGTCAAAACAAGTATCAGTTTCAAGTATCTTGGAACGAGGGACTTACTCCGGCAGTGGTCACGCTATTGTCAATTCGTCTGAATCTGGCAATGCAGAATGGAAAAAGCTGTTGACACTTGCCCAGATTCGGACATCTACATGGCTTGCTGTGACCGAAAACTTTGGATTCGTTGCCACTTCTTTGGCTTGCGTTGCTGTTTCTTTGCCATCTGATTCATTGAGATCGCCTAAAGCGAGCCGAGCCCAAGAACACCAGCACGAGCGAAAGCTAATGCTGTTGCTCTGCTCATTCAGCTTGCTACGAGAAGGTCAGCACCAATTTCATTCTTCAAGTATACTATAGAGTCTTTCACCAGAGCTAATGATCATCGCCGTTCCTGTAAGGTTGAAATTAGACATGTTGATGTGGTGTAGAGTGGTTGTACAAGATGGCCATCTCAGAATGAATTTAAATATTTTTGAGATGTTAAAGAGATGTATATAGAGAGAATGAGATATGTAGTGCAGATGAGACATCGAAATTATTCTTGCTATGACACAAAGTTCTCTTATATAAAGTGTCAGTCTAGAGGCTGACCTACCCTCTTTGCATCTCGCCAAGGTATAAATCCGCTAAGTACATCATAAGGCTGAGAAATAATCCGAAGTGGGCTATCTCATTGTTCACACAGCGAGCATATAAGCGCCTCGTTCAAATATTCAACAAGTCCACAATCGAATCCCTGAAGAAAATCCGAGGTCCAAGATACATCTAGGATGACTAGGCCCTAGGCGAGGATGGTAAACATCACACTCCCACATCTCACCTCAGCCAATCGTCTCGCGTCAAAGCTCCAAGCTGACAAATTGCGAAAGAGCCAATTGAACACATAAGATTCATTCCGATTATGGAATTTGCTCCGCAGAAGCTGCCATCAACTAACTGATGCTCACGCATGATTATAGTCACACAGTCTTCAGCTTCAACTTCGGCTGGATCTCGCACAATGGTCTTGTACCCTGTCAGACTGAAAGCTTGCCATAATTCGGCGATAGAGAATCCTGACCACTCTAGAAATATGTTCGCGAGGCCTTCTGTATCTTATTCAAAATACAAAGGCTGAAGTGGCGCCCTCGCACGTTAACGTTTGGCCATCCCGAATCTGACGCCTATAGAATGCAGGAAGTCATCCGTGCCTAGAGCCAACGTGACACTGACCCAGTGACCAGGAATGAAAGCTGACCGAGATGCTAAACTGGATTTATATTTCAATACACCAAGCACGTCGACGTCTTCAGAGAAGCTTACACAACATGCGGATGGGAAATACATACTTTGCTTAATCGCCAGAGAACAACAACTGGCACAAGAGTGCCCTCACAAACTCTTGAATGAACAGAGACGAGCGACGTGTCACCTCTACATTTTCCGCATTATCAAGACGCCTACGAATCTGGAGTTCAATTTCCTCACTCTCTTCCCATTGGCCTCGCACTCTCTTGCCTAAAGTTTTGTTGCACGTCGCAATGTCGCGCCATTTCACAGGCGAGATATCTCTGAATAGCTTCATTTCTCACCCGATTGTGGGGTGGAGAAAATTAGACATATGACATGTGAAAACATTACAGCCTGGTAATATCAAGAATTATCTGTCGTATTGGAGTTTACAGAGATGATTGACTGTTAGCTCCTCATGTTTGATCAGGACTTGCTGTGTCTAACATGATCGAAATCTATCTCTGTCTTGATTCGATCTGCGTCTTTGGGGTTTAGTAGTTAGAGCTACTGCTACCCAAGTACTTCGATTGCTAAATGATCCTTAATCAAGTCTAAATGTAGCTTTGAGACTCTTAAGAAAGTATATCACAATGCAGTCGAGACGAGGGATGAGGGGTGAAGTGAGAATTAAGAATACAACTCCGAGTAAAAAGGGTTGCTCATCCTGTTTATCCAATAAGATGGTACCCTATCTGTATTAAAGCAATGAGACTGAAGTCATGGTAAGTGCAGTGTAATTAACAACTTCAACTTTCGTAAATGCACCAAATAATCACATGACATCAAATGATTTCTTCTAGTAATTTCCTATGGTATTTTATGACCACACCCCCGGTGTAAAAGATCAGTTCTATTTGCGTTTACTAAATCTCCTTTCACAGGCGACGATTTTGCGTGGCGAGGTTGTTTTTAAGATAGATCCGCTCATCAAATAGGGATGTGATATTGAATCATTACTCCCAGTAATATCCAGTAGAGTTTCCGTGGCTTGAGATTCGGTATCGATTTCAACAGCCTCTAAGATGTTCGCCTCACTGGAGACGAATTCGCGTGACAAGGTTCTCAAGACAGAGGTCTTTTCGTAAAGTTATTATGTAGTTATACGTTATTGAAATATCACTTCTGTTAATATCCCGTGCTACTTTTCGCGACTTCAGAATCAAGTTACAGTCTTGAATATGATTGCCTTTGCCGATCTTCCACAGGTCAAGATTGATAGTAGGTAGAAGGGTTGCAATTTTATTCGCTCGTATGCGTGTGTGTATCATATCGTAATTATGATCTCGTGTATAACTAATCTTGTGGGGGTATACGCTGGGGAATGCTGCAAATAGCCACGATCAAATCCAAACTCAAATATAAATCCAAAGAAAATATCACTCACGTGCAATTTCCGACCCTAATATCCACTGCGTACCCTAAGACGTCTTCTTAGACTTCTTAATCTTCCTATCCGTCTCAAACTCTCGTTTCTTCTCAGGTGTCCTGGTTCCTCTTCCTCTTTTCTCTATCAGTCTCCCTCTTCCGCCCCCCTTGGAACTCTCCAAAGTTATCATCAGCATTACCATGTTTTGTAGGTAATCCTTCTTCACCAACTCCGTCGCCTGGTTAAGTGCGGCCGAGAACAACTTCATCACGGCCCTATACTCCCTATCAGAATCCTTCCTCGCCCTCTCCGCCTCGTTTTGCCATCTTTTGAATTCTCCATCTCTGAATCCTGCTACTCTCTTCCGCCACACCTCCCAGAATTCCGCCTTATGCGCAAACCAACACCTTCCGAAATGATTATTCTGGCCATACAATTGCACGACTCGTTTTTGACTTGCGATTCTTATCGCGTGATCAAGCGTTCCTTTGTCTTGAGTAATGAGTGTCGCGATTGGCCCGACAAACGTAACAGCACCTGGTCCAGAGATATTAGGGCCGCTCGCTGTGTATTTCAGTCCTGTATCATCGGATTTCAGACAGTCGTTGGCCATGCGAAGGCGGAGGAGCATGATTGATGACCAGAACAATGTGGGGTATTTTCGTTTGGCACTGGCTAGGACAATCTTTTCTTGAATGTTCTTTTCGTCCCGTGCGGCGAGTACTTCCATGATTTGCTTGGAGATGTCCTTCTTGCATACCTTGAGATGCTTGTTGAGATCTGCGAGGAAGGCAGTGAGTGCTGCTCGAGCTTGATTGAATGGGAGCGTGGCGTCTTCTCCGATTTTGAGACGGCCGGGGTCTTCTTCCACGGAGTCTTCCACCTCGGGCATGCTAGGACTGGCAAGAACAATTTCGAACATAGGAGAATTCTCGCTAGCATCCGTGTTCTCAGCGGAGGCAGGACGTAAACGCTTATGATCCTCACCCATATTGCCCTCTCCAGGCTCCTCAAATCTCAACCTCTTCTTACCCTTCCGCCCCTCCCCATCTCTCCTCATGATATCCCTTTGCTTCTGCGCCTTCCACTTCTTCCGCAACTTCTTCCGCAACGCATACTCCCCAGCCCCGACGTTTTCTTGCAAACCCCTCAAATCTTCCAGAGTCCTGCCTTCCCACCCCAGCCTCTTCTCCAAGGCTCTGCCCAGGATCTTGTCCCACCGGCTAATCACCTGCACCTCATCAACCTCCTTCCCATTCTCCCCATCGAGCTCAACCTCTATCATCTCCGTACCCTTCCCCGTGCGGAACTCCCTGTAAAAGTCCCTCGTCTGCTGCAGCCTTTTGATAAGCCCCAGCTGTAGACCCTCAGACTGGAGAATGCCAGAAGTGTAATTATTCCCAAGACGAACACCTTCGCCGAACGCGCGTTTATAGTGGTTGATACGAGCTTCTTGATGACCCCGTTTATCAGCAGGAAACTTCTTCACATAGCTATGAATCTTGTAGTTCTCAATGTATATCATTGCATTGCGATACTGGTGCGCGAGGTGCCTCTCAAAAGCATCCGAAGCATGGCCTAGAGCGGGCGCGACTGCGGGTGTACCCCTTGAGGCGTAGGCCTTTGTGGGGTTACGGAGAGTGCGGAGGTGTTCTTGTGGATCGGACGTTTTGGGCTTGAATACGGTCTTTGGATCTTGGTGGTCGTGTTTCATGTGATTTGGTCTCTCTTGCTTGACGCGTGCGATATCGCTTAGTGGCAATCCCTGGCTTGAGCTGAAATCCTTGGCAGACGAATTGATCCATTGAGAACCATGGGAAGCGTTCTTCCACTCTTCAGGATGCAATTCTGCCATCTCGCTCCTCCCGCCTGTAATTTGCTGTTCTGGTAAGCTCTTAAAACCAGGACTGAAATCCGCAGCAGTCGAATTGATCCACTGGGTACCAGAAGGCACGTTCTTCCACTCTTCATCGGGATCGAATTTCGCCATTTCACTCATCCCGCTTGTATTGTTCTGTTCGGTGGTCGTTGAGAAAGAACTCTTGGTGCTGGAATCCCAGTCGGATATTTTTGTACGGTCAGTGGTAACCCAGGGATTCCTCTACTGAACGTAGGAAGACATGTGGTTCATTTTACTTGCGGTGTGCTGGTAGTGCAGATGGTCTTCTTTGGCGGTTTCTTTGGTTTCGGGTTCGGTGAAGGAGATCAGATCAATTGAATACCCTCGTTTTTGTATAACGCGAATATCGTATGAGGGAGAAAGAACAAAAAAGAAAGAGAGAAAGTGGTCGAAGGAAAAGGGAGGTATCTGAATTTTTTTTCCCCGGCAAGTTCGAATACCATTCAGTGCCTTAGCTTGTGCGCGAAATGTATAGTTACCGTAGTTTGGACCCGAATGGTTCTGGAAAAGATGCTCTAAAAAAACTAGACAGCCCAAATCCGCTTCGGGCGAAGCAAACCTCTTTCGAAACCCATTCCACTTAAGGAAGTCGTCGAACTTATGTGTGACAGTGAAATAGTACATTTCTTAATGCCCTGTGATACTTCGTGACCTTGAATATCAGTTATAGGATGTTTCTCTCATGCGTTTTATATCAAAGTCAAAGGATGGTTTGATGGCATTGATATCTTAGGGACGTATAGTCTCCAAATCTGGCCAGCCTCGCCATTGTGCCATGATGAATCCTTCAGAATACTCATTCTGGTTTGGTGTCAAGAGCTAGAACTTTTAGCTAGGATACTAGGGTCGTTAAAAACCAATGATCAAAAAAATTGTGCACCTGACGGTAATGGTGTGTGTGCGGCGTGCAGCTAGATTGAAATCAAGAAATGATGAAGAAATGTGTGGGGTTTTCTGCCGTGAGGGAGTTGTGAATTTTGGCAGCCAAGTCCTTAACGTAAACGATACTTGAGCTAGAGCGAGCAGCGTGGAAATGATATAGAGCCGCAACCAGAGCACATTCAGAGGGACAGAAACAAAGCGGAGAAGAAGTACATTCGTTAATAAGGGCTACCATATACCCAGGCCAAGGTTTTTGGGCTGGTTTTTCTGTCCCCTGCGCCCTATTATCTCGAAATTTGAGAGACTTCCATAGTTGACTTGTGTTCAATATCATAACCGAGCTTGCGGAAATAGATTTGACAGGCCATTTAGTGTGGATGCAGGAACGTACTTCGGCCACATGCGCCCACTTTAGCCGCCATACTATGCGCCGTAGAGCTCAACTTGACCGCAGGCAGGCTGTAGGGCTGCAATAATCACATGCCAAAGCTCATGCTGCGAGCTCATGATCCTTGTAAGCATCTGGCAAATTCGTCAGTCAGGCCGGAATAAAACCTGTGGTATCCAGGAAAGATGAATCTTACCCCAGGAAATCCTCTTTGATGCTCGCAATAGCGTACATCTCTCCAACCTCGGCTCTCGTACCAATGATCTTTACTCGGACATGGGTACCGACCTCGATCACTGAGTCTTCATTGTTGGTGAACTGAGGAGGTGTAGCATTTGGGTCAAATTTGATATCGGAAGGAATGAGCTGTGCGATTAGTATTGCTCGAGCAGGATTCAGAAACAAATTCCACTTACATGGGCGGAAACAAAGAGAGGAAGGGGACCAGCCTCAGCAAAGAAGCCGACCTGATTGACGGACGTGACGATGGCATCAACCTGTCAAACATGAGCCCAGCACAAAGACGCATCCAGTGTGTTGCATTCTCACAGTCTCGCCCTTGAAAGGTCTCCAAACAACAGCACGATATCCAACTGTAAACTCGGCGAGTCCGCTACCAGGAAGAATGCGCCCCTCTGAGATGTTGAAGGTGTCCATGATAGTGATGATGAAATAGCGACCAGTGCAGGTGCCCTCAACGTCCTTCAATAGCTTCCCTGTGACCAGCTCGTGCATGTTTCGGCCGAAGTAGGAGGGGTGCAGAGTTACCTGCCGCTCGAGGTTGTAGAGGAAGAACATGGTGGGTGGTGATAGCAACACGGCGCAATCTTGCAAAGAGATGTTCGTGGAGAGTTTAAGACTGCAACGCGGCAGATTCAAATGAAGTATGGTGTGGCGCCTTCGAGGCAAAGGTGAACTCGAGTTGCGACGGCCAGTATATCTAGCGCGCGACACCTTCCCACCCCAACCTCTGCTCTCGACCTACTAATATAATCGTCGTGATCGCAAAGTTTCTCCAATACCTGCGACTAGTCTGCGCTCGATCCCTTGAAGAGTCTAAAAGGATCAGTCCAGTACGCAATAAAGCGCTGGGTGAGCTGATAGAACATACACTGCTCTAAAGAATGACTGCGCAAGGACTTGACACTCTGGCACTGCTCTGGAGGCTTTCACAGAGCGCGCGCAAAGGTGTCGATGCGGGATCTGGGTCTTGGGAGGGACGATAGACTTGGTCGTCGCCGTGGTCGTCGCAGGACAAAGAAGGATGTAGTTGGAGATCGACACGCCAAGGATCCGAGGAATTGAGCCTCATTTTGTTAGGGATGGATTATGCGCGATAAAGCAGTAGCTTTGGGCACCGGGCTTTGCCCCGGCTCGGTACTCTGTACTGTAGATGACTGAGGTGATTGACACATGCGGATTGAGTCTACGCACGCTGTTATGGGAATCAAGCCAACAGACAAACATCGCATTGTTGTTCCTCTGACTCGATCTCTTATGTGATACATATAGATACACACAAACATAAATACTGCCCACAAACAAAGAAACACCGTCTGACTGCACCCACCCTACACTCTCTTCTACATTGTCACGTCAAGCCACGCCATTGCAGGAGTGGTAATGTTTCCGAAGTGATTCGAATCGAAGCCATCATCCTCGACCTCCCTCCGCTCCTTATCCACATCCTCCATCCACCTACCTACCTACCTACCTACATATTCCTATCCTCCGAACTCCCCACCTCACCAATTATACGATTGCACGACACCTCCCGGAGACACCAGCAGATAAATACTGGCAGAATGTCTCTCAACCTCGAGAAGCAGCTCGCCTTCGTAAGTCAACCCCTCCCGGCCCTTCCAGCAAGTCGTATTAACAAAGTGCAATAGTACGGCGCATACCATCACAATCCTACGAATATTGGTATACATATGACATGTGTCCCTCTAATCCTGGCAGCCTCCTTACTTCTCGTACGTTCCAAGAATCCCCTTTCTAACTCCAGTGGAGAAAGATGCTGAGACTTCACAGGCAACGAATAGCCCAACCCTCATCCCTCTCCCGACATGGCTTACGATCCCAAACCTGCCCCTAAACGCCGGCACAATATGCGCTACCCTCTACTCTGGTTTCTATATCCTCCTCGAACCAGTTGCCGGTAGCATACTCCTCCCCGTCATCATCGGCTGGACAGCATTCTCGAACTACCTCACCTCATCGGCCTCCAGCGCCCTTGTGAACCAAGCCGGCATCGCCGTCTTCATCATATCATGGATCGCGCAGTTCGTCGGACATGGAGTGTTTGAGGGCAGAGCACCAGCGCTGTTGGATAATTTGGTGCAGGCGTTGGTATTGGCGCCGTTCTTCGTCTTCATGGAGGGGCTGTTTATGTTTGGATATAGACCGGAGTTGCAGAAGAGGGTGGGGGAGCAGGTCGATAAGGAGATTAAGAAGTTCAGAGCGGAGAAGGCAGCTAAGGCAGCACAGAATGGAAATGGGGCTGTGAAGAATGGGAAAGCAAATTAGGATGGAGGTTGATACGGCTGGTGTGGGATGGGGTATACACTTATGGCTTGATGCCTGCAGAATGGAATAGCTGCGATTGCAGCGGATGAAAGATTCTCACTCGAGTTACGCAATGTGGAAGAGCTGGAAGATACGGCGACTTGAATATGTCGGAATCAGTCGGTGCGACGTGCTCGGGGGAATCTATCCATCAGGCAATACTAGGAGGGAGAAAAGGGGCAAAAAGTGCGAATTTGCCAAGGTCTAGCGATAGTATGCAGTGAGATACCATTTCATTTCTTTACCCGCACGTGGGCTACCTAATTCATGTTGCAAATACGGGACGTCTTTGCAATGTTATGTTGAGGAAACGATAGGACCTGTTGTGGCGATTAGAAAGCATTTACAAGCTAGGAGTCCGGTCACGATTTTTTTTGGGCAAATCACGGTGCAATTTAGGAAGCGAGAGCAATTATTATGTGTTCAAGAATTCCATATATTACACTAAAAGGCCTGCTTTTCGTCACCTATGTCAATATTCTCTGCTTCTCATTTCTGTCATCCAGAAGAGGGTTGTTACACTTACCACTTCGTCTGACGAAACACCGGAGCTGGAGCAGCCAGAGTCTGCTCCGGCTGCCACTCCCCAAGAGCCTGCTTAAGACAGCTGTCCAGAACATTCATGACATCCTCAGCTCTTTCACCACTCCTCTCTCTCACAGGCGAAGTCAGCGGCGAAACATCCCCTCCCTCGCGGTTCTGTAAGGGAAAACTCACTGGCTTCTTCGCACCCTTTGGAAGCCTCGCACCCGCAGACAACGGCAGTCCTGCAAGCGCAATCTCTTTTCTTGGAGGAACAGGCTTACGCTCCACTCGAGTCATTCCTCTTCCTTTCGTCGGGGTTGGTGTCTTGATGTTGAGGGGGCGGATCGGCGTGGGGAGTTCGGGCATAGGCGGCATGCGTCCATGATTCCCCTGCTTCGCTTGATCCCAGCGATCCCAGTCGATCCCGGGTTCTTGATGAAGAGGCTGTTGGGTTGTCAAGGGGGGAGCAGGACCGGGAGCTTGGGAATCAGCGTTGGACGGGGAGACGTACGATGAGACGAGAGCTGGGGGAAGGGGCGCGGAATCTCTCGTACCTTGACTCGGAGAGTCTTGTTGGCGATGGGCAGCTTGGACAAGAGCCATCCGTTCGGCATAAGGCAGATTCGGGGGAAAGGAGACAGGGGTGAGAGGAAGAGGTTTCTGAGGAAGAGGTTTATCAGTCTGTGTAGCTGGAGATCGGTTCCAGCCGTAGCTTTCAGCGGCTCGTGATGCGTCTTGACGAGCGTGTTGAGTGGATGGCGTAGGCTTCAAGCCCTCGCCGCGCTGTTCTGGAACTGCTCTCCTCGCAGTGTTCTGCGAAACAGGCGGATCAGGAAGCTTCAATCTCGAACCTGAATCCTCGCTCCTCACATCCCCGGGTATGACTCCTCTCTTCTGCAATGCTTTTCGTCTTTCTACAAGAAGCCTCCGCGATTCTTTTCTGATGTCTTCCTTACACTCCGGACAGTAATCCAGTATCTCCTGTTTCCCTGGGGGAAGTTTACACACTGGTGTAGGAACGTGTCTGGACGAGGAGATGTAAAAGCAGGAGAAGAGACCGGGAGTACGGTTAAGGTTGCGTTTGCGTTGTAGGTTGAGGTGGGTGACGAGGCGGATCTTGTGCGGGGTGCAGAGGGGGCGTGTGTCGAGGTAGGTGTGGTTGCATTGGTAGCTTGTAAGAATGTGGCACATCGTGAAGGATTTGCAGGGTGGAATGGGAAGGTGAGTGAGTAGGTGTATGTAGGCACTTACTGGTTCTTACCTTTCTTGTCGGTGATATAAACGCGTCTATGTTTCTTTCTCTACTGGCTTGTTTGCTGAAGATTCTGATGGTGGTAGAATGTTCGATTAACAGAGATGAAAGCTCGGCAACCGAATGTATGAGAATATTCAAACTGGACAATAAATATTGTGCTTCTTATACAAAGTTTTACTTTCTTGTTCTATGGTTGTATTGTGGCGAGTCTTTTTGTTTTCTTCTTTACAATCTTTTAGCTAAGCGAGATGAAACAAAGCGTCATCATTGTTTTGTGAAATTATGTAGGTGTGCTTCTTTGTTGAAGTTATTTTTCCTTCGTAGCGAGATAACACTTTCTTTGTTTGATGAATGAGAGCTTGTTGTTGTTCTGCCAAGTAGGCCTCAAAGGGCTGTCTTTGAAACCACGCAACGTGTGTGGTACCGTTAGTAGCTGAGGTCAGGCAACGCTCGTCAATTTCTCTGTAGCTAAGTCCAACGCAAATGGACAACAATCGACCCAATACTTTCTCCCGCCTCCGAAACTCTATTTGGCTTGCAACTCCTCCGGTGTGTCCGCCGTATCCAGCATCCCCATCAAACGCAGCGACTCTATGACAGCAACAAACTACTAGCAACTGGCTGCACACCATCCAGCCCATGATTTCCCTGGCTTACGAATTGCGGGTCGTCATGCCAGACCTTCGACTCTCCCTTGTCAGATGCGAAACATTTCAGAATCGCTGAGCGAGGGCTAATTTCAGGAACTGTCAGAGAGGAAAAGAAGATAGAGATGAGCTTCAGCCTTGGGATGAGACGTCGGGTTAGGATGGAGAGTATACCAATTGGTATGGAAGGGGGTGATTATTGGGTGAGATATGGGATTATTGCGTCGCATTTTGCAGGAACGCCGCAGTTTTGTATGCAGTGTGCGTATTTGGTTGTTGGTGGTGATGGAGAGGATGAGCCGGGAGTAGAGTTTTTGACGCGTATATCGGGCGAGGGAATTTGAGTCGTGAATTGTGTTTTTCTTTTGTTATGCTCGGAACAAGCGTATGTGTCTAATAAATGAAGAAATGCTCTGCTAATGCTAGGGTAGACCCGGAGATCAACCTGGATATTTATACCGGAGAAAATGGCAACGCTACCGTACACTTTTCGTTCCATGCTTCGAATTGCTTTAAAAATGCTGATTAGAGAGACGTATGAAAAACTGGGACCACCGGTGTGGCCAGGCCGATTGACAATTGGCATTAAGGAATTTTCATCTCATGGTTGCAACTTCCGAAGGCCCAAATCAGACACTCCATCTCGAGTGAACGGCCTATAACCCAACGTATCTGCTTTTAGGCATTCCCTATTGTCGGCAAATCACCGAAATCGAGGAACTGCTAAAGACAGAACACTGAGAAATGACGGCTTTAAAATACCTCCTCGCTATTCCAGAGATATGAATATATCCTCGCCATAATCAAGTTCGAATCCTCCCAGAAATCCCGTGCAGGATCTTTCCGAGACCGACACATCATTGCAACTCGTGTTATGCATGGATTGTAAGTACAATACATTGTTACTTAGCATTCAGATCGCTTACTGCTGTACTACAGAAGAGATCGAGGTCTCGCAACAAGGCATTCCATTTTTCCACCCCGGTCGCTATAAGATATATTCACGTTGCCACTAATAAGCCAGAATTCTCTAGATAAAATCCGGCCTCCTTTCGATACTTCATCATCGGGTGCAGAAGTCACACTCTGTCAGACCATCTGAAGGAACCTCAGTCAGCGCAAAATTTGGTAGAAACGTCGCCAAGAAAGCCAACTTACTTTTCCCTGCCGTAGGGCAGTTACCATCCGTGCTGTAACAAGAATCAGTTTTCCTCATTGCCTACTATTCAACGAAGAGTGACCTACCGTCCAGCCCATACCCAGCAATTGAGATCAGGAGCATAATCCCACCCACTACGAATATACAATAATCAGTTCTGATTCTCAAAGCAGTTTGTCTGAATGTGTTGTAGGCTCTTACCAGAGTCCATTAACGCACTCACCACCACGGCATACACAATTGAAATCGTATTTCTTGCCGTGGAGGGAGAGGGCAGTTGCAAGAGTGAGGACGGTACTGAGTGTGAGTGCGAGGTATTTCATGGTGAAATGTAAGTGCTTTGTTAGAGAAGTTGAGAGATGAGTAAAGTATTGAGGAAGTCTGATATTCCTAGATCAGGATCACCTGTAGGACGATTCTCTCCTATATAGGCAAGGTTGCAGCAGAGCCTTCGGTGAAACCATGCAAATTCCCACTCTTTATTAGCTCAAAGCGATAAGTAATTATTGGTATCACTCTGTCGTAGTACGTACAATCAAGTAGTCTGCGTGAGCCAAAGTATAGTGATAATAGTAGTAGTATTATCTATTGTATCGTGGCTATCTTTCCTAAGTAGTCGAGACTCCGTAAGGGAGATATATCTGGCCGGCTAAACCCCGGTGCAGATACTCGACTAACACGTGACTATAGACCAACATATGGACTAACACTAGGAGTACTTTAAAGTAGCTCCAAACTATCTATTTCTCCGTATAAAAGCAACGCTTTTTACCTTCTAGCAAGAGTAGTACCGTAGTACTACTCGTATAAAAGTATTATGTAGTATATAGGTTTCTACGTAATCAGGTCTAAAGATTAGATAACTGAACTAAACGCCTTATAGGCTCTCTTCCGGCTTCAAGTTATCCAAATTCCCTCTATCTACCTATTCTATAAGCTTAATAACTAATTGATTCGTATATAATAGCTCTTTTAAAGCTCCGTTGTAATTTGTCTTAGTTATCGTATCCGCAGGATTATCTAGCCCTACTACCTAAATCACCTCTAATATCTCCTTTCTTTCGTACGCCTAACATAGATATATAAGGTCGATTATTAATCTCTTCTCTCTTGTAGTATTAAGTCGTACTACGCAGTCGTATAAAGATTTAGAATCGGTAACTATAATCAAAGGTAGTACTATAATCTCTATGATCTGCTTAATAGTAGTCTTAATAGCCCCGGCTATATTAAAACCTTCTGATATAGCGTATAGTTCAGAGGCTAGTACAGATCTAGTAACTCTCTTATAGCAGACTGAAGACTAGTGAATAACGTTTGCTTTATTATACTTATCTATAAGTACGTAGATATAGCTAATTTGAGAGTAGAAGTCTTTCAAATTAGTAAATAAACTATCGGTAAATACGACGAGTTTAAGAGACTTCTTATCTAATTTAACGTATCAGAGACCTTTACTATAGTTGAGCTTTTACTATAAGATTCTCTTATTTAAGAGCTTAAAGTCTTTCTCTATCGGATTTATAGTTTAAGTAGTAAAAGAGACGTTAAACGATACTTCCGGCTGAGAAATAGTTACTAAGTATAAACCTCTAGCTCTCTGGGCAGTAAATTGCTCGATTTAGGTAAGACCTTATTGTATACCTCCACGGGAGTTAGTAAGATTAACTAGTTCTTTCTTAATTATTCTTAACGTTTTATCGTACGATTATTAAGATAGTCGAATAGAGCTATTAGTTTCCAAGGTAATATAACCTCTATTAAAGTTAATTAGGTATAAAGTAATTAACTATTCTCTCTTATTCGACTTGAATCCGGCTTTCTATAGCTCTCTCTCTTCTACGTCTATAAAAGTCTTATTACCGACGAAGAAGGTATCGTTAATCTGAAGACTAAGAGCTCCTATACTAGCTTCACCTGAAACAGATAGTAGATACGTATCGAACGTCGATAGTATTATATAGAGCTTCTTAACCTTATATCTATAGTATATACCGAACTAATAGTTCGCTGATTCTAGTATACTATATATAGGCCTAACGTACCGCAAAAACTAATATAGCTAAGCTAGAATCTCCTTTAGAGGGCGCATGAAGAAGTTACGTATTAGGTATAACGTAGACTAAGTATAAGCTTATATAATATTATAGCTATATACCTTAAACTCAGGGTGTATAACTGCGTATACTAGTAGTAGTCGTTAGCTAACTCGTTGAATAGTTAGTAATATAGTAAGTACTTAGTTCTTTCCAGAGTCGTTATACGCTTATATAACTAGTCTAGACTTCTCGTAGGCCTTCTGTATACCCTCAAATTTTATCTAGTCGATAAATTTAGCGTTAAAGACCTTAGCTCCGGCTAGTAATTCATCTTTATAGACTAATTCAAAGATCCCTATAGCGATTAAACTATTAATCTCCTTACGTCTTAATATAGCGTATTAAGGTTCTACTACTAGGAAACTAATAAATAATTTATCTATATAATTTAAGTAAACTTTAACGTTATTATCTCTGAATCGAATTAGCTTTTGTCGATCTCGATAAGGTTACTTCTTTAGTACTAGTATAGGTCGATTTGACTTAGTAGTACTAAGTGATAGTACTCCTAGGAGTAAGATAGGGGGTAGTAAGAGTATAATTTCAGGTATAATACTCTCTGGTTCGTTAGAATCGATATCTTCTTTATACTATAGTTTAATCGACGTAGAGCGAAAAGTTATTAGTCCGCTATCGATTTCTACTACGTAGTTCTCTCTGTCTATAGAAATAAGTAGCTAAGGTTTATCCTAGAAGCCTTTCTCTCTCTAAACTAGTACTAGAGAGTTTAATAGAAGGTCTCTTACTACTATAGAACTAGGTCTATTTCGAGTATTCAGGGTATTATTAACTTACTAACGACTCCGTAGTTTGCGAATCTCTTCTATAGCCTTATAAAGTGTAGTAGCTCGTTAGGAGACTAATAGCAAAAGTACGTCTATCTCTACTATTCTAGGATATGCTCTAAATACTAGTAAAATAGGTATAATCCTACTAGGTCCAGAAATATAGTTAATTGCGTAGAATGCTATCTATAGTGCTATATCTTAACTAAAGTGCGGTAATTCCTTACGAATTATCGTATAAGCTCTTTTCAGAGGGCCGTAGTATCTCTCTACCTTGCTAATAGAGTAGTGAGCCTCTATAGGTATAACTTTGACTATAGAACCTTCTATCTTAGTACTCTATACGAATTCTTTTGATTTAAATTACGTACCTGCGTCTATAACGATAAAATCCGGTAGTCTAAGGTAGGTATCTATCTATACCTACTTAAATCGGTTCTATACGTATTCTGCAGATATATTAGTGAGAAAACCTCTGTTCTGAAAGGTAGTACCTTAGTCGACTATATATAAGACTTACCGACTGTCTAGTTATATAATATCGATTACTACTTCGTAATTGAAGTGTATATTATTAGTATCGTAGAGCTTGAACTTGAATCTGCCTAGCGATCTTCCGTGTAGCTAGTAGTGCTTATAGAGCTTAGTAAGCTCCTTTAGTACCCCTGAGTTATGCTCGTAACCGGCCTATTATAGTAAATCTTCTAGCTTTCTTACTAAGGGGTATCCGAATCGGTAGTAAAGTCGACGTAAATCTGTCTCCGTAAGTACTCTTGTATTCGACTAGAAGCACTCCGTAATATACGTCTTAAGTAACTCCTTCTAGAGTAAGAAGAGGTAGCCGAATCTCCGTATAACTAGTATATCTTCTTATAGCGTAACGAGTACATTATGAAGATTATCTAATATAACTCTGAGCTTATCTATATCGTCTAAACAGAGTAGAAACGGGGTATCTATAGCTATAACCTCAAATTGGATCTTTCTAATTAGAGAAGGTATAATTACTATACTAATAGAAGTAGCTTTACTAATACCGAATTTGACGTTTATTCCACGGGAAGGTAAGAGTTTAGCCTTATATAGAGTCTTATAGGCTTCGTATTAACCTTTGCCTACTATAGATACCTTTACTACTCTAGTATCGATTATAATTCTATGGAAAACTGACGAATTATATCGGGGACTACTTATTATCGTCTCTGCGGTCCGGTCCTCCTCCGTGGCTTCTTCGGCAGTGTCTATTAGGTGCTTAAAAGCCGTATTTACTAGAGTTTCTGTTATTAGCTATACGGCTTCTACTGAGACAGGTCCTATGGAAGTCATGAATAGAGCTTCCGGCTTTTCGTCATCGGAATTATAGTCTATATCGCTCCCGGCTTCGCATGAGGTAAAGGCAGTAGCTATATACTTATCTTCTGTACCTTCGTACTCTGCGACGTATTATCTATATACTTTCTTAAAGACTTTTCTAAAGTTACCTTTAAACTTAGAAGAGTTCTTCGCCTTGAACTTCTCCTTAGCTTTCTCTCTTTCTTCTACTATATAGTCGAAGGATATATAATCTATAGTATTATATACCTAGTACTTCTTAGCGTTACTTTCCTTATCTAGCGTATTTATCTTCTTCTCTCCTTATATTCTGAATCGCCTTTTACTATCTCCCTTCTCTCTATATACTTATCCTTTATCGGAATCGCTTCGGAATTTTCGATTAGTATAGAAGGTAGTACTAGTTATAGGGTATACGTGCTCGTAGTTAACNAAGTTATAAGTTAAGCTAGAGTAATTTAGTAAGCTTCCGAGCTTTAGTAGGTAGTAATAACCTTATTTATAACGAACTTCTTATAGCGTAATTCAAAGGGTATACTATAACGTAGCTCTCTAATCTGCGTAAAGAGTATATTAAAGCACTCTGAAGTCGTCTTTCTAGGGTTCTTTTCCTTAATCGATTTAAGAGTAAGAAGATTCTATATAGTTAGGGAAGATCTACTAAACTCCTCGCTCTTAAACTGATCTATTATATTCTTTAGTATAGTATCGAATTTGATAATCAGAGAGGTTCTAGGGATACTATTTAGACTATAATAGTAGTATTAGAGAGCAGCGCCTTTTAGTATTAATAGAAACGCCTTACTATACTCCTCCGGTAGAATCTCGGCTCTTAAGTAGGCGTCGTAGAATATTCTGACCTTACTACTAAAGCTATCCCTATCTCTCTTGAATTTTATCTCTTCTAGAAATATATAGGAGAAGCTAGCGATCTCCTTTCTATACGACTTCTCTTTCTCCTTCTGTACTATATTATAGTACTCTCTCTCTCCTCCTCTAGCTCCTTAGTAGCTATCTCCTCCTCCTCCTCCTTCTCCTCCTTAGGAGCCTTCTCCTCCTTAGTAGCTTCCTCCTCCTCTAGCTCCTCCTCCTCTACTCCCTGTATTTTTCGGTATACGCTTTCTATAGTATCGCTGCTCTTCTTTATTCTAGTTAGAGGAGGTCTCTTTATATTACTATACTTCTTCGGTAGAATCTCAGTCTTATTATAGAGGTTTATAGTATTCTTTATTAAAGTCGAATTCGCTGATAGAAGGTAAGCCGAGTATAGTATAGCGTCTTTATCGTAGTCTATAGAACTCCTTCTTTGATCTCTTATACTCTAACTCGTCTTATTAAGTAGCTATATCGTTTATTATCTCTTTCTCTCTCTTATCTTATTATTACTACGCAGATATCTGCTTCTCTAGTACTAGTAAGTTTAATACTATATACTATAGCTATACAGAGAGTATCTTCTCTCCTGCTATACTCTCTAGTTCCTTTAAGGTCTAACTATTACGTATAGTATCCTATAGAGTATATAGAAGCTTATATAGCTCCTGCGCAGGTTCGTCGCCTTCTTCGATAAATATACCTTTAGTACGTAGAGTAAATATAAGGTTATTATTTAACGATTTCTTAATAGATTTAAAAGAGTCTATTATCTAACCTTCGTATATCTCCTTAAATAAGGAGTATAAGGGTCTATCCACGTAGTCGGAGCTCTTAATTTATCTGATAAGACTTTCTCCTTGTTTCCGTATAGTCTCCGGGTCTAGTAGGTCCTTACCGGAGTTCGCAGGTGTATCGAAAGTACTAACCTCGGGGGTATTATTATCTCTTACTATATTAAAAGTCTAATTCGTATAAGTGTTTTAGTACTATTCCGAGGTTATTTGGAATAGTAGTTATGGAGTTATTCTTAAGTGTTATATAGTAGGAAGCGCTAGCGTAGCGCGTTTAAGTTTTGACTTCGAGTTTTCGGCATAACTTAAAAGCGCGTTCTTTGAAATCGGGTTACGGTAGTAATCGAAGTACGTAGAAGGTAGGTATATAGAAGTGTAGAAGGTAGGTACGTAGAAGGTAATAGTAATATAATATACTAGAATTCGAATCCTTTGACCGTGTCGCAAGTAGAATCCAGGCAAATTATCTTAGTAATTCAAGTCAAATAGCATAGAAAAGACCGTGTCTTCTCTAGTACTTAAGCTATTACTATAGTAGATATCTCTACTCTTTAAGATTTACTAGCGCGCTCTTTTTAGTAGTCGGAATTCTTAGAATCTAAGAATTTGACTGCTTTTAAAGAGTAAAATAATCTATACGTCTATTAATTAATATTAGTATTACTCTATCGTAGTACGTATAATCAAGTAGTCTGCGTGAGCTAAAGTATAGTAATAATAGTAGTAGTATTATCTGTTGTATCGTGGCTGTCTTTCCTAGGTAGTCGAGACTCCGTAAGGGAGATATATCTGGCCGGCTAAACCCCGGTGCAGATACTCGACTAACACGTGACTATGGACCAACATATGGACCAACAGTAATCTAAAATGTATTCTATAACGAGATAATGCCGAATGCTCGTAGGAGGACTTAGTTTTGATCCCGCAACCCAGATAGTGCGGCTCAATAATCTATCCATCTTATGACCATTAGGTCGTGTGGCGCTAGTTTTCATTTATGCCACATCCTTCCTCTGGAACTAGCTCTTTCAGCCCAGATTAAAACATACACCTCAGCAGAGGAAGATCTGGGAAAACCCCATATTTGGGGAATACCTATCCCTGAATCGATATTGTGACATATTAGCGAAAGGATTCGATGCGGTGTAATATCGAGCTTATTTTCGTCGTCGTACAGAGAAAGGTACGTTTAATGGTTAGTTTCTTGGGACTGGGCACCTGCTGTTGTTTGATCCAATCATAATGTGAGGGTAAACTGCTCTATCGTTTCTTTACTCGATGGCGTTCCAATCGATCTTCGAAGCAAGAATCAAGTCCGATGGTCTGCATCTAGATAATAAAAAATTGGTAGCACATCCTTCGTTGGAGATCAGGAATAGCAACACTGGCGATGCCCGAGCATCAGACACGGCAAGACTGGGCAGACATGTGAGACTGCTTGAGAACTTGCTCCTGTCAGTACTTGGTTCGTGTAACGTTTAGGACTTTCGAAGGACATTTTCTCAAGGATTTTGCGCCGGAACTCTGCAGCCGAGTTCTAGGATTAATAATTCTCCTTTTCATGCGTGTAATCGGCGACACGGAGCAGTAGTAGGAGCATTGACGTGCGTCTAGCAAATCACAAGAGAAGTTTGTGTTCCAGAGGACCTCCCACAGAATACGGAGACTAAAAGAGCTGTGGAATCATGTAAAAAGACCTATCAGAGGGTAATTTAAGTATGGAGCGAAAGAAATTTTTGCCGTGGTAGCTGAGCTCTTCCACGATCGTTGGGATGAGACAACTGAGGAGATTTGTTTCAGCCGGTTCAAGTCATTGTGTGCACCCGCACGCACCCGAAGCCAACACACAGCATAGCGGTTAGTTTGACCTTGTTTCGATTTCCATATTAGTTTTTGTCTTTTATGTATTTAGTTTTCGTCTACATGCAACGTAAGTTATCCGTTATCAAGTCACTCATCCGTATATGGCTTGCTCGAAGTGATTAAATGGGGATATTCTTTTTGCTACCCTCCTGCTATAGCTAAAAATGACTGGTGCTACCTGGAAGATCTCTGATTACGATCTGGTTCACTGAATAGGGTTGACGTAAACTTCAGAAGAACAAGAGTGTGTCACCGGGGAAAGAAATCATTAAACAATGTGGTCGTGGATTGAGAATGACAATGTGTGTTGCACTTTCAAGAACTGGGGTGTGAAAATACAGACATACAGAGACCCATCACGTAGAGAAAATACCAGACGCAACGTTATTTTGTGGAGCCACGGATGACTACCAAGTCAATAAAGGTCACTATTGGGGTTACAGTACTCAGACTCCGGATCTTACTAAGCGTAGACTCACAATCCTGGAGCACAACATATAGATAAATGTCTTTGAATTTGAGGCATGAAGTGACATCAAATAAAAGATATTCAATATAACAGATGAATATATGAGATCTATTGCTTCAGAAGGTCATGGACACACCTTTGTTATCAAGAAGAGTTGAGAGAACAGTATAACTCAAGCCACTTCTCAAGTTCTTAGAATCACTCTATAGAACACCAATCGGCATTGAAAATGCAAAATTAAGCAGTCATTTTGATAGTTTAGCACAGCGTACTTAGAACACTCATTATAAAAGGGTATACCGGAGCGAATATCAGGCTACGATTGATTATCACAGTTTAGAAACGCAGATTTCTTAGACTTTACCGTCGAGAGGTCTATGAGAGGGTTATTTGCATAACATGAGGATCACTTCATGGCATGATTCACCGTCAGGCACTAGAATGTGTTAGTGAAAAGGGTCACTCAATGTTAGGGGAAAATTTCAGGCTTTTTTGGTATAATGTAACTCAAATTTCAGATCTATTTTCCCCGAACGCCTGTATCCTCGCCCGCGAGCATGTGTGTATGAAGACTAAAAAGAGAGAGGTCCAATGGAAGCAAAGGTGCAAGCAAGTAAATGAAAATGAAACCGAAAGAAGAGACTCACTGCTCACTGCTCACTGCTCACTGCCACCACCCTCGGCACCCTTCAGGCGGACAGCGAGCTCAATTCTGAGACCACTGGAATCGGAAACACGATGAGGAGATGCTGGATCAGTCTGAATTCTCGGCTGTTGAGTTTCTGGAACGAGATTGAAACACTCCTCCTGCGAAGCTTCAACGGCTTGCCAGAACAGCTTTTCATCTCCATCGTCCAGGTGGATGATGTCGAGATTTGCGGCTGGAGGTGACTCCCAGTCTTCCTCCACTTGGTTGGTTTTCCCTGCTGGAATGTTATCACTGGATGAAGAGGAAGAGTCGCTGAAGTAACTCACCTCTTGCGCGAGATCTTCCTGCCAATCAATAACCAAAAGGAGGTTGTAGATCTCATTCATTCGATCTCTGTTACCACTGCGCACTTCGACATGTGGATATCCGGCGATTATCCCACTTCGAGTGAGTATTGAACCGCCTCCGAGACTTGCGGTCACTCGCTGATGGTTGCGGAAGAGTGACGGGATTTGTCTTGTAGGCACTGTCGCAGGGATGGAGAAGAAGTCCCGGATTTCTTGAATGCGGCGACCGTTTTCTGTCAGTGTGACAGGTGGATCGGACGGTGGGACTGGCTCGTAGAAGGGACTGGAAGAGGATTGAGGTTCCTCTTCGATGATGGATTCTCCAGGATTGTTTGATTGTGACTCAAAGGTGATGTCACTGCTGGTCTCTGGGAAGAGGGTTTCAATCTCCTCGAGGGTTTCGAGATCAAATTCTTCGATATCCAGCATCATTGCATTGACATCTTCGTCCGCGTGCTCCATCGATGCGAATGTCTGGAGCTCTTCAATGATCGAGGCGTCTGTATTGTCTGAGGAGATGCCCCGTGTCTCCTCCATGTCGTCGTCTTCATCGTCTTGCTCAAAGTTGGGCACGAGAAGACCGACTCGATAGGTTGGAGCAGGAATATCCAACAGACTTGATGGAATGTCGGAAGAAGCAACCTGTTGAATTGGTGGAGATTCGACGCTGAGCCCTGATAAGAAGTGTTTGCGTCGAGATAGGACCTCGGACGCCCAATGCGAATTATCAGGAACTTGGTCGATGCTAGTATCCTCGTCGCTGTCCGATATCTCACCTCGGTCTGAGTCAGGTCCGGCTCTTGAGTTACTGGTGGCACTCTCGTCAGCAGAGTTTTTGCCTTCTTCAGAAGAATGATACTCAAGGAATTCTTTTGTGCGATTGCAGTCTTCCAAGGACCACATGCCGTTTGGATAGCAGCGACGACAAG
The DNA here is from genome assembly GCA_900074885.1 of Rhynchosporium graminicola. Taxonomy (NCBI): domain Eukaryota; kingdom Fungi; phylum Ascomycota; class Leotiomycetes; order Helotiales; family Ploettnerulaceae; genus Rhynchosporium; species Rhynchosporium graminicola. Next base: position 28,698 of record FJUW01000082.1, read on the forward strand.
ACTGAAGCGGTCCCTCGTAGTCGGAAATTCTGTCTTCAAACCAGCCGTTGCCGCATTTGCAGCAGAAAAACCACCTTCCGGTATTGTTTGGGTCTTCGTTTGAACTGGAGAGAGGTCGCTCGAAGCCGGCTGCGGGAATTATGCATGTACATGCATGCTGAGGCGGGTTCGGATCTTTGGAGAGAGGAATTTTGGTCGGGGTCGATCTCTGGTATCGTGTTGTGATGGTCCGGTCACACTTGTTGAGGCAGTGGTACTGGAACCAATATCTGTAGACTGTTATGATAGTCATCTTGAGGAAGCGATTGTTGTGCTGTGTTTAAGAATTGTGAGTATCAAGTATCAAGCGGGTCTATTTTGGTCGGATGAGAAGATAGATGTAGCTCGATGTTGGAATGGACACAGAAATCAACTTTTTCCGGGTATCCAAGGCTCCTTTATATATATCTAGAATTGGTGCAGTAACGCTGTTCCAACAAGACTGTTCATTGTTACAACTGCATGAACAGCAAATTTCAAGACAACAAGTTGAAAAGAGCGTTAAAAACTAAGGAGTCCTCGCTGGTCGCCAAACAGATTACTCGATATTTCGAAAACAGTACTTAGCGTTACATTAATCTGGCGAATCTAAGAGATTCCTGACCGATCACTTTCGAAACCAATGAAACAAAGAGGGCGTTCTGTCAGAACTCTTTATTCAGACTCTCCGAATTGTCCGAATTTCACCTAAGCCTTGGCGATAATTAATCAATAATCCTTGATAAACCAGAACTCAACACTCTCTGTACTTGAAGTTGCAATTCAAGCGACCCTGGCACCAACTGAGAAATTTTGAGCTGTCGAGTTACGACCGCACTGAGCAAACCTGCAGTGATACACATGTGAGAAATCATGAGGCTCAACCAACTTCAATTGGAGTCATGTCCTTCGATTGACCCAAGAAATAGAGAAAAGCGACAGCATCTATGTACACGTCACTCGGCGTTCTGTCAATTATTTATTCTAGTCAGAGATTTGCAATCTCGATTTCTTACTTGACAGTGTGCAGGAAGAATTCAAATGCTCCTTAAGTTCACTAGATTACATTGTCACACATGAGAATTCGTGAAAACATTAATTTATGGGGAATTTATTTTCGCTTTTGTTTACTCGCTAGAGTTTTTCTAGCGTGCAAAGCAGACGCCACGCGCTCGTAATGACCGACTCGCAAGAATGAATCATATAAAAAAAAAATTGCATCATAACATCCTGAGATCAGATACATTCGAACGATTGTAAGGCACTTTCAGTTCTCGTTATCCATCTCAAGCCCCCTCTCCGCCCACTCGTTGTACGTCTGCCAATCTTTACGTTTTGGAGAGCTCTGGTCAGGTACTGGAACAGAGTCATGTACCTTGGTTGTGAGGGTTGACAGAGCATCAAGACGAGCAGAGAGAGCCTGAGTACGAGAATTTGTTTCAGAAGCCGATTCAACAACTTTGATCTCGAGACCTGGTACAGAAGCTGGTTCGTCAGGAGAACGACCGAAGGTAGGAGCTGTGGATCCTTCTGGTGTCTGCTGAAGAGGGCTCTGAGGGCGACGATCATAAGAGGAATTCTTCCAGAATTTCCAGGACCAGTTTTTTCGCCACCCTCGTAGATCTTCAAAGTCATTTGATTGTGTTGAGATCCGATGAGAGGAGTTCCGAGGACTCACCTGGACACTGCTGTGGGCTGAAGAGGGGGAGCTGGCGAGTGGCTCGTAGATTTTGGGATCTTTCCACCACCAAGGTGGAAGATTCTCAGAATTTCTACGAGGACTCATAAACCACGCCTTCGAAGGGGATTTGCAAGGAAGTGGTTGATAGGACTCCCAACCCGGAAAGATCTCGTGAACAGAGACTGGAGACATTTTGCCGTAATCAGGTAAGGTTTGGTGACCCTCAATTTGAAATTTCTCCCCCAAGATCCCCATCCCGTTCGGGAAACACTCTTTGCAGCAGTGTCGTGGCGGCTGCGGATCTGCTGTTATCCATGGACCATTATGTACTTGTCGATAGTTGGTATACCAGAGGTGATGGTTCTCACTGCAGGAGTACTCGTAGCTTCTTTTCGAATCTTGCATCGAAAGTTCTTCACCTGTATCCCGAGAGATCATAGTCGTTGCATCTGGAGTGACGATGATGCTTCGATCTTGGCAGAACTGCCACGGTCCATCAGGAAAGCATTTTGTACAAGGAGTGTGGATATGGTTGTCGAGTTGCAAATCAAGTGACTTCTGGAGTTGTGAGGCCACTACCTCATGGTCGATTGGGGTCCCAATGCCAAAAAGAATGAACCCACAGCGAACACACTCAAATGGATGTGCCCAGTAAGAATCAGGACCTGAAGGCCGAGTTCGAGTGATTTGTGACATTGTGTTGGTCATCATGTGCAGGGTGCGCGATGGTTAGTGATATAAGATCCGTACATTGAGGCTTCTCATATAGAGACATGGGGTGAGTGTTTCTTTCAAACTGTCGTCAAGAACAATCATCATTTACTAAACACATATCCACCTATTATAAATTCAACATTCACAACTCAAGGATTTGACAATTTCTAGAACTGTCGATCGGCTTTGTTACACCTTGACAAAGTGTGTATAGAACGAACATTAGATTTGGCTCAGCTTAGCTGAGGCTTTACGTATAATGGAGTAGGCTGTACAACAAACAATAGTTGTACAATATTAGAAAGTACAAGAATTGAATACGCTTATCAGCAGACAAGGAAAGAAACAAGCTCTAAACAGCAATGATCGCGCTCTGTAAGGATCCATCTTCTTACTAGGGAAGCTCGGAGTTACTCACGCTGTAAAGCCTGATTCATACATACACATCTTCATTCAACCCACTAACGCAGCGCTCAAATTCCACACGCTAATTCAACACGAACATCATGCTCACCCCAATTTGGATCTGCAGACATTGCGAGGCTCCTATGCCACCCAGTCTCCCTCAAGGATTCTCAATTCCCTGCCCAACCTGTTTTTCCACTGGCCTCTGGGTCCTCACGTCCGGAAATCCCATGATAATCGTACAAGAAGACAAAACATCCTATGTCTTCGAGTACAGCTGTATCGGCTGTCGAAATGTCCGCTACAGCCCATATTGGTCCTGGATTACCAGACGCTTCAGGATGAAGACTGATACCGGTTTCGCGCCGATGATAGAAGATCTGGATCCACCGAAGAGGACGTGTGAGAAGTGCTCCCCTTGGGAAAGCCGGATGTGGATCCTGAGACGTATAGAGAAGGTGGGTTTTGAGGATAAGAGTCCTGGTCCTGGAGAAAGTCCTCCACCAACTCCGTCCTTTTTCACTCCTCCCTCATGAACTCATGAACTCATGAACTCATGCAGACGACCGGCCAGCCTTCGCTGGCAAAAAAATGGTCGGATGAGAAGCTTCATCATCTGCTGGCAGATCTGATGTCAATTTTTCTTCCGTAAGTCAGGTACGTCGATTCCTATCCTCCATCATCCTCTCGGTCATTTGCTCTCTGCACTTTCCTTTGTCTCCAAGCACCCAAGTTATGATTATGGGAATAATGAATGGTTGGAACAATTGAATTCAATATTCCTCAAACAAAGTCAAATAACAAAGCTCCAGTGACAAGTATTCATCTCTATTGATCCACTGTTGAAATTCCCGTTGTGAAATTGCCTCGATAACATACATGAAAACATCTATTGGTAATCACCCTCCGAAGAAAGATCTTACAAATCCGCCCGCGCTTCACTCTCAACATATACATGTCTACCCCAAATAAACTCCATAACTTTCCTTAAAATTGTAAGCTTCCCATCAGATCCTATGAAGCACAGCCTTCCATCTAGATTTCGCCCTCATCTCCAAGAATTACACAGTCCAAGCGACCCTTGTCTCGAACACCAAGTACTTATATCAAAACCTTCTCCGTAATAACAACCATGCTATTAGGACTCGCATCTTTAGACCCCATTCGATTCAAAAGATTGTGTACAATCTTCGAAACGTTATACTATGCATCGCCTCGATTCCACGCATCCCTCTCCAGCCTAAACCCATGATATAAACTCCATCTTCCGAGTTAGAAATCCCAAATACACACATAATAACCAAAATTCGACCGTCTGACTAAGTTACCCATCATTCAATAACCCTAGAAGACGAACTCAAATAGCTTAAATTTAATATTAAATATATGCATACCTCACATTCATACGTATTAATATCAATATCAGACTTGTAACTTTATCGGAGCTGCTATGTAAGCTCGATATAAAACCACGACTCAAGGGGGGCAGTTCTATTACTCACTCGGCAAGTTTCTAGTGTCTAGTAGTTAATGAGTGTCAACACGAGATAGTTAGGAGGAAATCCGTCGTCCGCTTCTCAACAGATACTTGTTCTGTTTGACTCAAACTATTAGGTGTCTTGGTCCATCATAGGATCACGAGGACAATGTTGGTCTTGGAATGAAGTTTAGGTTGATATAATCCATTGTTGTTGATATCATAAACAAGCCACGCAATAATATGCATACATGATGGCCCATCCCCTTTCTTGGTTCTTTCCCCAAAACCTTTCCACTCCATCCTATTCCATACAGTAGCTCCGCAATCCAACCACGTTCTATCCATATTTACGTGTCCTCCACTCACCCTTCCCTGCCACCACCTTGACAAACCCAACCGGCATCCAGGATATCGTACTCAAAACCATCGCCAAGCCGTCGCAAAACAAAGAAAACCTTGAATCAAAGATAATAAAAAGCAGCAAAGAAATCATCCTCGGCCGTCAGCAGTCGAGCCATATTCTTGTAATCCAACAAAGCATTAGAGAAATGCAATTTGTGTATGCGTGGTGCAATGCAATCCTGATCATGATTGTAAAACCATCGTTCCCTCGCAATCGTACCACATACGGCATCATTAACACCGTTTTTCTAATCTTCTCCTTCCTATCGACAAACGGCCTGGTGTAGGAAGTAACTGGGCTCGGGTCTAGAAATCCCAGAAGTCGCCACCGGTAGCCTGCTGAGCTTTGCTTGCAGTCTTGCCGGTTCGGTATTTCGAGCCAGTGTTCGCACCACCGACTTCCTCTCCGTCACTCTCATCCCCAAACCCCCATTGACGACCAGCTCCCTTCTTGCCACCCATTCCATCACCACCAACAGTAATGCCCTTCGAGCTACTATCGAGTCTACCAGCACCCTTGCGACCACCCATACCGTCACAAGCAATATTGATACCCTTCGAGTTATTATCGAGTCTATCAGCACCCTTGCGACCGCCCATACCATCGCCAGCAATAGTGATACCCTTATTCTGGATCTCTCTACTATTGGCAGAAGAGTTCGTATTCTCAGAAAGAGGGCCCTTGCTGGAGTTTGATCTTACGCCAGAATGCGACTTGCTACCGTTCTCTTTTTGATTTGGCGATTGATCGTAAGTGTCCCAGTTCGCTCCCTGGTTCTTGATGACCTTGGCTCTATCTTCTGAGATTCGCTGGGGTCCTTGCTTGCCGGCTGGAGAATCATCGGTCATAGCGAATTGGGGGTTGAAGTCCTTGCTTCTCTCCTTGACATTGGCGATTGTTGGCTTGACATGCTCCGGCTCAGCAGTGGATTCGTCCGAGTCGTCGAACATGTTGTTCTTGTAGATACCCATGCTGCCATCGTTGGTGCCTGCGCCCCGTGGACGACCGATCAAACGAGGTCCATCTGGTGTTCCATCATCTTCGAACTCGAAATGAGTCTCGGCATCCTTTCGTGGCTTGTCAACCTTTTTTATCTTGACAGGACTGTCTGTAACTTCGTCGTCGCTGTTGCCCCAATGGCGGACCTCGTTTTTACGGAGAACCTTGGTTGGTACAACTCGCTGGGGTGTATTGAAATCGTCGAAGTTCCACTGGCTAGAGTGCTTGCCGCTCTTCACTTCCTTAAGAGGAGGTCTCTTCTCTGCATGTTCTTCGCTAACCTCACCCAGGTTGAAATGTTCGTATTTTGCAGGGTTGCTTTTCTTATCCGGAGACGCGAAATCCTCGTCTTGGAGGTCGAACAGACGAGATGCGTGGTAGTTCTTTCCTGCGCCGCCCTTTGGTGCAATGCTCGACGAATCTGCGGGCTCACGGGAAAGTTCGGATCTTGTTGCCAGAGCTGGGGAGTTGTCATTGGATTCTTGCCCTACAAATAGGTCGTGGTAGTTGCGTGGTGCTGGCTTTGCAGAAGAGCGAGGTGGGACGAATGCTGGAAGGGACTCGTTGTTGGTTTTTTCCCGAGGCTGGAAGAGAGAGAGGGATGCGTGGGGGTCGCGAGTGACATTCGTGGAGTTTGTTCTCGAGCGGGTTTCCTGCCCATCCTTGGAGTCTGACTTTCCCGTGGACTTAACGCTCGAAGCGATCAGCTTTATCTGGTCCATGCCATCGCGAATAGGCCAATTGCGTCCACTCTTGCCAATAACATCGATCAATTTCAGGAGCGAGCCTTGGTCCCAGCTTTGTCTGATTTGTTGAATCTTTCCGCTGGGGTTGAAGGAGACGATATGGATCTGTGAACGTCAGTAGGGCTTGGTGTAAGACTACCAGAGGAATACATACTATTGGGAAGGTGACAACACGATCAGCGAGGAAGTTGTCGTCCAAGCCGGGTAAATATGATCCACCCCCTATGACGAACTCAACTGTTGTATGGACCTCTGCCGCAATAGCATCTGCAGACTCCACGACATCCAGGAGTTTCTCCTCCTTCTTCTTGAGGTCTTGAGTCTGGGCATTGAGGTGCTTGATGATAGCAGAAGAGCCATTCAAAGTGACTAGAGTGGTAATATAGTGGAGAGATGCATCGCTGGCGAGGGCAGATTCCTTTGGCGCAGAAAGGAACTGCTGGTATACGGCTTGAAGAGACATGATCGATCAGTCAGATCGTGAATTATTGCTTCTTCCTTCACTCTTTCGATGGTTGTGCTGAAGAATGCACAGAATCAATGTCGCAGATGTGGAAGGGCAAGTTGGTGTCTGTTGTTGTTGTTGTTGTTGTCGTTGTATTGAGAAAGGGGAGGAGCGCCGATCAGAAGTGACAGTTGTCAATTGTCTCGAAGGGGTAAAAGTGATACGAAGTGGTTTCCTGAGACTTGGGACGGGGAAGGGGCAAGCATGGACGTTGTTTGGGTAATTTGTACGGATACGGTATTTGCGTTTGTCGCGACTTCCTTGCTTCGTGGGACGCGTCTGATCCGTGGGCAACGCGTAGTTGGAGATGGAATTGTACTACAGATTGCGAAGCAGTTCAGAAGTAAGTTCTATCGCAACCTCTGGCTTGATTGAGTTGAATTGAAAATGCTGTACTCCTCAGGGGCGCGTTGGTGTTGTCTACGGATTCGGAGTATTTCGTAGTGGGGTTCGTGGCTGAGGCGGGCTGTTTATTCACAATCGAAGTTTTGTGATTTCCCCTGATACGCGATGTGGTTTAGCGCGTGATGCTGCGGGCCCGAAAGGGACTAGCTGTCATGTATCGGTGTCAAAACCCAGAGTCTGTGGTTTCATGAATGCATGGGTGGCAGCGGGCTTGGGATATGGGCGAGTTGGGATGAGAATAGCCAGGCCCAGACGTATTCTTCATAATTGCTGTAAACCGGCGACGAGGCATCACAGGAAACGAGGAGGCTCACGACTGAGAGTAGCCGACAGCTTGACCTATCGGCGCACGGTTGGCCATTCAGGAATTTAAGGATACTGCCGACTTCGAATCGTGGACATACAGGTCGAAGGGGACATACAAGGACTAAGACTAACGGGTAATTGGTATTTAATGCATCCCCAATACTCGGAAGGCAGGCCCATATCCGACGTCATGCAGTTTCCCTCGTTCCTCTCGATAATACCCTTGAGCCTCTCGGCTATTTTAGCTCCAACAAAATAAACATGACTTACTTGATCGAACCACAGTGCTAGGCTACAGAAAGGGAAGGCATCTCGAGGTGAGGGGGTGCAAAAGTTGTAAATTAAGTGTTAATTCATGATGGAGATACTTATACCTCCCAGAGGCCTCCCCTTCTGACTTAGAATGTACTGGCGCCTTTTCGCCCCCATCAAGTCCCAATGACTAGGCCAAAAATCCAGAAAATGGGAGAAAAATATCAGTATCTACAGAACTCTAACGCGCAGTACCGCCGTAAACTTGATTCCCCCGCGCGCGCCTGAAGATATATCACAACCTTATCTACTCCTCTCCTGATTCACCCAGCTCGCTGAAGTCGACTGACTCCTCGCTCCAGTCACTCCAGGCCAGTTCAGGCTCCACATCCTTCGAACCTTTGTGCGTTGCTGCTGTCCCATCATCTTTGCTGAAGGAGCCACCGGAGAGAAGTCTGAGTCCAGGCACAAATTCCTTCACAATCGCACAGCAGCATACATCGTATTTTTCATTGCAGAGATGTACGTACTCATTGTCAGGATCAGCAATGTCTTCTCGCGCGTGGAATGGTCTCCAAGTTTTCAAAAGAGCACGTGTCGGACCTAAACCGCGCAAAAGTTTCAAAGAGAAGCTGAATTCGACCGTATGTGTAGCTGTAGAGGAACTGTCTGGGCTCGAAATGTCATCCAGCAATGAAGAAGATTTGACTTCCCAGTCTCTCGAGTCGGCTTCGCGTCTATCGGTATCCACCAAATATACCCCTGCGGCGAAACCAGTAATTTCACAATGCTGCGGATCTTTTTTGGATTGTCGGCAGATTATCCAAGTCTCCTGCATTGTGACCTCTACTGAAGCTTCCTGGAATGGGATTTGACAGACTAAATCGCCTATCTGTGTGTTTTTTCGAACATACAGAATCGCCTTTCATCAAATGCTAGCCTGTAAATAAGTCAGGTTACTTGGATTGAAGGTATTTACCCCGATGAAAATGTCCTCGAAGCTTTCGTGGGAAGACTGGGGAGGGCAGATTTACCTGATCAGGATCTGGTCGCCTTGGGTATCAGCTTTCCGCTGAGCTGCTATCACGATGTTTCCAAACAAGACACGTTCATGTGACTTCCAAACTAAGTGATTCGATGCAAGCTTATTTGTTGGACTTGAATAAGCACCAAGTCAGCAATCTTGTGGAGCCTCGAGTCGTTTATCTCTACAACTCCATTCCACTCGGAAGTCAAACTTGCAGTTTGGCTTTTGCTGTTTGCTAGCATCCCTTCTAGCTGCTTAAGATACTCGCGTAGAGTCGAGGTCATTGGTGGCAGCTGCATCGTTGCGACTTCAAGATTTGAGTTTATCGATGGCGTTAGGAACGCTATACGAATTTTGACGTCTACCCGAGTCGTGCAGCATCACCCTTATCGTCATTGGATAGAACATGATAGTTTGGCTGAGCTGTGCCAGGGAAGACTCTCCCGCTTGAGGAGTCATTGATCGACACATAAAACCGTGTAGCTGTCATGAATGTATACGTATGGGCCCAAACTTGGGATTTTGGGCCATGGCTGTCGAGATGATGAAGTAAGAGCCTATCGCAGAGCACATCAAAAGTAGCAGCGTATGATAACGAAACAGCAATGAGGCAGCATGTACTCGACATGCCACATAGTCCCAACACTCTATCTTGATCAACCGAGCACTGTGCGCTACAATACTTAGATACTAGGCGAAGTAAAGGTTGGCGAATGTTATCGGAGGTTCCATAGATCTGCTTACTCATCTGAAATTTCACAGTCACCAAAATCGCACATGCTGTTCGCCCCAATCGAGTGATACTGCTCTGGTGCCCCCAAGTGATTCCAGGTCATCATCAAATTCTTCCTGCATGATACGCTCGGCCCAGAAGGCGAAGTATGCCAGGTCACTAAGGGGAAACGATCGTGCGCCGCATTGGACCATAACGTTAGAAGCTAGTAATATTTCCTGGATGATCCAGAGCCGGCTCCAGTACGTGCGATCGAAGAAAGTGCACACAAGATTAATGCTGTCACGAAATGAATATCTTGAGAAGTTATCGAAATATACCAAGAATATTTTCAGCATTATATCAGTCGTAAGAACTCTTGTTAAGCTTTTGTGAAGCTCTCCAAGCAGGGCAATTGCAAAGGAATCGGTGTCGTAGGAGTCTCCGATCCAAGCGACGACCCGAGTAGCGTGAGTATAAATCTTTCCCATCAAGGCAACCTGACGACTTCTTTCATCCATATCAGCTTGATTTACGTAATCATAGAATTGTGGCCAAAGCTTTGCATTCATAAGATCATGCCTGAAATGCCACAGGCTCGCAAATTCACAAATACTGATGTGTTCGTTCGCCTGCAAGTTGAACGATCCGCCCACTAACCCGAGCGATTGTTTATCAATGATGAGTCCATACTGAGCTATCCCATGTCGCAATCCTGTCCTTGACTTCGGTGTGTCTGCTAGACTATTTTGTCTTAGTGACGGTGGATCCAGACGTTCGCGTGAAATTTTAGACCACTAGTGCACCGAGGGTTTCTACTGCGCATTCAAAAAGGAAAAAAGGGCATCGAGAACTAACAACAGGATTTGAGGCTCGGATTGCGAATTAATTTTTTTTCAATTTGTTCCGAAGTATAGGCAAAGGTTCATGAAGATATATATACAAATGGATTATATTTTTCCTCCTTGGGAAAGTATTTTGACTGCCTGCACAGGTTTATGCGCAGAGCATCAATCCAAAGCTTTTAGGAGATGCAACCAGCAATCCTTATAGTAAGGAAGAAGCATAGTAATTTTACTGGTAACTGAAGACAAAGACCTTTAATGACAAAACATTTCTTCTATATTACCAGAAATGGATCCTAGCCATTCTTACGGCGATTCCGGTATATCCAATGGCGCATATGCTCCCCATCTATCTCATCCGCTCAAAAATAGGACGAAATAACACCTCAGGTAGTCAAAGGGACTTGAAAAGCCAATAATGATAAGCGCAAATACAAATAAAGCACCGACCAAAGGCTGTAGCTGGCGAACATATCGAAATATCCCCTCTATTAAGATAAAAATTCTATTGTAGAATAGGGGTTCTCTTGTCGGACTATATCCAGTTGAACTTCAGGGCTAGAAAGAGATAACATACGCCTCCTCGGGTCAAGTACCTAAGCTCAACACAGGCTAGCATCGGCAAGTCAAAGCCGGACGTCTCAGAAGAAAGACAGCGCTGCATTATAGAGAACTTGAATTCCACCCTCACTTCAACGGATAAGATGATACCGCGCTAAACAACCCAAGAGAGTCACCCTCATCGCTAATACCAAGGGACATACAAAGGTGCGCGAGGCTATAAAAAAAGAATTGCCCTTGAGAGAAGACTCGGCGGTCTTCTACTTTGAGAAGAAGCCTCCGATGGAATATCAATGTCTCATTCGACGGAGACTTCGGGGACTGTACACGGAAACCGCAGAGAGTCAAAGAGGGCCTCAAGACCTGGAAGCATGCAACTTGGGAATGTTGAGAACAGCCGCAGCTTAAGCATTGCTGGCTTGGAACCTGGATAATCAATTGAAATCGACAATGGCCACTAGTACAGATATTGTCTCAAGGGGGCTCAAACTATGGGGAAAAAGTTTGCATGTTTGCCGCATTGGAAGAATACCTGCGTGGAAGTCGTTCTTTAAAATTATGCAACACCAATCCAATTGGTTTGCTATTGATCGGTCTGTATTTCATGACATATAGCATCTTTAGTCGGTGTAATGCAAGGCAGCACAACACAACATGAGGCAATAAAGGTAATGCACACACTTAGTGAAACCAGCAGGAGTAGCGCCAGAGTGGGAGTGCAGAGAGAATCGAAGGGGAATATAATTGAGTACGTCTACTTCAAGTAAAGTCCGAGGACTAACGGAAGCTATTAAATCATGTCTCTGGTAGATTACCCTTTTCTTCGAGATATGGATTCACGTGACTTAGGCGAGGATAAACGAAGTTTGAAGCGAAAATATCCACTCGCGCCAAGGTTGGCATTCTTCATTCCGGTCGCTGGCAGGAGTGGAAAAAGGAGAGGTTTGATCGATGCAGGCACAGCTGTGGACTGTAATTATGGATTATAGGCTGTCGTTGATGTGGGAAGCTGTGGGAATCTTTGATGGTTGCTGATGTATGTTGCCGTGCCTTAGATTGATTTGGGGATGGAAGCCAAGAATCTGTTTGAGTGTACGCTCTCGAGAGATCATGTCTCCCATAATTCTCATCGGAGCTTTCGGTCTTTCATATTGTTTGCAGAATTGGTTTTAGCATACCATCATTCGAAAAGGCCATTATCTTCGTGGCCAGATTGATGTTGGTTTACTGGAAATAAGGTTGGTCTATTACCTTTGCAGTCCGGGTAATGACGTTGCCAAATTGGTGCTGGAAGTTACCATATTCAAGTCCGTACAGGCGAAGGTCATGCGCAAAAACTTTTACTCCGAAAAGAGCCAGACGAGTCGGCTGGGAGGAACAAAGTCGCTCCCAAAACAGGGCATTAGGCCTTCCAAGGATAATGACGACGAAGATGCGGCCATGTGACAAGTTCCACCAAAATCTTATTCGCAGGTATTATAATCTCACAGCAAGGAGGTTTTCTGCCTACGAACCGAAGAATGACGTGCAAATGAAAGTAACGACAACCTCGAAATAGGGTGAGAATAATTGGGGAAATTCGTCGAGCAGAGCAATTGTATTTACTCAATATCTTTTTACCAAACACATACCTTCCTCGTACTCGTATTCATCCCTTATTTTCGTCCAAAGATGCTGCAGTGAAGAGAAAGCATTACCGAAAAGGAAAGATTGCAATATTCTATGCTATTGCAGGGATCTCTGGTGAATGTTGACTTTCGCTAATTATCCCAAACTTGGTTCAGCGCTGCTGCCAAGAAAGGTAACCTCGTACGACCAAATTCCTCAGCTTATCCCGAAAGAGTAGGGTCTCGAAGTCGTTGCTGATAATGTGAAAAACTAAGCAAGATAGCTCTTATAATCCAATTCAAGGTACGCAGCGTTTTAAAAGCCAACACTTGAGACTTTTCAATTCCAAACGCCAATTTTATGTCAGTTGTTCTGAAACATAATCAGGCTCGAGAAAGGTCCGGCGACTGCACTTACATGAAACAATTTGAGAAGAATAACCTCCGATTGAGAATTGAAGAAGAGATGATCGATAATTTTCTGGAGTAAAAGTCTAAAAGAAGACGTTTGCAGATGCGAAATGATCGGAGAGAAGCAGGGCCTCAATGGCAAATTTCAGAGCTAAATAGAACATGCCCCAAGAATGTCTGAAAGTAGGAATAATACGTGGGCCATATAATCAACGAGTATCATGGCCAGTTGATTCTGGGCAAACACGCATTCAAAATTTGGAAAGGTTGTAGAAATGACTCTGTTTGCCTTCATTGTAACCTTCAATATACCATCGCCGAGGAAAGCTGTATGTACATGATATTAGAGTCATGACTTCCAGAGATTTATGATCAAACTCCTGTAATTTGATATTTTACTGTTGTGAAGCAGTTTGCGTTTGTTCGTGACCACATCACGCGATTTCTATGGATCTAGTGATGAGTAAGAAGTGCCACGGCATACCCGCAATCGTTATACATGCCAGTAAGAAGCAATTTTGCCCTTATTGGGCATCTCTACTTTCATTATTACGACGCATGCAAGGGCTTGCTGATCGTAGCAAGTTAGATCGAAAGCAGGTAACATCTCTAGCAGAAATTTCAAGCTGCGGGGGTGACCTCAAATTCAATCTCATATAATGATCACTACAATATGTGGTCTAGACGCTAGTTTGAGTCGTTTGATAGAAGGCTATTGAAATTCGATCCTGACTACGTGCCTGAGAAGATAAGTCATTATTAATTAATGCAATCAACGGTGATCGCCGGAATTAATAAAACGTCTAAATCCCCCCCCCCAAGAATCCGGCGAAATGATCGGAACTCATACTGATAATATATATGAGCGTTGATAGTCTACTACCACTCCAATCTCTGGATATTTTCGGAACATTGACTTCTAGATATGACAAAGGTATAACCATTTGGGTGGCCCATGCTTGATTTGTTGATGAGTGGTAGGTTCAGGAGCTTCATTAATTAAGTACTCCATAATCAACGCTAGTAAGAAAGCTGAAGAAGCTAATATATTCTACGGGTTCCAATTAGTATATAGAAATGTTGCTACTATTTCAAAAGCACGCTAGTAGGGCCTTAGCTTATCTTAAAAATATAGAGTCTTAAGCTTATATTTAAGCTTTAGAACTCTACTTAAATAGATGAATTTAGAAATTCTAAAGAAATACATTTGTTCGGCGTATTAATCTTAGTAGATTAGCCTATCTAAAAGTCCCTAGGATAAATAAAAAGTTATTAGACTTAATACCTTTCTATCTGAATTTATCTCGGATTAAGATAGCTTTTTGTTATTATTAGTCTTAGCGTCTGAGTCGAATTTTAGTCGAATTTGACCTTTCCTAAGCTACTATATGCTATCACGCCGGACCTGGTTACGAACTTATTTATTTACCTTAAAGGCTTCTGAAAATTTAGGAAATCATCTCTAGGCATTTATAACCCTACTAGGGCCACCTAAATTAATATTCAGTGACAAGGAAAAAGGTATGGCAAATCGTTCCTTCTGAAGAAATAAGTATAGTAATTTTGTCCCCTCAATTATAACGTGAGGCAAAATAGTCTTTTACCGTATCTTTTCAGTAAAACTGGACGATCTTATGTTTCGCGAGAGAAAGATAGGTCCATTTGAGCTTTCGATTGATAATAACGTGACAGAGTTTTCAGGACCGTACCTGATATATGACATGTAAGAAGAGTCTTATATATTTCTTGCTTTCGATTGGTAACAGATATAAATTTATATGAGGGAGCAATCTTGACGATATTGCGATGCAAATAGCTGGGTAAACGCGGGGTAAAATCCTACAAGATGCGCCAATCTGGAAGTGAGCTACCACAGGAATGAAAATATCCTTTAGTAAACGCAGCCGTGAATATTCATGCTACGTGACCTATAATATAGCAAAATTCGACTTGATACATGATTACATGAAGAGCCTCCGCTACTCTGCATCCTTATCCTCCAAGTGTTAACCTCAGAAACCTTTAGCGTCACATTTTTATGTCCGCAAAAGAAAAGGAAGTCTGAAGGAGTGGAGAGAATTACGATTTATTATGATGGTATATGTGATAGAGTAGTATGACTGGCAAAATTATCAAGCGTTGGAGCGGGAACAACTACTAAAAGGAACCTGAAGCAGCACGAATATATCAAAAAAATGTTGAACAGCTTATAAAAGGGTTGCGCAAATCATGAGTGATATTAATCCATAGTTATTGCAGATATATAAGTATCATTTCAAATAGCTTGGGTGTTCTATGCTGGTAATACCCGAGCATTAGGATTTCTGGCTACAATAAGTTGAGGAGGGCCGTCATATTGAAATTTAACGCAGAAGCTTTTCACTTAATTCAGAATGATAGTTCGGTATAACTACACGACTTCTTATGGGTAGAAGAGGGTAGCTTCAGGAAAAGCTTGATGTCTTTCCCAGAATTATATAAGCCAGAGAAATCCGAGGACCATATCGTAATTATGCTGGCTATGTTTAGTCAATCGCGGAGTTGTACTAAGCTAGAGCTGTAAATTTCGCTACGCCTGGCTGACATCACTATGTATCATTCTCGCTCTAACGCTGGTCCACACCCTTCATATTAAATTATTTGTGGACTCGAGGCGGTCAGTCTAGGGGACCACATTCGTTGAGAAAGATCATGTTTAATTCTACTATATTCTTGACGTTGATTCTGAAAGTTCTTCAAATGAAAGGGAGCGAGAAAATAATGGGCATCTACCGTACGGAGAGTTACACCAGGGATCATCAAACACCCAGAAAAGTCCAAAGACTCGACTCCATGTAAAATCGGAACTTCAAAACGAGAATACCAAGAAATAAGACTTGGAAAGAGAAAGCACAAACCCGCCCAAACTGTTCCATCGAGACTTGGTCAAGCCAAAAAAGAATGTAAATATCTCGCTTCCTTGATCAATCATGCAACCCAAAATAAATACATTCCTTCCCTATGACCTGCATGTACATCGGTAGCTGCCATCCGCGCCCAAAGACTTCTACCCTCTCTTTTGTCTTCCTCTACTCCTCCTCTATCGCCAGCTGGAGATCTCGCTCGAGCTCCGTCCTGAATTTCTCCTCCTCATCTTGGATAATCGTCACACAGTTCCGCAGACACGATGATGCATCATAGATTTTCTCGCTGTGAACCTGGTATTTTCCGAGAACTTTGTCATATCTCAGTCGAATCTCCCCGCTACTTAGGCCAGCGCGTGAGATACGAAAGTCATCATCATCATAATGTGTATCGATGAGTGATTTGCGTGAGCGATCCTGAATGGGAGCAAGCAGGGAAACTTGCTTCTTCAGCGCATAAGGCAGCTTAGGCTTACCCCAATGCCACAGCTTAGAATTAGCTGGCACCGGATCAAAGAATTGGCAGAATGGAGGAAGGCCCGGTGATGTACCTGGATTTTTCGTTATTTTCGACTTTGGAATGGTCATTGAATGAGTGGAGGAGGATAGAGAATTATCGTTGAGGCGTGGAGCCGCCGGAAGTAGGGGTTTGCTGAACACATCACTAGGTTTGTGGACACAGAGCAGCATCGGATCGATCATCGAATTGTCGTATGAGTTTGGAGTAGGGTAGCCAGAATAGGAATCGTCAGTTCCCGGCCCTGCACCATGCTGCTCTCCAGAAAGTGTCAAGAAGCCTCGTCTCCGATCATTAAATGCCAGTGGCTCCTGGGACGGATACTCGTAGAAGTTGGGAGAGTTGTATGTCAGTGGGGTTGAGTTCGGCCATTCGTGCGACTGCCCAATGGAATGGTCAACACCCACGTCCGATCCTAAAGTCTGCCAGTGCTGTATGAACAATGTTCTAGGATTGAATATGGGAGACTCGGTGACCAATAGAATTGAGTCCGAGTCTGAAGCCTGCCGGACTTTCGAATACTCAGAGACACCTGGACATACACTCAAGTTGCTAGGGGTGAACTGTTCTTGGGAAGGTGTTTTAGAACCTAAATCTGGGCGTAAATGGCTTAACAAAGTACCCTGATCCTGGAACACTAACAGAGTACTGAGACGTGGTATATGTGTGATAGTATCGACAAGCTGCTCGAGAGCTGGAGCTGTGTTTGTTATGTTCTCCTCCTCGCAGACCTTCAGCTTCCTCCCCGATGCCTTAGATCTGCTAGATTCTGATGATCGAACAGATTGCAATGACTTCCTAATGATCGCATGATTGGAGTCGACCCACTGCTTCTTGGGCGCCAGGCTGTCAGCCTCATGGTCTTCACCCTTTCGCTTGCTTGTCTTTGGTGCCTCTGTCTCTAGAACGAGTGGGCAGTGAATCAAAGTTTCGATGGAGTCGCATCGACTGTTATTTTGCTCCATACACCGTCTCTTGCATGATTCGCTCCGTTCATCAGTGTTATCCCGCTTGCGCTTTAGGGAGACCGTAGATTTTGGGCAGCACCTCGAGGATGATAACATATTTGTGCCGTCATTTTGCACGAACTCTGATTTGATTTCAAAGATGGATACCTATGGCGCGTCAGTATTCGAAGAGCCAGAAGATAATTGCTTGCTGGAACAATATCTACTGTTCGACTCAGGCACGGATAAGGAAGAAACCTACCTGGAGCCCATTAGGCGGTGGATTTATCAAAGCAACGGTAATAGGAGAGGACTGAATCTTGGAATCTCCGATGGTGATCCCCGGTTGTGAGGAGTGTTCGAGTTGCACGTGTCGTACCTGTTTTCGCACGAAGTTGAGTCGAAATTCTTCGATGCAGGTGTTTGAAAATTGTAGAAGTCGGTCTCGGCCCGTTGCGAAACTTGGACTATATCGAAGTCTTACTAGTGAATAAATAATCTGAGAAAAATCAGGCCACTGCTGCAGACACTAGTTAAGGGGGGCAGCGGACCGCAGCTCCGCTTTCGCTTGCAAAGGTGAAAGTAAACATCACGTGCTGGATTCACGAAACATGTGGAGTATGCTATATCAACCACATTTTATGTGTACGATACTTAGCATAACTATATATTATAGTCGAAACAGATACAAGATGACCTATAATATCAGTTGTTGATCGAAATATATCTTTTGGGATTAAGTTCCTTGATTAGAACTGATTCTGCTACTTATGTCGACGCTAATACTTTGATTGTTAGACTGAAGATCTTTGAACTAGTAACGTGTACTCTAATATTATCATATGATAAAACTACTTAAGCACTAAGAATGTGTCTAATAAGGCTAGGTCTTAAAGTGAGAGCAGGTTTAGGCTTTCATTATTTCGCTCTGGCTGAGTTCCTTAGTTAGTCCTTTTACGAAGCGTCCTGACTATCGGCTTCAAGTTTGCTTCAAAATTTGGGCGATAAAGAAATTACCCACAACTTGCTTATTGAGTAGTAGAATGTTACTAGTAGTGGAGATAGCACGTCGATCTCATTGATAGCGTCTTTGAGTATACTTCGCGCTATCGATGAAGAAAACCTACTAATATAGTTACACTTCTAACTCAAGTAGTATAAATAGTATATCTTTTAATCTGAAAAGAAAATACTAATAGCGCGCCAGAATCATAGCTGCAAAGTCTTGTCAGGCTATTCTATATATGGGAACTTCTGCCAAACTTTCTCAAAGAAATCCGAAAGTAGAGGTCTTAATTTGGTGCCTATTGGACAAGATCCGAGGCACTTGGTCAGATCTAAATAAATCCAACTAACGAATTGATTCATAAATCGAAAACATACGCATACTTCCTGCGGTTAAAGGACCTCGTGCATTTTTGATCATTGTCCCTGCACCATAGATATCAAGCGAGCACAGGCGGGCTTTAGCCTGGAAATCAGATTTAGCGTAGACTTAGGTATGTAGTTAATACTAGGTAAAATCCCTGTTATGAATATGATGAATAATTACTGCGCTAAATATACTACTACTGATAAAGGCTCTACTATAGACGATAATTAGATACTACTTTCTATTGCAATTGATTTCACTGTAATTGTAGCATTAAGTACTTAATTGAAGGTCTAAATCGAAGCTCTATAACGCGATCAGTCTATATTAGATGAGAATATACGCCTTTAATAAGATCAAACTACTAAGAGTATCGATACGATATATCTAGCTTACCTCGAGAGTCTCGAGAGAAATGAATCTCTTCTTAGGTGATATATATTCTTGACTTCATATATCATATGATATATATATGACTAAGAAGACTAGTAGTAGAGTATAAGACTATAGTATGACAATTTCTCTTGATCAAATACTAAAATTAAGCTCAAATAAGCTCAATTTAGTAAAGTTTATAACCTGAGACTAATTTCTGATGAAGTTGATTTTTTTTTTAATTACGTGGGGGGGCCAGAATAATGCTCGCCGCCTTCAACCGTGCACCATTGTCAATTTATCCTTCGCTCGATGTAGCTACGTGCCCCCCAGCCACTTCATCTGAAATCTTATTCACTCCACTCTTATTTATGCCCTCCCTATTACTTTTATTCTTATTCAAAGCCTCGTCAGCTTCGCCATTCGTGAACTTCTCGAAATGTGTTACCATGCTCAAAGGCTTGACTGCTCTCTGTAATACTGTTGATATAAAGGTCGATTTCAAGCTCCAGGTTTCTGTCAAGTTGGCCCCGTCCCGTTGCGGAACAGGAATGATTTTGTTCGGCTGAGGATTTGTTGATGACTTTAGGTGACGAATTCTGAGTGAAGTATCCCTCGAAATCAAAATATTTCTCCATTTGCTGGTCGTGCATGAGGTACTTCGACTTCAAGAATATCTCATGGTTGTAACCAGAGGCGAACAGATCGGCGGATCCTTGCTGGAGAATATAATTGCAGAGGCGTACGTATTTTTTGGCTATGTGAGGGCGATGTTTGCGAATGTGTAGTTTCTGACGTCTAAAGTTGCTGCGTTCTTCAAAACCGTTCGTATCCGTGGATTTCGTGTTTTTGACATCCGGCGAAATTGAGCTAGAAAGCCCAGCCCTGAATTCATCACCTTTCGCATGATTCGTCGGAGTGAATTTTTGGGCTGGATATCTGACAGGGCACTCAGTACCAACTGAAAATTTGAAGTCTGGTTGAGCAGATCGAGTTACAGCTACAGTTCTTCCGTCCTCGTCTGTGAGTGAGTTAGCTCCATCCCGGAGCCCACATGCAGACATATGGCTGTTGCTGGAATGAATGACTTTGGGATTGCCGATGCTGGAAAGAAGCTTCTCCATATTATCTGGTGGATGCTGAACTCTTACACTTCTCGATACTTTTGGGGTTTGCCTGACTGTGTGCTCGACTTTATTTGCTACAAAGGAAAGAGCGACTTTCTGATGCTATCCCCGCTATTTTCTGTTGGAAAATCTCGAGCAACGCTTTCGACGGATGGTTCGGGTCTAATTTCAACCACTCTTCTGAACCATCTATTGAAGGTGAGCTCAAAACTAAACTAAATCGCTTTGATATATACAGTTATAGTCCCCCGACGGGTACTAGAGACCAATACGTGATACACAGGAAAATCTACTTACTTCTGTAATATCTTACCCTTTTGCCTAATGAATATGAGAGTAAGATAAAAAGAGAGCTCTTAATCTGAATCGAATTGTGATCTCAAACTCACAAATTTTAGGTAAGAATTATAGATCATATAAGCTAAAGTAGAGCTCTCGCCACTAAAGAACTTGGAGGGCCGGGTCACATGATGCCATCCTACAGTGGGTGGCTACAAGGCACGACGCCCTGAAGCGGTGCCCTGGAGAACGGAGTCACATGTCCTAGGAGTGCTAGGCATAGGTACACTAACTAAACGAAACACCAGCTATATCACTATTCTCAAGCTTTATGGGGTCTTCTGATGAACTAAACAATAATTTTTATTCTATTTAGAGTTTGAGGTACTATATGAAGAGACAGATATGATAAAAATATTATTCGGAGCAATTTCAGGTATAAAATTGACTTTTTTTTCCCGTGCCATACCTAGTCTTCTCGGCGTCTCCTAGCCTCAACATATTATTTCAGAACTAACAATTGACTCACTTGTAAAACAGAAATAGGAGAATCTACCCGGAGTAGCACAGTAAGTCATGTTTAAACAACTGGAACCATTACCAATGGTTAGTTCTGCCGGTTCCTCCATAACCGAGCCGCCTGTCGAAAGCGCTGCCGGCGAGTAAGTCTGATGACTGAAAATTTAGAAATGAGGTAGTTCGTGTAGCTGCTCTAGCTCTGCAGGGAGATCGGTTCACCATGATGTAGATCACTGCGTGGATTGCTGGTTGCTGTCTTGTGATGGATGGTATGGATGAAACGGTTAGTCTGTAATCGGCAATAATCCCCGAATAGAGAAGAACAAGAATTCTAGAATGACGTAACAATAACTAAAGCAGAAAAGGAAGCCGGGTTCTTGTTGGTTTCGATGGTCCTGTTTCAGCATCTATTATGACCTTTCGAACGACGTCTCACTAGGCATTATGTAAAGTAGCACTAGTCGCTTACGTTTTTGGCGGGAACTACCATTGGGAACGATGGAAGTTGACAGCCACTCCAGAGTTTATGAAGGTGGTTACACAGGGTGTTGAAGGCATCCCGGATACATCTTTGGACCAAGACCTTCTAGAGTAGATGAAGTGACAGTCTATATACGGCGGAAGCATGAGAAACAATCAAAATGAACGAAATATCCTCCGGCGTCAATATTTGAGGGCACGCTTCGCTTACCGTGAAGTTGCAATCTGAAGGGGATTGGTGGTTGACGATGCCGCGGACTGCTGATGGTAGACGTATGAGAAGCAATGGAAGTGTACAGAAGATGACACCCGCCAGCAGTGACCTTGCTTAGTTCATCTTCTAAAGGGTTTTTGATTCTGCCGCGGGCATCGTCCTCAAGGGATTCTCTCTTCGAATATCTTGATTCAGGAGTGGCGTAGACCTTATCCTCTTGTTTTTCAGCGACCTAGGGACTCTGATGGCAAATCTTCTGGTGTGCATATGGGAAGAGGCTCTGATGGATGCTTTCGGACTATTTTCGACAGTCAAAAGGTAGTGTTGGCAGGTATCAATAGGTCGAACATCTCAGAAGTACCATCCATTACCAGATGCTTTCTCAACTCCTTCTTAAACCCATCAAGGTAGCCCTGAAGCGCAGTCAGATCAAGTGTCTAGTCTTGGTCTTCCTCAGCCACGCCCTTATGATGGCCTGTAACCTTGCAATAAGCCTCCAGAATACCCTCCTTGAAGTAATGTGGATGATTCTTGTTGGGAGCGGTGAAAAGCAAGTGGATAAAGAACATTATGAAGATCCGATCATCCTCCAAGCCTACTCCGTGGTATTGAGCGCAGAACTTCTCCATGATGCAGCACTATTGTTCAGGACCTTTGATTTCGTTGTAGACTACACTTTGTTCGGTGTTCTACTGATTCTCAAAAGCCCATTCCAATCCTTCATCGTGGAACACGAACAGATCAGGTAGAGCATCATCAGATCGGGAACCGGGGACAAGAATCTTGTGGTAGTCATTTGGAACCATCAGAGCTGAAGCCCTGAGTTTAGACGTCATTCTTCGATGTATGCAGCACCTTCTGCCTTGGGCGCTTCAAGGGGTCAGTATTGGCCAAGTGATTCGAGTACATTTTCAAAGAATTCTCGAGCGTTTCATATTTTGGGGTTAATAAAAGACTTACCAAGTGTATCTGATATCAAGTAATAGCCTGCTGTAGTCTCTCAAGTTTCTTTTTTGTGTTGGAACTAGGAGAAAAGCCTGGGTAGTACTTTCGAAATCTTGAAGGTTTGAGATAAGGCAAGTAGTTGACTTGTGTTTGTAGCAAGAAAGGACGAATATTCGAACTTGTAAGCGTTTAATCTCAGACGAACAAGGCAACCTAATCTCAGGCTCAATAATTAGTATAGCTGAAAGGATAACAGGTCATTTGAGCTTGAGGCATTGAAGGTTTAAAGCATAGATACCGTGGAAAATAAGCACTTGGCGCCAAGCTCTCGCTTCGATGTCAATACACAATCCGACTAACGCGAGTACCTATATGCGAGTGCATTGCCAAGGCGTCGTGATCTGCACTGTTCATTTTCTTTTGGTTAGTTCTGTGAAAAGAAAACTGAATATATTTACCTTTTTCTTCAACTTTCGGCAGTGCATTTTCACTGATGTCCTGATTGCTAGAACTAAATCGCTGTCAAGAGGAGATCTTTACTCTCATACAGTCTGCACTCACTAACTAGCTCAAAACTCAAATAATCGATACTTATCAAATCATCGAGTACTTCAGATATCTTCGGCCGGAGCTCCTCTCGGTATGATTAATTTTAGTCTTAGTATTTATGGCAAAACCGAAGTGGATTGGAGCAGTTTTTCACGTAGATTTTAGCTGCTATAACGCTCAAGCTAGGTCTCGCCCAGTAGCGATTACTTTCAAATTCTTGTTGTTCTCTTGTGATCTTCCTGCGGATGTAAGTGACGAGATCTCTACGAGATGAAAAAAATAATCCTCTATTTTGCATAGTTTGTGATATTGTAGCACTACCTTGTACTTTGATAGTAGCCCTTCCCTTCCAGATGACTTGGCTCTATCCCGGACCCGACTGGACTCCCTAAAGTAAAATTAAAATACTTCGAAATTGCCAACCAAGGTGCTGGATCTTTGGAAACAACCTTCGATGCACGAAACTATTGTCCGACTCGTGGGATGCAGACCACCCTGCTCATCAGCCACGGCCTTGAGCCGAGCGTATATCGAGACTTTTGAAGATAGGAATCATCAACATTAGGCCATCTATCAGTACTTAAAGCCCCAATGATGTTTTTGTTTTGATTAAAAATTTAGTTAATGTGTCGAGGACAGAGACGTTAGAATATAGAATTTTAGACTGTGGAACAAAAGCTACATAGACCCACCGAAAAATCAAAAAACGCTCAAAATTTAGCCTGCCTACCTTAATGCGCTTCATAGTAAATAGTTTTTGATCTATGCTGCTACTCTTCTACTTATATCTAGCTGGCTCACACTCACCCGAACTTCTGCTACGATCTTAGCCTCATTTTTATGAAAACAACGCTCGATTCGTAATTTGTACGTGTACATTTATTTACAAGTACTGAATCTATCAAGACCCAGATATATAATAAGTCAATAGTAGTGTTAGTTACAAGCTGGTGAGGCTTCAAGATTATTATTCTGCACCTTACACATGTGCGGGCAGGGGAGGTTCAAGATATCAGAACATTTCCCAAAGGACGACAAGAATATGATGAAATGACCGGACAATGCGAGATTTTGAGCCATGTCGCATTGCAGCTCTGAATTGACACTATCTTAAGAAACTCAGCCTCAAGACCGCACCTTCGAGAAATGCTGCTTTCCGATAGCCATACCTTATGAGCCAGGCCCCTAGTGGATGGGATCGCTACATCCTCCTTCTCGTGTTTGATCTGCGGCGCTCCGGGCCGTGCCGCCTGACAGGTGACAGTGCGACGTCATCAGATCACATTCTGCTTCCTGTCAATTTCCTTCCTTGGCCGGCGTAAATAACAAGGCCTCACAGCGACTTTACGTGTTCTATTAGAAAAGTATTTCTGCACCGCTTTTTGGATCAATATCTACTTGTGTTATCGAATGACGACTGTCAACGCATCAGATCCCCGTTTCGACGGACGGATATTGACTTACGACCCCGAATCTATCAGAACCTCCCTGTTGTCATACTTTACAGCTCTCAGCAAGCTTCCGTATGTCGACGAATCCGATATCGTCTATCCGCCACCGGGTGGCTGGTCAAATATAACGAAGCGAAACTTTGCACCTCTAGGAAAGAACGACGCCGTGATTGACTTGCTCAAATTTTTACCCTACCTCCGAAATCCTGGCAAGGAAAAGGGTTATGCTATTTCTTTCGGCACTTTCCCGTTAGACTACTCATCTACACCATTTACACCACCACTGGATGTCAATGAGACGAAGGAGCTGAGTCCAGACCGTTACTGTGAAGAAGAGAAAATCAAAAATTGGGTCGTGCCATTGACTGTGAGCGAAGATCGTATATGGGGTGACTGGTGGCTGCTTGACACAACCGATGGTAAAATTTGCGGCCTCATGTTCCAGTCTATAGAATTGTGCTGACAGTTTTAACAGGCACAGTGACAGCATGGGCACACAATGATTCTATGGAACCAGATGCTGACTACGATGATGAAGATCCACGTGCATGGCGCAACACTTGTGGAGAGACCCGCCTGCTGGAAGAGCTTCTGACTGAGTGGAGAGAGAAATTTGAAAGTCTGCACTGGATTGCTTTCACAGACCCTACGGGACGCGAGAAAGTGTGGAATGATGAGGATGTGGTGAGGGATCGTGATACGGAGCAATGTGAGGAGTTACAGAAGATCATCCGAAGCCATGGCTGGCCAAATGAGTTTAGGAGGCAAGAATGTAAGGAGGCTCTGGAGGCATGGGACGAAGAGCATCAAGATGATATTTAAGGAGCCTCGAGGATGTTGCAAGGCCACTCATGACACGACTCATTTGAGTCGAGTTTGCGCAATCCTTCATCATTTGTATGTCCTTAATTCTTATCATGACTTTCTTGCGGTGGACATTCTAACTACTGACTCCCACACAATAATACTCTTGAGCCCAAAATGATGTCCCACAATTTGCACCATTGGTACCTAAGACCGGATTCCAAGTATACAACTGTGCTTGGGTTATGCCCTGCTGTGTTGCGAAATCAAAACACCCAATACCATTCAGTGGCGTCGCAAACTTATTACAATTGCTCACGATACCAGTCTAGAATCCGTTAGCTTTCTTCTTGGCACCAAATATATTGTACTTACTTGGGTTGGCCCTGGAGCTGTCACACGTGTCGAGCTCGAAGTCACCTTTGTAGTGCTCGAAGTGGTGGTAGGACTCGCCGTCGACACTGCGTAGGTATTCACGCAGTAATATTCTTTGGCCCAAAACAAAGTCTGACAGTTCTCCCCGTTCTTACCAAGCACACCATTCCATCCCCAGAGTTGGATGGTATTGATGCAATTTTGTGTCGCAAAATCAAAGCATCCGATTCCCAGATCAGCCATAGCATAAGCATTACAGTTGCTAACAATACCGGTCTGTGTTGGGCCAGGAGCTGATGTAGCACTTGGAACGTTGGTATATTTAAGACACGGTGTCACTCGTCCGCCAGGGCCGCCACGTTGTTGATTTCCGGCGTCAGCACCTGTGCCGAGTGGTGGTGGTGCGAGTGTGTATGATCCAGTGACCCCAGGTGCAGAGACACAGACTGATTGGCCGGCCGTGAGGCTATCGCAGAGTCCTTGGATGTTGCGGTTCCAGAGAAGAAGCTGTACCGTCGTAATGTTTCCACTCAAGCCGGCTGCGAAAGAATCGCTTCCTCGCAAGTCAGCATAGATATTACAGGGGAATGGAAGTTTTCTCACCAAGTAGCACCAGTCGGAAGTGTCTGAAGAGTACAAGCTGCTGGGAAACAAGTACTCGAAGAAATGACACAAGTGTCCGACCCGCTAATTTTTTGCAAATCTCCAGTCGCAATACCATACTTAGTGGAGAGCGCCGCACAGCCTGAGCCAGATGCAATAAGTTGTCCTGCACATGTTGTCGAGGTTGCTGGTGAACTGGTAGTTGAGGTGGTGGTAGTTCCCCCGAAATGAGTGGAAGTCACTGGAGGTGCTTTCACATAACCTGGTAATGCTCGGACTACTATCTCAGGAACAGTGATGTTGCAAACATCTCCTATGTCTTGGAGCTGTGAAACGAGGAAGTCGGATTGATCTGAATCTGCAAGGAAAGGCGAGGTTATTCTTGCGTAAAGCATTTGTACGAAACAATTATCACACAACTGACAAGTTACCAATTAGCTGAAACTCTCCTCTCCCTCCTACTGCTATCTAAACTTGGCAAAGGAGGACACTCACCACATCGTTGCTGTATAGATTTGCCATCCGAGTATATTCTGGAAGTGTCACATTACTGGAACATGATGGATCTGATGGATTGATATTGCAGTCTGGCTGGATGATATCTGCACCAGTCCAGTTTTGGGAAGCTCCTAGACACCATCTATCGTCCGTGCTTGATTGGCAGTCAGTATAGTTAATGCGCTCCATACTTTTTCACTTACGTCGACCCTAAGCAAACAGTTTTCAGTCCATCAACGAATCGTCCTGAGATTGAATCCGCGGGGATAAGTTTGCCGTAGGCACTGATCCATTCTACATATATTTAATACTGATCCCGTAAGTGTGCCCAAAACTGTTTGTTGAAACATGGACGGCTTCACTTACGATCGCTGCAGGCAAGTGAAACGCTCAAGTCCCAGTCTCGAGCTTGAAGTGTGCAGTTCCCATCACACACATCTGTGATATTTTCATCCTCCCAGTAGTAGTTGTCAAAGCTGACAGACATTTGAAATAATGTCGGGTCGCAGCCATTCAGAGTTCCATTCCTACGATATTGACTTAGCACTTGTTGACATTACTATTTGAGTAGGCTTACAGCGCTTGGATACATCCTTGAGTGAGATTATATGCCTTGGCTAGTAGAGCGGAATCGACAGGAGGATAAAGATTGAAGTCTGCAATACTGCAACAGAACCACGCACTGAGCGCAATCAAAATTTTGGTGTGATGCATGTTTTCGTCTCTGTATAATGGAAAGCGAGCAAAGTGCCAATCGAGCTGAAGATTGAGGTATTGTAATTTCTGGACATCTCAAGAAGGGCATCGACGAGTACCCATCATTTTTCTAAGTTAAAATTGCCCATGTCTTTCCACGGCACATGCGAATGCCAGGTACCATGCACAATCTGGCAACCCCATGGTTATTGGCATCAGGTTGGCAGTTGATTAAGCATTCAGAAAAGCTTAGCGAGGCCGCCGAGGCGATCTTAATTCTGGTTAAATGGAACAGCTGACCCGAGCCGTCCCTTGAAGTCTGACATACTAGGATCACTTGCAATATCTGCATAGACAACACGGAACGGAGTCTCCTTTCTATCAAGCTTCATTTATTCCGGCCATCACATGGTCTACGAAGCATTCAAGGGTGCGTCAGACTATCTGACCGAGCCTTCAAGGCGTGGAGTTGGTGCGTCATGTCGAGCTATTACCTGAAAAAGGCATAGCAAGATAGTATCTCAAGATGTAGACAGTCCACGTCAATCGATCTTGAGCGAGAGTAGCAGAGCACATAACCTTTCCAAAATCGTGTGTAAAACATGTATATTGATTACACAGACGGCAGATAGATTTCCAGCTACCGGAAGTTTTGCAGTATAGATGTTGAGGAAACAGGGCAATAGTAGGCATTTCAGAAAATCTGTTAGACAAGATCTTGGGAGAGGTGCCCCGGGGACTTGATGGCTTAGTAATGCTGATGTCCAAAAACGGCAGGTAGTAGAGTTTCGATTGCTGTTCACATTGTTCCTCAAATGGCCTATGATTCCCACACACCCCCTTAAAAATGATTGCAGGCTTTACACTTCCTTTTTACTGGAGCCGTGTTGACAGTGAGATAAATCCTAGTGCGGCTCGACTTGACTGAGTTGCACGAGAAGCCAGTCACAAGATTGTAATCGTGATCTTCGGGATAGACACCAGGTAAACTAATTGCTTACAGCTGAGGGCCTAACCGCTCCAGATGAAGATACCCATTCAAAGGGACCAAATGCTATCACCTGGTGATAGGGAGCACTGCCAAGACGGTTAAACAAAGCTTTTTTCGATAGTGGTGATTGAGCAGTTACACGCGAGTAACCCATCCGGTAATATCTCCGCTGAACTTCCCAAGAAGGCTTGGTAATGCTTATTTGAGAGAAGCTTCCTTGTCATTTTGTATGGCACATCTATGTAGCTCAGATTCTTCCAGACGCATGTGGGAGTGAATGTGCGGAGTATAGGGGCAAGCCTCACGAATCATCCCGCTGCTCTTTATCAAGGTCTTGCCATTCCCCATCTAAAAAGCGAAGGAAAATAACGAAACAATCAGAGAGAAGAAGAGACTGTTCACATAATGAAACTCTCTAACTGTTTCTTCCTGCTGGAGGCTTTCGCCTTCAGTACTGCCCATTTTACTTCAATTCTCGGGTCTTCTGAAGACTTGAATCATGACTCGCTTCTTGCTATTCGAGATTTGCCAACAGGAACGTGTAACGCAAATACCCCGTGTGTCAACGCTGCATGCTGTGGCACGAACGGTCTTTGTGGTTACTCACCAACTGAGTGCGGATCGGGCAACTGTACTTCCAACTGTCAGGCCAAGGCAGAATGCGGACAATATGGCATTGTTGGAAAACAGAATTGCCCGTTGAGTGTTTGTTGTTCTAAATTCGGGTGCGTAAAATCTTCAACTTTTGGTGAAGTGTTGTTCAAATTTATTGACATCGAAAGGTTCTGTGGCTCAACCGATGAGTTCTGCAACTCTGGCTGCCAAGCTGGCTTCGGTGGTTGTGGTCCTCCAAAGCGACCTTCTTGCGGTGGAGGCAACAGCGCTGGGAAGCAATCCATAGGCTATTATGAGTCTTGGTCAAACACTCGGCAATGCCAAAGCGTTGCACCTGAAGATCTGAATCTGAGTGGTTTCACCCATATAAACTTCGCATTCGCGTTCTTTGATCCGACAAGCTTTGCAATGGCGCCGATGGACGGGAAAACTGGAGCATTGTATTCTAGATTCACTGCTTTGAAGTCCCAAGGCGTCCAAGCATGGTGAGTTTCGTTATCTTTGGGCTAGGAGGAGATGCTTTTTGCGGATGTATTGACTATCGCTGATAACATCGTAGGATTTCTGTCGGCGGATGGTCTTTCACTGATCCAGGTCCTACTAGGACAGCTTTCTCTACAATGTCAAGCACTAGTGCGAATCGCAAAGCATTCGTCAACGGCTTGATTAAGTTCATGGATACGTACGGATTCGATGGTGTCGACTTAGATTGGGAATATCCTCAATCGGATGATAGAGGAGGCGCAACAGCAGACACTGCTAACTATGTGGCTCTTGTCAAAGATATGAGAGCAGCTTTCGGACCCAAATATGGAATCACAGTCACGCTACCTACTTCATATTGTACGTTGCTCGGGTAGTAGCCCTTTCTTTCCCGTTGGACTGTTTTGGGAGTACTTTGCTCCAGGGGTACTCCTGAGATTGGTGTATACGGGTAAGTGCTAACACCCCGATCATCACAGGGTACCTCCAGCATTTTGACTTGGTTGGTATGCAGTCATCTGTAGACTGGTTCAATCTTATGAGTTATGACCGTAAGTTACAGCACAAATTTGAAGTGATCTTTGAGTTAATACGATTTAACAGTGCATGGTGTTTGGGATGCTGAATCGAAGAACATCGGCCCGTATATTGCTCCTCATACCAATATCACCGAAATTGACCTCGGTTTGGATCTGCTCTGGAGAGCAGGTATAACACCCGATAAAGTGGTATTGGGTCAAGGCTGGGTAATCAATATTATCGACTGAAATTTGGAACCGTCACTGATTATGTTCTAGTACGGTCGAAGCTTTACTTTGAAAGACTCGTCTTGTAATATACCGAATGGGAAATGCCAGTTCAGTGGTGGAGCGAATCCAGGAAAGGTAATATCAATCCCTATGAGAGTAATTGGTTTTCAACTTGAGTGCAAAGGACTTCTGTGGCTGCTTGCGATAGCACAGTATTGTCGCACGAAACTGACTTCGAAGGCTTTAGTGCTCTAATGCAGCTGGAATACTCGATCTTCAAGAAATCAAAGACATTGTGTCTTCCAATAGTTTGACTCCCACGTGGGACAAAACAGCTGGTGTCAAGTACGTTTTTGCAACAGCTACACTTGTTGATTGCTTGATAAAATATTAATTGCGCATAGATGGATCACCTGGGGAGGAAATCAATGGGTGAGCTATGACGACGACGATACTTTCAAGCAAAAGCGCGATTTCGCGAACTCGAGATGCCTTGGAGGACTCATGGTAAGATATAATATCGTATCGTTGGGTCTGTACGTAACTCATCAAACAGGTCTGGGCCATGGATCAGGTCGACCAAAAAGCCGGCAATCAGAACTCGGCTCATCTAGATGTTACCAAAGAACAACAAGCAGATGCAAAACAAAAAGCAGATGATTTGCTAGCTGGAATATCGTGCTACACTACGGATTGTGATACGAAGTGCAAGAAAGGTACCAATCAAGTCGCTCAAATGAATGGCCAGCCTGGCTCACTTTCTACGAATGATCGCTGCGGAAAGGGGAAGTATCGAAATCTGTGCTGCGACGATGGCACGAAAATGGGCACCTGTCAATGGAGAGGATATCGAGGTGTTGGATTATCCTGCATATCTGGCTGTGCAGGTGGAGAAACAGAGATTGTACAAGATACTAATCATAAAGAGAAGAAGAACGACCAGACATGTTCTGGAGGAATACAGAGTAAGCTCCTAATACGCGAAAATATCATTGGAGCGTAACATTATATCGAAAGGGACTCTCATTAAAAGTTCGTAGTTGTGATCTGAACAGTGCTGATATGTTTACTTCAGGTTATTGCTGCAGCGGCTTTCAACCTGCTCCGAACGGACCAGATCTTGTGAAGGATGCAAAAGATCTAGCGAAAAATGCTGCCGAATCACTTGCCGCAGAGGTCGCTCTCGATATCGCGGCGAAAGCGTTCTGTCGTGTAGCTGTTCCAGCTTTACTTCTACCGCTTGAGCTTCTTGAAGACCTCATTCCCATCATAGGTATACACTTATCTGGTGCGAACCAGAATCATCGACTAATCAGCAACAGGTGAGATACTAGACATCGCGGAAATAGCCGCCACACCTGCTATCATACAAGCGTGCGTCAAGGGAATCGAAAAAGAAGGCAAGGCAGAATTCAAAGTATTTGGCAAGAAGCACACTCTCTCTATGGATAAACCTACCAAAAGTGTACAGTCTCGACCACCAACCTCCACCCACTCTCCTGCCAAGACTAGCTCGAGTTGTCCTCGAATTCCTAAGCGAGATCTAGACAAACGAGCTCCTGGTCCTGCTTGTAATAAAAACAAATATGTCACTGTCACTACTAAGATCTCTGACGAAGCTGGTGTTGCTGCCAAGTTTGTTTGTACTTACCAAGGTGGTAACGTGGTAAGTTAAGCCTCGTAGTATCCTGATTCTTCTCGGCTAACTTGATGTAGGCTGGTGGACAAGCGTGTTTGCACTATAGTCAGTACCCATGGAAACATTAGCGAGTCATACTAAGAGTCAGTGACTGACTGGAGACAGGTTCCGTCATTGCTTCGAAGGGCAGAGCATATGAGACTTTTACGTGTAAATATTCTGCTACCAAGAAGACGAACAGACCAGGCGTCCAAACTTATAGTGTCGATCGCCCACTAGTGCGAAGTAACTATTTTATCACTCCCGCCAAGCAGCAGCGCTAATAACGTCTAGCTACCACCAAAGTCCCAACTGTCTTAGGCTGGTTCAACGCAATAGGAGGTAATGCATGCGAACGCGATGAAGTAAGTCCTCTAATTACGCCGGTAAAAATTGATCGCTGATTCAGCCAGTGGCCGCCAGCTGCTTTCTGTAAGTACATCGACCTTGATAGACATGAAAATACTTACGCTGACCTATACAACAGTGCTTTCAAATGACGGCTATATAGGTCTTGAAGGTGCCAATCATGCAAGAGGCGCAGCTGATGTTCAGCAATTCATTCGATACCTCGATCAGAAAGAGAACAATCTCGCTGGTAAGGCTTGGAACGGCATATGTGCCAAGTCACCTCCGTAAGCATCCCTACCTTGTATTTCTCAGCTCGACTTGTGGAGATTTAAGCTGACTCTTTTCTAGAGTCCGTCTGACCAGTATGAATGAGATCACCGATAGGCCAGATGCACAGGGGACCACAACCATCACCCGACAAGTTGAAGCGGTCTTCAAACGCCAAACCTTCTCGTACAGTTTCGAAGCCATGCCAAATCCGATGCTCGCAGACTGGGGTCTTGCAGACAATAGATGCCAACCACGTAAGGCTGGTAGAGATGATAGAGGATTCGCTCTCTTGAACATAGACCCGTGGTTTGACAGCAATCCGACAGCCAAGAATCAACAAGGCGATTACAAACTTCAATTCTCTGCTGTGACTAAGCGTAGCTTATTAGAAGGCTTGGATCTGCTAGCTGTCAACGGGAGTAGCAATGCCACTTCACCCGACCTAACGGAAGGAGCTGAAGAAGAAGTCCAACTTTCAAGAGAAGGGATTCTAGAAGGTATCGGTCTAAGAAAGTGTAAGGAAAAGACCTGCAAAGAGGAGCTCGAATTACTTGGGCTCGAAAGTATTAGGATTGCGTATGCAGATCCTATGACACAACCAGCGGTAAATATTGCAACAGCAACATCTCCACAGAGCCACACAACGCCGACTTCACCACCCGAGCCTGAACTCAAGCGGAATGTCCTGAGTCGCAGTCTTGCTACGCCTTCTCTACCTCGGATCACTTCTTCTCCTTGAACAACATGAGCTGGGTACCAAGAATTTGGGTGTGTGCATCAGTATCGAAGGAGGACTAGTGATCTTAGCGGTAAAACTCCGAACATTACTGCGTTTGTATATAGCATATTGTGATCTACTGCTAGCTTAATGGGAGCGGAAGAAATGTTATTTGGAAAGCTGTTCAGAAGACAAATTCTTCGCTGTCATTGTTGCAGTGCTGTGTAATGTAAACATAAATCTAACAAACCAGGAACAAGATACTTAAAATCAGATCATTTTGTGCAACGGATTTTCAAATTCCAACGATCACATTTACATCGTAACTTGAGGTAAGAAGTGCCGTGCTTTCGCTTTCATCGATCAGTACAGTAGCTCTCGATGTCGAAGGTGGTTAATAGAGCACTTCGTGATACGACAATGTCGATGTCGCAAAAGCTTATTGGAGCTCTCTTGACTCAATCAATAGAGTCTTATCACGATAAACATCCTCGGCATTACTAAGATTTTGTATCAAAGAAGGATTCGAAGGCATGAGATTGGAGCAGCACTCTCTACCTGCTAGGATGATATCTGCTTCGCCAAGATCGGCCACTTTTTTGTCTTTTCAGAAATGAATAGAGTAGATCATCATCGATCGGCGTAAATCAAATTGACTACTTCCACGCTCGCAGATCATTCTTTACGTCCGCGCCGATGTGAGTTACGATGCTCGTAAAACTGTGGAAGCTGAAGAAGCGGCCATAGCTTCTGGTCAGGACGTTTCTTACCACAATTGCAGTCGATGCGTAACGTTTTCCGTAAGGGAAGCTCTGTCGAAGGCTAAGCGAGATCTAATATCCGAAATGTGGTCCGAGAAGTATTGATTTAGAGGACGATCTCGTTAAGCTTGTCAATAAACAGATAAACGATTCTAGGGAGGATTATCCAGCTGGGTTGTCGATGTTGAGAGATGATGAGCGGAAAGCCAGAAGTGATATTGGATTGATTATATGGAAGTTGACGAGGTTATTGTCTTGCGATTCCTTGATATTCATGCTGTTTGAGAAGACTATGAATAATTTACTCTAGCGTGGCAAGAGGAGAGAGAGGCGAGACAAATAAGGCAAGTTGTATTGCTCTCGACAGGAAGGAGATCAGAGCCTGATCATAAAGCCTTTTTCTATACATTTCGGCAGTTCGAGACTATGTTCTTGCCTAAAAAAAAACTCCAACGGACGACAACCTTAGAAAGTTATAAAAGTATTTCAGAATCATATCTCAGACGCAGATAACTAAGGGTAAAGGGTATTCTCCTGTAGATTTATTGCGACATTATTTATTTACCTCCAGGCTCGAGTCACAAACCTATAACGTTGACTATATAGAACTTTGGAAGGTATCCTCAAACACATTCTTTCAAACTCTATGACCAACCGTATTTCAGAGTCTCAAAATTCTTCAGCCTGATCAAATCTAGTTCGCCACTGATAAGCACCCCCTCCGCAACGATATATAGAGCTATATCTACTCGTAATCTAACATTCACTCTAATACCTGTAGATCTAGCTTTGCTATCAAACTCCTAAAACATCAGATCTCTTGCAAGCGGTCTCTGGCAAATCTGCGGCGACGGACGCAAGCTAATCACAACTATATAAATCCCGAGTCTGCCGTAAAGCTTTCATGTTGACGAGTCATCTTGATTGATTTAGTAAATCAGATCCTTAGATTATAAAAGGAATCTTACGAGCAGCAGACTAATACTCACTATAATCAGGCACTAATCTCCTTCTAGCATAGGGTTCTAAGTATAATAAGTTCTCAGGTTCACAAGTTTCCATCATTTCCATGGTCTACTATCCTGCAAACCACAAAGAAGATCACACGCCCATGAAATATCAGACCACGATCAGAAACGAATCCTCTGTGCTATTTCGCTACAAGTGACTGACATACGAATTCTTGACGACCATCAATCAAATGACAAAAAAAGTGGTACATATCAGCCTTCAAAACGAGAACAAGCTCTCTCGCCAAAAGGCAAAACATAAGTTCAACTCATCCGAGGAGATTGCCGAATTACAGATAAAGATTTATCGAGCAGTCTCGATGAAGCCAGTCAAGTCCGCCGTATGTGTGGCTCTCTGGTACGAAGTGTTTGGACTTTGGTTTTCGGAATGTAGCTATAATTGTCTCTATACATTTGCCCAAGCTGAGCCACTTATCCGTAGCGTCGAATTACCAATTCTGAGTACCTCTCCTGGTCAGCGATATTTAGATTTAGGTCCTATCGGATCCTTAAGCTTCTGACGGGCGACTAATCGCCCTCCTAATCTCCTATCCCTCTTCCCTACCCAGCTAGTGCCACTCAACATAGCACTATCCCTCACTGCAGTCTTATCCTTTTAGTAGCTTTCAGCCCTTATGAAACCAGAACGCCCCGGACTGTCTCCTGGTCTACCACAAGTGCAGACGATCGAACATTCTGGTACAATGTAGTTTCCCAACTCCTTACTTGGAAAGTCTATAAATATCGATCAAATCTGACTTTTTCTTCAACATTACACTTCATGAACATTCCGCGTGAAAGCAGAAGGCTTGTGAACATACAGACCTTAAATTCCAGCCACCCTCTCTACAAGACATCACTTCCTCACATCATGATTACCAGGGGGGTCAGAACGTGCATCATACCACAAGATGTAGGAAAATCCTACTTGCAAGAAAGAAGATGTGAATTATCATTGAAAACCACACATATCTCTTTCTTCCGACTCCCAACTCATCCTCGCTCTTATTTTCCAAATCTACTTCATCCAAATCTTCCATTTCTCCAACCACAGACACGTACATGTTTACCACGTATAATTCCCGCTTACTCGCAGCAATTTTTCGCCATAGTTGTGCAGAATTCAAAAACAAAAAAGCGAAAGCGCAAAGATCCTGATACTCGAGATCGACCATACGTGGGTATTTCCCCACAAGTGCGTGCAGATTTCCCTCCTTTGGTATCATCCGCTGAATCCTCAGGAAACCCAGGAAGGGGGTCTACAAGCAAGCCAACGCCCGCACACGCATACATGATCCCACACGACCTTGTTAAAAATACACGCAAGGATTTCCAAGCCATTGAGAACAAGAAAAAATTTAAAGATTCGGCTCTCGCGAATCCCCCCCTCCTCTCTTGATTAGTACACTCTCTTCTTGAATCCCTTCTCGCCGACCTCACGCGTGTGTGAAGTAGCTCGATCCCCTTCCCTATCCCCAGAGCGAAATCGACGAGCCAGATACCCACCCATAAGACCTCTCCCTCCACCTGTGCCTCCATCCTTTTCCCTCATTCACCCTCACCCTCACCCTCATCCTCACCTTGAAAATCCCCAAAGCGCGAGAAGCGCCTACGGTATTGCTAACGCGAGCGTGCAAGTATCACATATATACATATATATCTATACTCTCCCATCCCATCCCATCCCAACAATTCAAAAGCGAGAAACCCCCCCCCCCCGACTTCCCCTCAGCTAGGAACCAAAAACAAAAGCTTGAAATCTTTTCAACTCAGAGTTTGACATGAAAGGTGGTGGGTTTTATTTACAGCTTTGGACTAACTCGTGGGTGGACTAGTTAGCTAGCTAGCTGAGAATAGTAGTAATGTTTAGAAGGAAGAAGAGAAAGAAAGAAAGAAAGAAAGAAGGAAAGAAGGAAAGAAGGAAAGAAGGAAAGAAGGAAAGAAGGAAAGAAGGAAGAAGGAAGGAAGGAAAGAAGGAAAGAAAGGAGACTGTATGATGAGGTTTGGATGTACCCCAGCCCAGCCCTACCTACCTACGTCGTATACATATTGCCCCGGTCGACTTTATACTAACCTCCTTCCTTCTTCCTATTTCCTGCTTTCGAGAGTCAGAGGAGATCTTATGCTATACCGTGCGTCATGACGAGAATAGCATGTTGATAAATCGATATACGCAAGCTTAAAGATAACTTAATAGAAAAAGTTTAGTTACGGAAGTTTATTGAGAGTGAAAGTATCGGTATTGGAGAAAGGTTTGCTAACGAGTACCAATGCCGTGTAATGCTTTGCGTTGAATGCTGGATGCTATATAACCTGACAAGTATGTAAATCACATGAGCATATGTACGCCGTGCCATGAGATAGTGCCCTATCCGGATCCTATGCCTATACTCTACCAAATGCTCGTAAAATCGCTATACATATCCAAGGTATCATGCTTTCCCAATCCAATCCAATGCTTGCCAGTCATTCCATGCTGTTGCTAACCGTATCCTGTGGTATCATATGATGTCCTGTCGTATGCTGTCATATCCCATCCTGTCATGTGTGTAATCATGTCGTAGTCGTGTATTCCCAATCCAAACATCTTCCCCGCTCGAATTCGGTGTATGTGTTCCGTAAACGCATCCTTATATCTGTAACGTAGCACCTCCTGCGGCAAGCCGCATGCGACACCCAACGGAGCTCTGCAGCTTCCCATTTCTCCACACGTCCCTAATAGCCAACAACGGTCTCCGCCCTCAGCGGACTCGGTCTCCCTCGTCCCTTATTCTCACTCCCTGCACTATCCCTCCGCTTAAACATATGTTCGACCAACACTCTCGGGCTCACAAACTCCATGTCCATGTTGAACTTCGGGATCGGAAGGGTCATTGTGCGGGGTAGCATACCAGGACGAGGATTATCGTTGCTATTGTTAAAAGATGGGTTTGAGGAAGAGGTGTAAGTGCGGGAGTTGGAGGTCTGGGAGTGGAAACGCGATTTTATGCTGTCATCCACGAGGGCAATGAGGCCTGTTGCTACGATGACACTTTGATCTGTTAGTAAGTGTGCCTCTGGTGTAAAGTGTTAGTAGATTGAGAGAAGCAAACTCACTCCGCGACATCCGTAACAGCCCCCATAACCCTCTCATCACTAATCCATAAACTGCACGGTCTCACCCATCCTCCCATCCTCTCTTCCGCCGCCTCCTGCGCTCTCGTCATCAACTCAGGCACAATATGCGCTACCGCCCTTCCATTTCCTTTACCCCCAATCTCTGACTGGTAAAGAT
Organism: Rhynchosporium graminicola; assembly: GCA_900074885.1. Lineage (NCBI taxonomy): Eukaryota > Fungi > Ascomycota > Leotiomycetes > Helotiales > Ploettnerulaceae > Rhynchosporium > Rhynchosporium graminicola. Next base: position 67,329 of record FJUW01000082.1, read on the forward strand.
GATAACTAATTTCCTTGCCCTCGCCGTCCTTCTTGACAACACGTTTCCAGGTATACTTGTGTCCCCAGTATTCAAATTCGTAGCGTTTCGAGGATTTGGCGCCCCGTCGTTTGATTTGGACTTGTGCGTAATTGCTGAATTCGAGTTTGGTCGTGTTGGTTGGGATCTGGATGCTCGTATTCGATTTCGTCTTGCTGCCTTGACTCGAGGACGACGTATATGTAGCCGCATCATCGAAGCTGTCAGAATCCGATTGGTAACCACTATCCTTTCTAGTGTTGTTTCTCTTGTTCGCAGCCGTAGAATGCGCAGACGTGCCAGAGCTCGCCCGTTTGAAATCCGGCTTGACGATACTCGCCAGAGCATTACTAACACTCCTCGCCATAACCGCCGGGCTTTTCTCCTCTGGCGAACTAAACTTCCTCGCAGAATGACAAACCTCCCTCCCGGATCCTCTCTCGTATCTCCGTAACGAGAACTCTCTCTTCTTCAGATCGTTCATCTTCAGATGGAAAAGCTGGACCGTACCGCTCTTCCTCTCAATATCAACGCGTAGATTCATGTTCCCATCATAGGTCGTATCGTCGTGCCTTATACACAGCCTATTCATTGTGGGAAAGTAGGCGGCGAAATCAGACGGGTTAGAAGGGCGGATATCATGGTCGACTGGGTCGCGGTACTCGGGGAGTTCATAGTCGAGGGATTCGGAGTAGGTGGTGGGTTCCGAGTAAAGTTCGGAGAGGGATTCGACTGTTGAGGAATAGGTTTCTGTGGAGGAGCGGGCGCAGAATGTTGTTATGGGCGAGAGGGTGTACTCAGGTTGCTTCGAATCATAGTCCGTGGTTCTTCTTGTCGACGGACTTGGACTGCTGTGAAAGGAGGTCGGTGTCGTGCTTGGTGAGTCTTGGGACTCGTCGCTGTGACTCGCAAAGCGTTCAGAGATGTCGGTCTTGCATCTTCGTATTGAGTGGGCCATGTTTGCTTATGTACGATGTTCGACAGCTGTTGTATGTATAGTAGTGTCTAGGTGGAGCATGGGATGTTGAAGGTGTGCAAATATATGTATATATGTATATATGTATATATGTAGATATGTAGATATGTATATATGTATATATGTTGAGGTATAGGAGACCGAGATAATGATGTGGAGGGACTAGTAATCCCTTGGAGCAAAAAGCAATGGTTAAGATCGATGGACGCCGGATCTCATAGCTACTTCGATCCGAGGATGAAGGTTCCGGAGCATGAAGATGGTGTTATAGGTTGGAAGATGATGAATCTGGCATCAAAACACAGCGAATATGATGCGAGTATGTGGAATGCTTTACGATCAACGGACGGGAGATGGGCTGTGTTACTGAAGAACGAAGTGGGATGGATGACATGTGGAGGAATATGTGTGGATGTGGAATACCTCACCTCACCCACAGCGCCCGCGCCATGCGGTGCAGTACGAACGAAGGTTGAGGTGCGGTGCGGTGCGGGCGGGCGGGCGAGCGGAGTGCAGGAAGGGAAAGGCCGGGAAGGAAGGTTGCAGCGCCCCGGGAAGAACAGGGACGAGCCTCCCTGCCTAACCCACCAAATCCTCTTGGCATTGAACTGTGGTCACAGGATGCGCAATATCATTGGTCGACCCTGATATCTTGAGGATCTGATTGATTGGAGTCTAGTCGTCTGTAGCAGATACTTACTGTACTTAGTACAGGGGGCAAATAATATTCAATTCTAGGCCGTGCACTCTAGATCCTTTGTGATTATTATCCCCAGTACTAAGTACTATATAGTAGTTGCTTTATGTACCATTGGGTAGCACTCCTTGTAAGGACTCCCTGTAGTAGAAACTCGTAGAATAACGCACAGACTCTACTTTGCATATTACTTTCGCCCTGTACCAAGTAGTATGCTAAGTAAGGAGATTCCTAAATAGATAGATGATTGGTTGAAGTGGCGGGAGCCCCCTCCCTCGATGGTGGTTGGATCGATCCTGTACACGTGCCCATGCCTCATGCCCCATGCTCTTGCTACCCTCAGGCTCTGATGACAGACGAGACGGGCAACTCCCCGGGATTCCATCCCTCATTACTTCGTTATTCAAGTATTACTTGTAGGTACAGTAGTGAAGGTAGGCAGGTTACCTACAGAGTATTACCTGTCACTAAGAAGAACAACCCACATACAGCGCGACACAATCAAAGTACCTACCTATAGTACATTATGACAAGAGTAATGCGTGAAAAGGAAAGGAATGTGTCCGAGGCAGACGGAGGGAGGGAGCATCAATCAATCAATCAATCAATCAATCAATCAATCAATCAATCAATCAATCAATCAATCAATCAATCAATGTGCTCAACCCAACCCGACCCGACCCGACCCGACCCGACCCAACTACCGAAACCTTGAGAAACAATTCGAACTTCACAGTACAATAGCAAGTATCGCGAGAACTCCCTTTTCCTGATCCACAGTCGCTAGATTCCTTCTCCGAGACTTCGCGGATGCTGCACGCACTATGACGAATGTCACTTGGTCCATCACCCCACCCTCGCTCCCATCATATTCCGTGGCCTGGGAATCGTAACCACCTCGGTTTTCTACAGAGCACCAAATCATACGTACGAAGAAGCATCGCAATAAGCCCGAGTTTGAGCACCTTTCTGCGACTCGGACTTGACTTGAGTTGCGTTGCGTTGATGACTGAGAAACCCTGGGGTACGGGATGATGATTGCTTCCCGCATGAGGAGGGAGGTGAGCTGGAATTCCGGGATGCGAACACACACAGCCCCTTCCTTCTGGCCTCCAACCCCCCCCCCCCCC
>FJUW01000082.1:70205-130688 GCA_900074885.1 Rhynchosporium graminicola
CCCCCCCAAAGAGTAGAGGCGATCCAGTAATCAGGTCCACGACACCCGGGGGAGATGATTCTTCCGTGAGCTTTACCTTTCAAAGGCCTTCGAAATCTCCTCACGTCCTCCTTGGGGGCTCGTATGGATCTTTCTTTACCGTACGTGCAGTGCAGTATGTACTGGCTGGCATGCTTGTACGGAAGGAAGTACACGCACGACTTCGCTCCAAGATCCTCGGGTGGTGAATTTGTCTGCCTTGGGGATTATTCTTTCTTGCTGCCCAACTCCTTCCTCACGAAAATCCAACATCTCATTTTTGAACATGAACAATCAATCAATATGCCAGCATCGTCGTCCAGTCAGAAATATATACAGCCCCAAATGAGTAAATCAGTCATAATGATATGAGAATAGCACACACACGCCGAAGTCAGCCAGCCAGCCTAAAGCTAAGACGGGCCTTCCTTCCTACTTACAGTACATCTGACAACTCCACCCCAGCTCCAGACCAAAGCCAGCCAGCCAGCCAACCCACCCCCAGGACTCGCGATACCTGCCTTCCACAACGTATCGGACCGTTCGTTCAGGTGGCCCGAAATAGTTACATGTGCATCTCGCACATGCATTCATGCTTCCTTCCGTATTGTAGGGCAACAATACATTTTGCACCTTTACCGCGCGATGCCGCCCGCACCTTTTCCCGCAGAGGCCCAATCGTTGACGACCCCGCGAATTTCTCACCCACACACCAGTACGATACTTGTAATGCGAAAGGAAGCTGGGGATTCCTAGCCAGCGAGCAGGTTTTCATGAACTCGTCCCGCGAGGACGGTTCGTGCATAAGTTGCGTTTGATAGCACGGATGGGGTTCCTTTTGATCCAGAGTTTTTCTGCTGCAGGCTCGGAGAAGGGTCATCGCTGTAGCTTCTCGATCACGAAGAGGTGAGTGAGTGTGCCTCGTGCCTTTTTGGCATTTTGTGAAGGAAATATATTGTGATGCACTTTAGTGTGGGTCTAGAACGACTCCATAAGCCCAAGGTAAAGACGAGATAGGTAGCATTGGATATCTCGAAATGCACTTTAGTGAGGGAGGTTCCAAGGAAAGTTCACCAGACCGATGAGAAGAACATTCTATACTCGCCATCTCCGGAACATCACAGTACATAGTGCGAACCTGATTATCTTACTGCATTTCAAAAGTCAAGTCCAATTTCTCCTCATTTGTAAATACACTTCCGATCTCCAAGTCTTCACAGGCAAATCACCCACCATCGAACCCGACCTCAAATCCACTCCATCCAAACCTCAATCTCACACCTCACCCACTCTATGAAAGAGAATATCGTCATAATTATCAGCTAACTCAACTGCCCACATGCGAACCAACGAACAAGAACCACCAACCGTCTGCATGAATGGCTCGAACAAGGCTGCACCTTCAGCCCTCTGCAAGGTCACCAGTGGTGAGGTGTGGCAACCTCGTACTTGCTCCTGGTTTCTGGGCACCTATGAGCTTCAAGACTGCAAGTGCCTAGACATATCCTCTAAAAAATCCGCTGCGTTGCGACCTGATGTCCTAGAATATTATTTACTAGGAAATAGAGAAAGGGTGCCCTGGCTACGCCAGAGGAGAAGGGAAGAGAGGTAGCCTCGCCCGGCCCGATACTGCGACACAGTTAATAAGGCATGCTGGTATGGAAAGTCACCTTACTCTCACATCTTACATCTCACATATGAAATCTCACATATGACATCTCACATTTCCTTGCGCATTCACAACCCTCCAGAAACTAGATTCCTCAAGCCCTTCCTTTCATCATAACCCTCCTCAGCATCATCAACATCAATATCACGAGCCCAACCGTCATTCCTTGAACCCCCAAAAAACAAACGACCAATGAATGAACCAGTGCACTTCACTATTTCGCTTTCTCTCCCCTTCTTACCTCACGTGCCTACCTACCTCCAATGTCTCACTAAGAGAGGGCATCTAGATTCATTTCGTACGCCCACACAGCCAGCTGACCCCGAACTTTGCCTTCTCTGGGAACGCCGTCATTGGTGTAGGTGCGCAGAGAGACAGACAGACAGGGAGATGAGATGAGAGGAGATGATATTTCCTAGATTAGGCAGGGTAGGGGTTGCATATTAGCTATCAGGGTGATTTTTCTTTCCCGAATGATATCTAATTCCCGTTTCGGTTTTCTAAATCCTATACTGGCTGGTCTCTAAAAACCTTTTCTTCAACTGCTACAGTATGAAAGATATAAATAAGTTCACGGGTAACAGATGATAGATAGATATCTTTCCCTCAACAACCCACCACAATCTCGAATCCTTCCCTATCTACTAGACTACTACAGTAAAGAATGCCGAGAAGCGGAAAATCTTCAACTTCATTCCGCTTCATGGTGATTCGCGAAGCATGTTAAACACTTCAAAAGGCAATACCCGCTCCCTCCTTACCTTCTCCGCCTTCCCTTCTAAACTCGATTCCACGATCCTCATACAACACTTGGCTTTTAACAAGCCCTGTCTCTTACTCTCCTCTCATTCTAGATATTCACGGTTCATTTATCATATTTTCGTCCTCGTCCTCGTCTTGAAAATCATCCTTGCTGTCTAGCTTCTAATACCCATCATTCCTTCCTTGTACGATTATGTATTTCCGTGCCTAGGAATCGCGATCTTCAACCTCGCTTTGATATTAGGCGGTATCCCATCCGATCCCCAGATATTGGGGAAGGGGAAAGAAGACTATGTAAACAAATCAGGAACCAGGCTGAATTTCTCACGACCTGTTTCTCCTCGGGTTGTTTTTTTTCCTCTGTGAGGTACGACTCTTCTGGCACGTCTGGCTTCTTTCGAATTTCTCAATAGGATAAGTTATGATATATATATGGATAAGACGGAGACGCGAGAATGCCTGTTCTGAAGGCGTCTTGCGCGATGTGTTCTGGGGTGGAGGTCTGGGGTGAAATTTGCTAGTTGATGAGATAGATGAATTGGATAAAGGACATTTCTCGAGAGAGGCGAGATGGGATTTAACGGGGAGGGAAATTCTAATCGTTCATCTATCGTATGAGAGTCACCAACAGATATATTGCCAAGTTCAAATGAGCCAGAGACACTGTATATTTGGTCTTAGTCCTCGGGAAGAGTAGATGGAATTAAATTCACTTGAGATGATATACCAAGAGAAATGGAATGGTGTGGTAGTCGTTTTAGAATATAGATGTAATTACAAGCTAGACTTCGCAGGAATGGGAAATTATGGCTCTTGCATCCAGATAGTGAAGACGAGACTGCGTTGTGTGTAGCTTGAAGACAATAGAGAGCCCGTCGGGAGTATACTTCAGTTGAGTATACTCACCGACTTGGCGATGGTTGATCACCTAGTTTCAAGAAGATCATAGGAAGTCTGGAAAATCCTTCCCTGCACGTTCCATGGAAGAAATGAAAGATAGAAATGACAACAAACAAACACGTAATGGCGAGCAACATGTCATAGCTATGATTTCGGTGCAATGTCCTTTCAAAGAGCTACTTATTCCAAGTCTGTGAAGCCTATCGATTTGGGTCCGATTCAAAGGTTACTCTTTCTAACTATTGCTGAAACGATGATCACTGACAGGTAGCACAAACCCTGATATTCTCTATTATATATACGCAAACGGTCGACAGAACCTCAACTCATTTTCAGAACTATTATTATCTAAACCTGTGTCTGTAAGAAAGGCAGAATGAAAATATGCAGCTGTCGTGTTTTAGCGTGATATTACAGTGGAGGATGTAGGAGTCCACTTCTCCAAGATCTGCTGCAAGGTTTAAACCTATGACCGATACTGCTAATAGTACAGTGATATAAAGACAAGCTTCAATCCAAAAATTGAAGACATTATAGAAGGCGAAGAAGTACACCTTGCTGTGTCGAAGAAGTGTTGGAACTGATTTTGTGTGACAAGTTTATCCTAGTTTCTGACAGATAGAACAAACAGGTAGACTTTTCCCAGAAACTGAGACACCGAGGTTTTGATTCCACGATACAAAATCCGTGATTCTCGCTGGAGGATTTAGAGATCGACTTCTCATTTATTCAATAAATAGCCTATGTCACGAAATGACGACAAGAAATAGTTCGAGGAAGAAGGGAGATGGAATGACGACTTGACCATCCTAACAGCAATTGTGATGAAGTGATCCTTCATACACTTTGAAAAGTATGATATGATTCTGGAATCAATATCGAAATCATCAAAGGGCTGGGTATGTATCTTAAGCTCTTGGGGTATGTAATCGACGCTTCTCAGTCACAGCAAAACCATAGTGATCGGCCCTCGACTGAATCATTGCGGAATTTGTGATTGCGCTTGAGAATTCGCCTGAACCCCTTGAACATTTCCTTATAAAAAGATTTCGATCTCTAAGTAACGAACGTTTTCTAATCATGCAACGAACTCACGAGACCTCGATCCAAAAAAAGCAACTCACACCAAGCACAACCTCCACCCTTCAAACAAGGAAATGGCGGGATCCTCAAAGAAAGTGCGGTGGATCTGCTGCGGTGATTTCGTAAGTACTTCGCAGAAAAGGGAGAGAGCTGTTTGGCTGACATATCCGCGTTGTGTATAGTGCTTGAAACGAAATCGCATGTCATGGACCCACTGTTACAAATGCGGCCATAAGCGTTGTTCACAGAGATGCACGGTCGAAGGAGGTCGTAAGAAGAAAAGCGACTGTGTTATATTATGAGTCCGAGGAACGAAGGGGGCTTTTACTGGTTAGGAATGGTAGGGGTGGAGAAGGCTTCTGTGTATAGTTAGCTTCTATACTGTCTGATCGATGCAATTCAACCACAACATGCCACTAAGAGATCTCGGCCAAGTCGTTGCAGATATTCAGACCTGGTTATATAGTAGGCCTCTCCGAGGATTTTTAGCTTGTATTCGAGCGTCGATTCGCTATTTTTTATTTTTTGCAGCAGAAGAGCAGGCTAGCTATCATCTGTAGCCTGTTATGCCACGAATGACAACTAGAATCTGAGGAGCTTGCCTCTCAATACAAGCTCTCTTGCATTACTACAAGCCTTCTCTGATCTAACCTGCAAAGTCTAAAATGTCAGTATTAGGGCTTCCGTACCAGCTGTGTTGATGAAGTGTAATGTGGTGATTGCTGTTCAGACAGCTCTCTCCAAGCAGAGGAAGTGATGTTTACATGCATGACCATTTGAACGATGACGGAACCTGGGAATAAATTGCATGATTTGACTTTGGCTTGAGGTTAACTCGCAGAGAAACTGTATAGACAAAAGGTTGGGAATGCTGGAATAGAGATGTTCGTCGATGCGAATCCAATTCTTCTCCGACGAAGCCAGACCTTTCGCGGGCTACCAAGGTATACAGCTATGAATTTAAAGTGATGACTCGATATCGAAGTCGCGAAACTATTACAGATCATCATCTGAAGTCAAAGTCAAAGTCGGATGATTATTTGATGACTTTACCGGGTGAATGATTCGAGTCTTTTTTATCTTTCCTGGAGATAAGTTTGCCCAAACTCACTTGAGAGATATCACAGAAGGGATCTGTTATTTTTCATTTTGACTCACTAGTAGAAGCATCGAATCCGGAATATGCTCCAAGAGTCATAGGCAAACTGTGTATATATCAAGTCTGTGCTGCCGCCGAGGGCTTCTGAGATCTACCTTATTCTTCCAAGTCCAGAATTCAGCACCCACAAACCGAGTCTTGGGATCCAAACCCCAGATAATTACATCTACAGTACGCCAGAAGCAACCATCAAAAGCCAATAACGTCTAGATCTGAAATAAAAAACCATCCGAAAAAAATCTCAAGTCTCTTATGGCTTACATGTCAAGGTGGACGTGCTCGTCTGTAAGTGATTTGTGCGACTGCTGCCTTGGATTAAACAAATGTGAACTTCAGCTCTGGTCTAACGTTCTATCTGCTAAATAGTGTCGCAAAAGCAACTCCGCGAGCAAAAGAGTATGTGAACACTGTAGCCATGTACGATGTAATGAATGTATGAGGTTGAATGGTATGCAACAGGGAGAGAAACCTAAGAAGAGGAAAAGTCGATGTGTAGTAAGCTAAATGCTGCAATATTATGAAAATGTACGGGCGGATCGTATATTAGGTATTTGTAGACTTGTGAAGACATGTGATAAGGCTCAAGGAACTGTTCTGTGGAGTTTATTTTTATTCTTTGGATTTTTGCTATTCAACGAAGCTTTACGAACACAGAGTATACGTACTGCTTTCTAGCTTCTGCTTCATCGTTTGCAGAATTCAAGATTATGATACATGTTCCGACAGATATGCGTTGAACGAACATACGGTTTATGTAGTGATTTACAGGTGATGTAATTAACTTCTGAGTGTGCACAAAGAATTGGATTGCTGTACCTGTATAGAAAAGTGTGATGTATTTGCGAGTATCTTTCTCTATCTTCTAGGTCCGTATCCAGACACCAGACTCCGAACTCCTGTTTCCATTACCACGAATACAACAAACCTCTCGCCAAGCCAAACCAAACCAACTCAAAACTGAAGGAAAAGACTCATCTTAAACAAAAATCTTCGTCTCTAATGGGTCGCCAGGGCAGGTTAGAATTAAGTGACACATTGTAAAGCGATCTGTTCATTGATCCCCCTCGGACGAACCCGTACAAAATGAAATCCGTACACTTTTTTACTTGTTCTTAGTGCAAAATGATGAGATCCTCATTCAGGATCTTCTGTGAAGGACGCAATCATCTACCGTGCCGAAAATGCCCAATTTTGATGGGGGCCAGCCGAGTTTGTAACCTAAGCCTGAGAAAGAAAAGGAAGTAAATCTAATCAGCTGGAGATTAATGTATGGTTCGTGTATTAGGTCTAATGCCGATGACTGCTTCATTGCAAAGGCAGTCAAGTTTCAACTCGGGGGAGGCGATTTTGCAAGCTCATTGGAAAACCATCATCCAAGAACATGACTTGCAGTAAAGTGATCAAAAGCTTATATGGGTTTGAACTATTAATTTATGTACTATCGTGAGACATATTGATAATATTGAAGTCGAGTTGCGATTGTCAAACAAGACCTACCATTGGCATGCTTTCACCTTCGCCGAAGACGAATTTAATGACGAAGGAAGTCGAGGTTAGCACTCTGAAACAGAAGTCTAGTAATCTGGATTGAAGCAAGGATCTGCTATTTTAGGGTCTTTGCTACTTATTGAAGCTTTAAACCCGCAGGGTAGCGTCATCCAGACCATACTTGGATCATATCCAGGAGGTGTGATTGTTATAGATCTTCCGAAAAGACCTTACTGGAGAACAACTGGCTGCTGACTGATTCCCATACCAAGATAATGAATTTGGGGTGTGCTAAAAGTACCATGAATGCCGTATATAAATAAATACTGTATGGACTATTTCTCAACTTTCGTCCTTGATTTCCACGTCAAGAATCTGCATTCCAGATAACGACGTTCTTCAAACTTCGACCTGCACACCCACAAGTACACTAAAATAATCGCCGAGAAGAGTACACATCTCCAACCCGAAGCTGACCTTAGTGTTAGCATACCATTCTTATCTAACCCATCTAAGGAGGATGTCAACGTGGTTATGCTGCAAGGCTCGGGGCCCTGAAGACGATAGAGCAGTAAGCTACCCCTAATTCCCCTTTCCTATAAAGGACACGGAAAGTGCCGAGCTAAAACGTATGTTAATTGTATCTTAGTGCCAAAAAGAGAACACTCGGGCCAATAGGCAGTGTCAGAAATGCTGGCATTGGCGTTGTGGGCAGTGCTATAAGAAGTACGACAGGGACGATGAAGCATTGTGTGACAAGTTCACGTGTATCATGAGCTGAATCGCGGAATCCTGGGATCCACTGCTCCTGGAGAGTCTGTGGTCGGTCATCTCGATATTGAAGTCACAGAGATTGATAGGAGTATGATTTAGGGGAAGAATCTGACTAGACTTTGTGTCATTTATCGAAGATTTATAATCACAGCAACACTCTTCCGCATTTGCATGAATGATTCACATGAAATTTGACTTTGCATAATGCCAATGACTATTACAATCTCTAATATATAATAAGTGGTGAACATCCGTAGCGGACCTAACACACTGAAACTGCCACGATCTCATCATCTCACTAAGCCCAATCTGAGCACTTCAATCAAGTCACTGCAACTTCCAAGAGAAAAATGACAAATTGGCTGTGCTGCTCGATGATTCCGATTCTTCCACACCTCGGAAGCTCACCTGTAAATAATCCCTCAGCCGCTATCCCCTAAATCCTCGAATGGATTTTTCGCCTGGTCATCTTCTAATTATTCCTAGTGCGTGAAGACAACAAATGATATCCTAAAGAATTTCGTACTCTGAGGTCACAGAAGATGTTGGAAGTGTGTTGGATTTTATGGTGAGAGACCGGATATCAATTTCGAGAAATGTCGGTGTATTATAAGCTAAGAGTGGGGTTTGTATGATGCTGAGCTCAGTGGCCCTGTGGATAGTTGATGATCGAGCGTAATTTTTGTACTCATAGCGAGCTGTAGGAACCTGAGCTGGGCAAGGCATCTGTATTATGAGGCTTAACGCTATTCCATGAATGTTTTACAAAAATAGAGCAGAATCATTTTGCACCTAATGGAGTCATTTTCGGAGGGTGTGATTGTGATCGATATCGACACCGATATCGTAGAGGTATTAATATATATTCGGACCTCATCTTCTGAATTATCTTTATCACGCCAAAGCTGAAAGAATTCACCAGACCGACAATAATCCAGCCAAAACCTACTACGACGCACAAATCATCATAACAAAATGTCCACCACCAGTCGAAGCCCACCCGCCCACCTGCAAGACTTCGATAGCCCCCACTGGCTCTGTTGTAAGACACCCCCAAATGCTGTGTGTGAATCACCTGTAAGTATCCGTCTTCTTCAGATGAGCATCGCACACACAAGGAGAGACAATGCCGGCTAAGATATACTTCTTCTATAGTGCTTAAAACATAATCCGCTGGACAAGAAGATTTGCGAGAGGTGTCAACATGTGCGATGCGAGGAGTGCATGACTCATGATGGCTCAGAAGAGGATCTGTGTGATCCAAATCCAAAAAGCTCAGGCATACGTGTGGGAGTTATTGACTGGCTTCTGAGGGAGATAACCTGGTTGTGAAGCTATAGAGGGGCTGCGTGGTTGGTAAAATAATGTACAATTAGCTTTTCGAGACATGCAAATCGATGCTTTACAATCACAGCAACAGGCCTTCATAGCCATTAGAATCATTTGCAGATATCGTACTGTGACTGGGACAGGAACTGGGAAACACCAGCATATATAATATAAGTACCCTTCGTCCCACTGAGAGTCCTCCCTAGCGAAATCATTCTGCCTACTTCGCGAACTCCTCGGAAAGAAAACACCGAAACCACTTATAACCCTTTTCGGTTCCTCAGCGACATCCGTATCCCAACACATCATTTCCGAGTCGTCTACCCCGACTTCATTAACAGCCGCTGCAACGATGAAGCGCAATGCATTAGTCGCCGTCGTGGTAGTCTTCTTGGTCCTCGTAATCGGATGTGTAGGTTTCTACGCGTGTGCGATGACCTGGAATACGCCGAAGCGCCTTCCTCGCCGAGTAAGCACCATAGACGATGGAGGAGAAGCAGGAGCAACGCCGCGGAGTGGACCAGAGCCAGAACAAGTACCTTAGTGAACGAAAGGACAGAATGGAGTTTTGGCAGGAGAGCATTGAGGAGAAATGGGTTGGTTTTTTAAGCTGGAGAATCATGAGGACGAGAGGCTGACAGTATTCATATGTAGTGATGGAAGTTGCGCGCAGTAATCTAGGAAAAGAAAATTGCCTTGTGGAGTTGTAGATATCAGGGAGACGAGTTGTTTTGAAAACATAAAAGTAGCAAAATGAAGCATGAGCTTTGCAGCCTTTATTGTATATCGTAGGAAAGATGACCGTGAGAGTATGATACATGAAAAAACTCCTTGAAATGATGCGCTTCGTTTATATGCACCGATGGTAATACGCGATTTTCAAACTCGCTCTCTCGGGCGCCGTGAGAGATCAGGAGTATATTCATCCCACCGTCCACATAACCCGACCCAAAAGCCAGCCACAATTTCTTGAATGTCGCTTGTGAGGCGATCACTCCTAGTGTGCTCGCTTGAATTCGCTTCTTGCAACTCTGGAATTTCTGTTGCATGTCGAACTTTAAGCGATTCGCGCTTGTGTGAAGGAGGCATGCAGAATCCACATGGTCTCTTGATAGGACTCGTCTATAAACCCTCCTTGGTGAAGCGCAGTAAGGTTCTGAAGTCCAAATCTCGTGTCAGAGTCACTCAGACTTCTATTCCAGCTTTTCCATAATGTTCTTTCGTAGTTTTCTGTTTACAACTCCACCCACTCCAAAAGCGGGCACAATGCGGCACATTCTCGCAGCCGCACTAACGGCCCAATTCTTCTTGACGATCTGCCACCTATCTCCCCATGAAACATTGCCGCCTCTATTGTAGAGATCTAGCCCTAGTAAATGCATAGGTGTGCTAATGATCTGGATGCCAGCTGGAGCCACAAATTGTGCTATTGTGTGCCCGCTGATACTCTTCTCCAACTCCTTGTTCATGTTCCTACTTATGATCGGATCGAGCAGTGGAGGTATGTTGAAGGACGCAAATATCGTAAGACAGTCGCGAAACGCGAACAGTGCATAGGAAGGTAGAGGAACTGGTCGAGGTGGTCCACCAGAGCCAAACATCTTCGCAAAAACCGAATCCTTGATCAAGCAGAGCCCGACGTTGGCAGTAGAGGATGCTGCAAATTTTGCAGTTCCACTTGTAACATGCGAGGCAGGCTTGTTTTGTGCAGTTGATGTGAGGGTATCAAGGGTATTGGCCGTGACATATGTGCCTCCGTAAAGCATGCAAATAAGGGCGAAAGGCTTCGAAAAGATAAGGTTCTGAGGCCGGAGCAGAAAGGTCTTGAATGAATCCTTCAGGGAAGTCTTCAGAGAAGCTTGCCCTGAGGCATTTTGCATTATCCCTCTAACAATTTGTTAGCGGTATAAACATGTTGGGTTGAGGAGACTTACTTGTCGATGACTGTGATTAGAGGTGCTACCATGTAAGCAGCACCAGTACCACAAACGAAATCTGTTGCCAACCGCAGACCCAGATTCTTCGTATTCCATACTCGAGGTTCATGCAGAGGTGCCTCTGCCGCCTTTGCAATGGGATTCGTGGACTTCCTCGAGGAGTCCATATCGAGGTTTGGTGCTGGAGATTCCAGCCCGGACATTTGTCGTGTCATCTAGAAGTCATTGGCCTTGATTATTCCTAGTCCATGTTGTAAAAGATGAGTTCAAGCTTCGGCAAGTTTTGAAGAAACAAATGCACACTTTGCTGTGCGTGTGATTGATCGTGGTGCGCGAAAATAATTAATCGATGATGTCGATTCCGGCTGCTTCAAAATACTGATAGCTTGCAGCTTCAGAACAGGCACGTGACTGGCACCACAACGCTGAGATGTTGGTGTCTTGACCTCAAGCTTTACATTCATCATCCAATAAATTTAAGGTTGTACATCACAGCGTGTGACATCAGACTCAAATTAGTCTTACTAATCTCAATGAAACTGAACGTTGACAGCCGTGAATCGTTCATACTACATATTTTCCCTTCATAATAGCAACCGGAGTATCACTAATGAGCACTATGCTAGCTCATATGCCCGTCGGAATTGACAGTCTGCCAGAAGAGATCCCGCAGCAGATATTAGGTTGCACTTCCAGCACCGATCTACTATTACAAAGATAACTTTCAAAATGAACGTGGAACAGATCCAAATTCTCTCAGAAAATATTCATGGGCACTTGAAAATTTCTCACACTGCCGAGCACACGCATTCTCCAACCTTGGAAATTCCTAAGGGCCATCGAAGAAAATCTGCAGCTGGCTTCTTACGTCCAAAAGGCCAGCTTCATAATGCCTGACAATGGGCATGACGGAGCAGCCATCAAGAAGTGCATCACCGTTCTTGACCCAGGAGCCTTACATATCCAGCTCCCAGTGTACCATTCGGACAAGACGTTGATGAGCGCCGTTACGTCTTTCGATATCAGGTATCCTCTCGAAATAGCATTGAAAAGATAGCAACCATTGAGCGGACCTTCGAACCATCTTCGTGACAGGATATCCCCCTTATTCTGTTTCCCTAGCCTCCGTCATCGAAATGCTAGGTGCTGGAATGCTTTTAGCATGCCTGTTCTGAACTCTGAAAGAGTCGAAACCCATCAATATCATCTCGCTCTCGTTGCCAAGTACTGTCGCTTCGGATGGCGATCTCGCGGAAATTCTCAATCGGCCCAAAGCCGTCAAGTACTATTCTCATGAAAATGCCATCGGACATTGCAATTTCTTCCAGCAATGTGGCGGTGGGAAGACCACATCCGCAGCGTACTTTCTGAGAAGCATTTCCGGTCAACGCAAAACTCTCCAGGAATTGATATCCAACCACGAATGGGATTGTTGCGGGGAAGATGGCATATTTTTGTACCTAAAGCTCATGCGAGAGTTTGCTGCCTTGGAGTAAATGGCTGTCCCTCGACAATGCTTTGTAGACGAAGTTGGGCACCCTCATACGATTTGCACAGAATTAACCTCCTGGGTTAAGGGTATTTTGTATGCACCAAGGCAGATATGTCAGTTTTTACGAGTATGAAGCACATCTGAAGTCGTGAAAAACATCACAAAACCGATATACTTAATTCTTAGAATCACCCTATCAGATCACTCCCTATTCTTTAAGAGTATATATACAATTACTAATATATCTTTTAAAGGTTCATTTCACCTCAAAACGCGTCGATTCGGTCAATCGATTCGGTCAATCCGGCGACGCGTCATCAATCCAAACAAATTATCACTTCATACTACACGCGTTACGCGGTATAGGAGCTTCGAATACTATACTTAAGCTTCGAAGACTTCTATAGAATATTCGAAGCTTCCGTAGAATATTCGAAGCTCTTATACCACTCGAGCGATATCAGCAGGAGACTTTAAGAGGGAGGCCAGCAGAGATATTTGCAGAAGTATCTTCGCAGATAACTCTAGTCGACCTACTCGAGCAGCCTCCGCTACCTTCAATCGAGTAGTATCGGAACCTCGGGGAAGCCCGAATTCAACATTTCGGGGTCGCTACCTGTTTAAATACACGGTGTCCGAGGCAGAAGACTACGAGTAGCAGCAAGTAAGAATCATCACTATACGAGCTTTACCTCGTACGATTCGTATACTGCAAAATAATTCCACCTAGCTAGTCACCCTCGATATATACCTACTATAAGGAAGGGCTAGGAGTTCGAAGGAGAGAGTATTGATCAAATACGAGGATAAGGCAGAGCAGGGTAGGGCTAGGGCTTAGGTATCGAGTAGGATAGGCGGGGCATTCTTCAGCGCTTTTCCCTACCTTAACTACCTATGTGGTAGGGTTTTTAGCTGTTTATCGAAGCCCAGGACTTCTTTATAGGTATCGAGGAACTACTGTATATTTGCCTTCGCGGGTAGGACCGGAAGGCGTAGCTAGCATATCCGGCATGGGCCTTCCAGGCCTGGAACCGTTGTATGAATAAAACAAACAAACAAACATCTGAAGTCGTGGATTCAAGATTTTTTGAAGTACAAAGCAGCATGCTACCCGCACCTAAAGTCCGTGGTACTGGTGGAGGAGATCGAGGATATGCGTGAGTCAGGAGGATGTCCATACCCGGAGGTGCTTGAACTCTTGCAACGATTGTGAGTGTCTGTCTGTTAGTTATCCGCAGCTGTCATCACGTGCTCTAAGCCGAAATCTTGCGTTAATCTTCGACGATCATGAAAATACCGTTCATTGATTAAGAGGCAGGTCATTGAATTTGGAAATTCAAGCGACACGAGTTGGATCATCCTTCATTATCGATGACTCATGGCAGAACGATTCTGGAGGATGATACTCAGAGGCAGCATCGCTTGAAAAGCCTAGCCAAACAAATCCTCCAACACGGGTTTGCTAATTACTGGGAACTCGTTGGAATTACAGCTTCGCGCGACCGGGCACCAAATAAATTCGTATTCAAGGAAGTCAGCAGAGTCACGATGGTTCCGCTTTCTGGTTTCACAAGCTGCAGTCTCATGATTTCAGGAAGCCGTGAGAATCCGTTTTCTCCTTTGCGCCTTATGATCATGACTCTATGCTTTCAAGATTGAATATTGAAGAGCTTATCCGAAAAACAGGTTAGGAAAAATGATGATATCATCTAGAATTGCACATGTTGATAAGTTAAGGAGTATTAAATCTGACTACGCGGGCAAATACTTCTGCAACTGCCAGATGGGATGCACTGAGGTTAATGAACGGGACATCAGTCACTATACTGTACGCTGTGTTTTCCATTGTTCGGCGAAGCAGGAGTGATACCTATTTTGTTGGCTCTTCGAGTTCTGAAATCTGGATGTGTTGACTTGGTAGATCATGTAGTTTTGAATCTCAAATGAAAATGTCGATTTTGTCTGCCCTGCAATCCGCGCTCAGTGCTGTACATGTTTTGATGTATTGCTATTGCAGCATGAGAAACAATTTGATTGATACAATCAAGAGAAACATCCGCCTGTCAGAGGCTGCTGATTCTGAAAAGGAAAAACTTGACTCGAAGCTGAACCTGGAGATGAACTGAGTGGTAAATTTGTAGCTAGAGACGGAGTCGACAGATTTAAGAATGTGAAACGGGTGGGTGCCTTGTGTCGTAGGTAAGACTGGGGTAGAGCATCTAAGCCAGACATGAATCTGCAGCTTTCTACTCACGATTCCGAGTTGCCATTCTCGCTCGACTCAACAACTTTGAATCTGAGTCCAAACCTTTTTTTGAGGATTTTTCAGAGAACAGCTCTCGTCTAACATTCCGACCTCGCCCCTCGCTCGATTGACCCGGATAAGCCGGGGCATCAAATCCCTGCTCCGCCAAAATTTGCAAACGACGAACAAAAATCTAAAATGCACATTTCTTCTGCACTGGGAAACAAAAATGAAATGCGACTTCACATCTCGGCATGGATACTATGACAGCCGAGTGTACTGAGGATGAGAAGTCCCCCCCGCGTGCACACTCGACCATGTAAATCACCCAGCCTCAAAACGCAGGGGAGCACGTGGCGATTAAACCCAGCTGAACAACATCTCAGAGACCAGACGAACGACTCGGGGGCCCGATGACTCCATAAGAGAAACGCTCAACTCAGGGAGATCCGACCAGAGAATTTCTGAAGGAAAGGGAAAAATTCAGGCCTACGCAGGTGGGGAGTTTTTGTAGAGACTTACGGACATTCAGCAGGCATGTTGTTATCCTTGCATACAGGCCCTCCAATAAACGTCGTCAGGATGACGGCTTTGATAATTTTGATCGCCAAACATACCTGTGGCACATAGAAGATCCCCTGCAACTCGTTCGGTATCAAATTCATTCCCTGGTAGTGGAGTTATTGAGGCGCCAGCAAGGACCCCAAATCGACTCGGCAACACTGAAGTCTCAACTGTTGCTGTTTGTTGCAAGTCGTCTGCTCCCTGTCGTGTTTTCGGTTCCAACTCCGTCTTCTTAGTTGAAGCTATGGGGGCTCCAGGTACAAGGTACCCAAGTAGAAGTCTTAATATCTGCTATTTGTTGCACATCGAATATCCCCTGTCATATCTTCGTCCCAAGTTCACTCCTTGTTCGTTGTTCGGACAATGTTGTGGATGAGGCGCTATAAACAAGGCTCTACCCGAACTGCATCCACAATATTCGCTCGCGCTGAAAGCTGAAAAATGTGATGTCTTGTTGCATGTCGAGTATCCCCTGTTGCTTGTCTAGCTATCAATCAATGTCCCTTGTTGCATTTCGAATATTCCTTGTCACTTCCCCGATACAAATACACAGTTTTGCTTTTTCGAGGTTCCAATAGAGCTCGACCTAGGCGATACTTCCCGATTGAGACGATGCAAGGACTGTTTATACATTCACTTTTCTCGAAAAGCATTTGTTGCAGGTCGTATATCCCATGTCATTTGATTTTGCAAGTTTGTCCTCGGCTAAGATTCAAAGGGGCTTCCTTCAGATGCAGCGGACAAAGAATTTGCTCCATGAGGCTGGAGGATAATCTGTACAGCTGTTACTAAGTCGGACTTGAATGTTACAAACTTAACAAAAAGTCGTGTAACGTTATTATTGCTACTTCGGTTTATTGTTCCACTGAAGTTTTCAAGTTATCATAACGTGTTATGGTATTTGCTGGCATGCCACAGGATTGCTGGTTCGAAAGCGAAAGTGCGTCTCCGGAGAAGGGCTGTCAGCAGTAGAACCAAGTGATTCATCGGAGAAAGTTATGTTGCACGTCGTGATTCCCCTGTTCGAGGCTACTACTTCCTTAATGGTCAAGTGGACCACATTGAAGGTTAGGCAAGCACGGGACTGGAGAGTGAGACATGTGCAATGTGTCGAGTTTACCATGTTGGGCAATCAGAACGTCTCCACATCAAACAGTGTATAAGAACTTCGTGTAGTCAGTCCATTTGGAATGTTCAGTACACATGCAAGCTTCACATTACCAAGAGAAGTACCTGCTCACGGGACCTTAGTGAGGCCGCATCGTCAAGGGCACCCATATAACGATTCAAGCCCGATTTTTCCGCCCTTACAGCTATTCTGAAAAGAGAAATCAAAATCGTTTGTTGCACATCTCATATACCCTGCCGCCCTTGCAAAAGTTTGTAGGCGTTCCACAGATGGGCAGTGTTCCGAATGCTTGGGTTCGTAATGAATCTTTTTGTTGCATGCCTCATACACCCTGCACATGATCTAGTAGATTGTAGATTGGTATGATTGACAATGAAGAAAAGAATTCAGATTTTGTTGCAAGTCGTACACCCTTGCATATGAGGTCCATTTGTGGCTAGCCCTTTGTCTCTACGTAGCTCTATCTGCAGACTCAACTGCACAATTTGTTTATCCAAAATAAGCATTCAGCTTCAGGCGTCTGAACTTGCAATGAACCTAGGAAACATTATTCCGGGGGTTTTACCCACATCTTAAAATAAGTCTTGGTCAAGTTCCGTGGAGGCTAGCTCGCGGTCCAAGCTTCTAGCTTCTCAACGTCACTATTCGTTGCAAGTCATATTCTCCTAGAGTGACAGAAGTCCGAGGTCCGAACAGACCAGACATAGAATTCGGTGTCGGAGATTATCTGGAGGATTAAATTCTCTATCCATGTTGGAATCATCCATCCATGCAGTGCAATTCCTGTTAATGACTTGGAGTCTACTACATTAAGATTCTTTGCACTGAAATCTCGCAAAGCGATTGCTCCACTGACCAACAATCGTCGCAGCTTCTGCAATAACCGCTCTGTACTTCATGTAGTCGCTTTTCTTATCCACCTTGCTCCTTCTCTCGAATTACTCCTTTTACTTTTTGCAAAAACACAGAAAATTGGGGAAGGAGTCACGGGTGGATGGGATCGCAGCTCTAGACCTTTTTTACGTTACTGTTGCACGATCCTATGTACTCAAATGCCGAGGCTATTCCATCTTTGCTGAATATACGATACCCTTGACGGTATTTTGACTACTTTCGAAGTAAGTTGGGCTTGGCTTGCGACTGGCCAACAATACATATCTTGACTCTTTGTTGCACGTCTCGCACCCCCTGCACCTGAGCTATACGCGAATACTTGACCAGCATTCTGTTTTGTTGCATATCGCAAACCCCCTGCACAGCTTCGAGCTTTGTATATTATCAATTCGAGAATAGTGCTGTTCGGTTCAGCTTTTTAGGGTCCTCAAATCCCCGCAAAGGCTGCTAGGCAGCTTCTAAGTGCACACTTAGTGCGTCTACCACTCCGTTTGCTTAGTTTATTGCATATCTCAATCCCCTCGCACGGACGCTAACTATCCTTGTCCAATAGCAGAATCCTTTAGTCCAGCTTCTAAGTCCATAATTCCCTGTAGAGACGTTAACAAAAGAAGACTTGGAGCACCTAGCTGTACCTGATTCTGGTTTATTGCATATCGCATAAACCTTGCACAGTCTTCTTCCTTTGTTTAATATCAGGTTCAATAGTAGAATCTCTTCAGTCTAGCTTCTCTAAAATCTTAATTCCCTGTAGAGACATCATTAAGAGATCACTTGAGCATCCGGCTGTTCATCATTCTGGTTTGTTATATATCGCATGACCCCTGTACAACGTCTTACCTTATCCAACATATCTGCTTGAAAAAGATACCTAGTTCAGGTTAGCAGTTTTCCAGGACTTTCTATCAGCTCCTGCTATTATACAAGCTTTCTTATTCTAACAGCCACCGCCGGTTACCATGCAGCTTATATAACATCAAACATTCGAATCCATAGCTGACTGTTCCTTTATATTGCTTTTCGAACGCTTATAATAGGGCATAGGTTTCGAAAGTCGCTAGAGTAGGGAAGAGTGATATTCAAACGCCCTTGCTACTTTTTATTTCCATTCTGGGTACTACCTTCATTCTAGAATATGGTGCGGTTCTGGCACTCTCTAAAAAGCTCATGATGAAAACATTGGTACTGGCCTACTATTGGTCCTCTATGCTTAAACTTGAGCTCGCTGGAAGTTTGTTGCATGCCGCATACCCCCTGCCATTGAGCTACTCAGATACTACATGGGGTATCAAGCCATGTAAATATCTCTGTTGCACATCGCACTCCCCCTGTATATAATTTGATCCTTGTTCGTTGCGTTTACTTCAAGTTTTTATTATCGTCATCTCTCAAGTGTACCTACTTCTCGACCTACCTTGAAGGCAAGAGCAGGGGTATTTGAATGGCACGGGATTGTCAAAGGACGGTCGAAGAAGTTCTAATCGTACAAGAAAAAAAAAATCACCAGGGGACGGAAATTAGGCAAGTGAATTTCTAGTGCCCTCCTATTTAAGTACTTAGGGTAGAATTACTCATTTGCACCCTGAACTTCGGTATCGACATAAGTCTATCAACTTTAATATAGTACTTGAGGAGTTGATATACGGTCGATTTAGCAAGGGTATACTCTGAGGAAACATCGCTCCTAGTACTATCTAGTACTATTCAAGGGGGGTAATAGAAAAAGTTTATGCCTGCCCTGTATCTGCTATTCAGTACTGTTTTAGGACCGTCCTTAGCCTTTTGAATCGTTCCTAGCTCAAGAATCATTCCCCTTTCAAAATTGTTCTTACTATAGACCGGTCGAGACCCGTCCTCTGGTGATTCCCTATCAAGAGGTCTATTCAAAGTAGTAACCGTCAGCTGATAGCCACCGGACGATTCTTTTGCCCCCTACGCTTGCCTGTAAGGTAGATTCTCAAGACTTTGCAACGAAGCCATTTTATATACTCATTTATGACCAGTACAGATTGGTACTAGTCATGTTGCACATAGCAGCACTTTGCAACTGCTATATCCTTGTGTATTGCGACAGAGTTATTTGACCGCTTACTGATGGTATCGTTCGGCACAAACTTTTTCAGGTCCTTCAGCCTCGTCGAATGAGTGGTTGTAATCATTTACATGCAGAGCATTGAAAAGAGTATCTGTCTGAGAGAACGCGAACCCCACTTGAAAAGCTTCATCAGTGGAGTCTCTTCATTGATGCCAGTCATACGCCAACACAACTGGAGACAAAATCAATTATAGCATGTGCTTTGCAGCACATCACATTTTGAGCCTGTATCTTCTTTTCCGTTGTCGGAAGCGGATGAGGCTCTGCTGCGCCAAATTTATAGTTCCTATTTTGGATCCACTTATTCCCGCCTCACCCCAAGCTGCAGACTAGGTGAGCTGTTATCTTATCGTATTTTGTTGCAGATCACATTTTGGGTGGTAGCGCACTCTTCTGATTTCGGAAGCATGTGTAGCTCTGTGTCGAGTGTGTAGTTCTCACGTGGGTGCCACTATGCTCGAGCTAAATTAGATATATCGTTTTCGTTGAGTATTGTTTCCCGTTTGCATAAGATCTTGACCTTAAAATCCTCAGCTATGTTGGGATATCCCCCCTAGGATGGTATTATTGAGCTTTCCAGGGCTACATAGGCCAAGTGGACAATACATCTATGTCTGTTGCACATCGCACCCCTACCCGTTGGTAAATGACATGTGCTTTGCAATTTAGTGTGTCAGGAGACTTATTATCATCAGTAGTTGAGCCGAAAATTCCAGTATTATGAATCCTTCCTAGAAGCAATTCAGATTTCAAGAAGAGTAACTAGGCATCGTGTTTATCTTTTGTTGCACATCGCGATAACCCTCCTATATATCTCTCCATCCTTGTTCATAATGCTATGTAGGAGGCATCACAGCCAGCACTGTTTATGATGGACTTCTCTGAATCCGCGAATCCTTGTCGTGAAAGTGTTTGCATGCTTATGAAGAGTAACAGCCTAAGTTTCAGACACTTTCTGTTGTACATCGCATAAATATTGCAACCTATGTACTTGCCAGTAGTTTTTAGTGAAAGGCTCACCGTCGACATCGATTGCGTGTTCAACTTTCTTCGGGCTTTAGATCCTGTAATGAAACTGTTGGTATCACTCTGTCGTAGTACGTACAATCAAGTAGTCTGCGTGAGCCAAAGTACAGTGATAATAGTAGTGGTATTATCTATTGTATCGTGGCTGTCCTTCCTAGGTAGTCGAGACTCCGTAAGGGAGATATATCTGGCCGGCTAAACCCCGGTGTAGATACTCGACTAACACGTGACTATAGACTAACACTAGGAGTACTTTAAAGTAGCTCCAAACTATCTACTTCTCCGTATAAAAGTAACGCTTTTTACCTTCTAGCAAGAGTAATACCGTAGTACTACTCGTGCAGAAGTATTATATAGTAATACAGGTTTCCATGTGATCAGGTCTAAAGATTCTACTTAAAAGATAACTTAACTAAACGCCTTATAGGCTCTCTTCCGGCTTCAAGTTATCTAAATTCCCTTTATCTACTTATTCTATAAGCTTAATAACTAATTGATTTATATACAATAGCTCCTTTAGAGCTCCGTTGCAATTCGTCTTAGTTATCGCATCCGCAGGGTTATCTGACCCTACTACCTAAATCACCTCCGATATCTCTTTTCTCTCGTACGCTTAATATTGTGACGACTGGTCAGGTTTGGAGGTCTCTCCCTATTAGTGGAAACACTTACTGCTAAGCGAGATTACACGAGTAGAGTTTAGGGGCCCCTTTTTATATATATACTTCTATTCTCTCTCTACTTCTTAACTCCTTAGTTATAGATTCTTAAGTGATTCTTACTACTTTATATTCATAGTAATATAAGGTCTTATTACTCAGGTAGTTTTAAGACCTTTCTAGAGTAAGTATTATATTATCTATAACTCTTTTACTTATATCTAGGAAGATAGTAAATATCTACTTATATTATACCTCTATACCTAGAGCTACTAAACGCAGGAGAATACGCTATATAGAGAAGGCTTATACTAAGTATAACTTAAAGAATAGCACTTAAACTAAAGTAACCTAAGTCCGATAAATCGACTATTAGTTCTCCGACTCCCTTTACCTCCTATTCTTCGGCGACTCGTAATACTCGCTATAACTTACCTCTCTCTATAGTAGAGAGTACTTGCGATAACGCCTCGTCTGAGTTAAGCTCCCTAACTCCTACTATAATTAACAAACTTACTAAGTCGCTAAACCTCCCTAATAATACCCTTATATTAATAATAACTATAAGTAACTTATAGGAAGACTGCGCTTACTAGCTATAAGAGGAAGAAAGGAAGCTCGAAAAGGAGAGATAATTAAAAACAAACTTATATATAGAACTAAACTAGTTAAAGGACGAGTTCCTAGAACTACGCTAGTTAACTACTTAGCGCTCTACTAAGTCTATATCGTTTAATAACGTTTAATAACGTATAATACAACTACTATTAATTAAAGAAGATAACGCTACTCTTACGCCTAATAATCGTCGTCGAGAATAATCTACCGGAGGAATATTATTAATATCATATGCTACGCGTATAGAGAAGATACCGAACCTTCTAAATAAGCTCTCTGATAGAATCGATTACTCTTTAAAACTCTAGGAAGTATAGATACGTAACGCCCTCTAGCGTTACTCTAGCTACTTTATTAACGAAGATTACTATAAAGATTAGTTACTTAACTAAATAGAAAGAATAGCTAGAACTTACCTGGAACTCTTATTCTTAGAACTAGAATATAATAAAGAAAGTAGTATAATCGATTCACTCGATATAATTACTTAACTCGTCTCCTTCTTATCTAATCTATACGACTAATAAACTATAAGAGCTAGTTACTCCGCGCTAAAGATAAATTATAAGTAGACCTTCTAGATGTTCTACTACAAGTTTCGTACGCTAGCTTATAAAGCTAGAGTAAATAATTAATCGACTCTGAAAATAGACTTATAAGAGAAGCTACCTGCATAGCTACGGAAATAGCTCTTCTAATAGTACCGAACGTTAAGGATACTAGAAGAATACGTTAAGGCTATATAAGCTGAAGACTAAGGTTAATTTATTAAAAAGACTTAATATTCAGAGTCTTCAGCTAAGGCTAGCGCGACTCGGGAACGCCCTATAAATACCTCCTCCTAGCGCTATAGTACTAACTCCTCTTCTTATCTGTAAATTAGTCTTCTTACGCCCGAGAACACTAATATAACTAGTAAATAAGTATTATACTCTATATAAAATAATACGCCTTATGTATAATCGCTAGCGAATACTCCTCGTTACTTTACGCTTACTTTATACCTACGCTTATCGTTAGCTCGACCTAATACTCCGTATCGAATTAACGTAATTAACGCTAATAATAACGTTGATAGCGAGCTAGAAGAAACGTATAATAACGCTTAAGAGTATATTAAACTACTAGTTAAAGACTACGCCTAAGGAAAGACTCCTTCCTAGGTAGTATATAAGATATATGATATCTTAACCTTACGAAGCTTCTTAGTAGTTAATTGTTCACTATATATACTACTCTTACTAAGAATAGACTCTTATATAAGCTACTTGCACTTCTCGATTCTAGAGCTAATAAATATTATTTTATTAATTATTCTTTTCTTAAATCCCTTTCTTTCTTCTTAAAACCTTTAATTTACTTTCTGCTAAACGTAATTCCTATTAAAGGCTTTAATAGCGTTAATAATAGTACTATTAGTTACTATACGATACTTAATTTAATAGTAGATCGTCGCGTTCAGGCATTTACCCCTTTTCTTATTATTACTCTCGGAAGCTATAGTATTATACTCAGAAGGACCTAGCTTTCGGAATATTAAGTACTCTTAGATACCTAAAAATAATAGATTATTTAGCTATTATATACTCCTCTTAGTAACGTTTATAGCTCTCCGATCGAGATTAAGGACTTACGTAAATACTATACCTACTAGCGCTACTAATATAACGCTAACGAATGAAATAAACGCCTTAATTAGTTCTAGGAAGCGTACGAGGAATAGCAAAGCGTAGCTAACCTTCCTATTAATATTCGAGCTATTATTAACTCTATCTCTATTATTAAATAACTATTACTAGCTCGGAAGCGCATTTCTAGGGAGACTTATAGCTATAAAAATATCTAAAACTCTCCCTTAGAGAGTATTCTATAGGTAACTAACTCTTTATTACTACCGCCGATTAGTTAGGACCGTTTCTCCGGCGTTTATACTACTTATTATAGATACGATAAGCTTAAGTGTTTATTACCTAAAGAATAAGAATAGAGTAGTAAAGAGAAGTCTTTATACTCTAGAGAAGCTACTGATATATAGCTAAAGTACGTACGATTTAGCGACGTTATTACTTATATCCCGCGTGAATCTCTACTTTAACCCTAATTAGAAGTCTCTATATTAAAGACTTACGTATAAGATTACGCTTATATAATTTATACTATAGACTAATAGTTACTCGGAATACTATCTCGCGACTTAACGGAAGCTACTTAAAGTATAAAAATAGCTACTACGATATTTCGGAAGCGATAAAGATTACCTCGTATACTTAGACCTCTTCTAGAGCCTCATACGCTAGAGATTTAAACAATTAGTAGCTTAGCTTTCTATCTCTTATATAAACGCTAGAAGTCTTCTAATAATAAGATCTTCTCTATTACCCTTTACGAGATAGATAAGCTTCTTAACAACTAAATCGCAGTTTAGTAACGTAATACTAATATCGTATCTTTAACTATTAACCTTACGGAACGTTATAAAACTGCTTAGTAATTTACTATTAGCTTAAGCGAATTAGATTCAGAATTATAGATCCCTTATAAGTATAGCTAGTAAGTATACGTCTTTTCTAAGGAAGCTAGCGATATTCTCCTTCCTTATCGCTTATACGATTACCGAACTAAGCTTAAGGAAGGGGCCGAGAAGAACTTCAAATATTCTCCTTTATATAAGATATTAGCTAAAGAACTTAAAGTCGTTAAGGCGTATATTACTAATAACTTAGCTAAAGGTTTTATTAAACCTTCTTAAGTACTATACGCTAAACTTATTCTTTTCGTTAAGAAAGCTAATAGAAGTCTAAGATTCTATATCGACTTTCGCGTACTTAATAACCTCACGAGGAAGGATTAATATCTACTACTATTAATCGATAAAACGCTAGCTAGAATCTCTACTACTAAGATATTTACTAAACTAGATATTTACTAAGCGTTCTACCGAATTCGAATGGATCTAGCCTCTAAAGAGTATACGACCTTCCGGACCTGTTATAGTATATATAAGTATAAGGTATTCCCTTTCAGTCTGACTAATAGCCTTACGATATACTAGCGATATATGAATAACGTCTTATTCGACTACTTGGACGACTTCTATATAGTATATCTAGATAATATTCTGATATACTCTAACGACTTACTATAGTATTAATTATACGTATATAAAGTACTATAATAATTATAAGACGCTAGATTATAAGCCGACCTTAAGAAGTATGAATTTAATATTACTTATACTAAATACCTTAGATTTATTATCTTTACTTCTAGGATCGAGGTAGACTCTAAGAAGGTTAATATTATATAATCTTAGAATTACTCGACTATAGTTAAGGGCGTATAATTATTCTTAAGCTTTTATAACTTCTACTGACGATTTATTAAGGACTATAGAATTATTATAAAACCTCTTATATAACTCACTAAAAATAACGTGTTATTTCGGTTCGCTAGGGAGTATAAAGATACCTTTGATTACCTAAAGCACGCTCTTACTTCGGTACTACTCCTCTACTACTATTAGTAATATCTACCTTATATAATCGAAACAGACGCTAGTAATAGAGTAATAGCAGGTATACTATTGTAATAGCACGACGAAGACTAGTTCCTAGTAGCTTACTTCTCTAAGATTATACTACCTGCCGAGCTTAATTACGCTATTTACGATAAGGAAATACTTATAATTATACGATCTTTTAGTAACTAGAGATCTGAGCTCGTAAGCGTATTATATCAGATCCGCGTCATTACTAATTATAAAGCTCTTAAGTACTTTATAACCTCTAAATAGCTAAACGTATAATAAGCATGATAAGCCGAGCTACTCGCAGATTATAACTTTATAATCACTTATTAACCTAGGAAGTATAATCTACTCGCTAACGCTCTCTCTCGCAGAATAGATAAATTAGATAACTAGAATAACGCTAAAAGAACTCAGCGTTTATAATAGCTATTACGCAAAGACTAAATCGATCTAGTACTACTTATAAGTAACCTCTGGAATAGCTCTGACTCTATAAATAACTTTAAGCTTATTAATACCTTAGAAGTCGCTGACTTATCGCTAGTCTTTTCTATAGTATAGTAAGTACTTAACGCTAATCGTATTACGCTATTACTCTAAGCTTTATAGAAATAAGCTCTCTCTGCTACTTCTAGAAAACTAACTATAGAAAAAGATCTTCTACTCTATAAAAGAAAACTAATTATACTTAACGTCTTATACTTTCGCACGCTACTTATATACGAAGTATATAACCGATTAGAGACTACTTATCTAAGTATAAAGAAGACCTTATAACTACTAGTATTATAATACTAGTAGTACGGAATCGCTTTAACTATTAACTAGTACTATCATAACTATTATACTTACTGACGAATTCAAGTGCTGCGTAATAAGAAACCGGGCCTCCTCTAACCTCTACCTATACTATTACGTCTATAGGAGTATATTACAGTCGACTACTATAGCTTTAACTGCGATAAATATAGCTATAATAATATTCTCGTATTTATCGACCGTTTTAGTAAATAAGTAATTAGTATTCTATACCGAAAGACCTCTAATACGCGCGACCTTATAAAGCTTTACTTATACTACGTATACCGCTATTTCGGAGCTCTATTAATAATTACCTCTAATAGAGAGCCTTAATTTATTTCCTGTTTTTAGACTATAGTTATTATAATTCTTAGTACTAAAAGATAGCTTTCTGCAGTAGACTACTTATAAATAGATAGCTAAATAGAGATCTATAACTAATATCTCTAACGCAGATTACGACCTTTTATCTCTTACTATTAAGATAACTAGTCGGAATTCTTACTTATTATAGACTACGCCTAGATAACTCTCCCTTACGAATCCCTTAGAGGTCTTTTACCCTTTAAAGTCGTTTATAGATATATACTCCGCGTTAATTAGAATTAGAAAGACTTACCTGACTCTACTATACTTACTGATAAGTTGAATACTTAGTAAGCTCTAGATTATACTAATCGCCTACGCGATACCTAGACTACTACTTAATCTAGCTTCTAACGTATATAAGCTAAGATATCCTAATCCTATAATTGCTTACGCTATAAAGTCGACTTCACTATAGACGACCTTATCTAGTTAGATATACGCTACTTTACGAGTACTCGACCTAGTAAAAAACTCGACTTCCCGACTAATAGACTCTTCTATATAATTGAAAAGGTCAGAAGCTCTTATCGCCTAGAGCTCCTTACTAGTATAAAAGTATATAACGTATTCCCTGCTACTAAGCTATAGAAGTATCTAAACGACCCCTTACTAGGATAAACCTTACTACTGCTACTACTTATTAATATTACTAGTAATAATAAATAGGAGATCGAAGATATACTTACGTGCCGTAAGCAGCGCAATAGCCTCTTATACCGAGTTTCCTAGTTAAATTAAGACATCGATCTTATATAGTATAACGCTATAGACGTTAAATACGCTCCTACTAAGCTATAATAATTCCACCTTAATAACTTAACGTAAGCTAGACCTCTTACTAGACTACTTAATTAGCTAAAAGCTTTCTACGATAGAATTAATAATTATAACTACTTTAATAATAATAAGGAGATAGACTAACGCTCGAGGGCGAGCTTTTTTCGGAGGGGGGAGTAGTATGATAACTAGTTAAGTTTAGAGGTCTCTTCCTATTAGTAGAATCACTTACTGCTAAGCGAGATTATACGAGTAGAGTTTAGGGGCCCCTTTTCATATATATACTTCTATTCTCTCTCTACTTCTTAACTCCTTAGTTATAGATTCTTAAGTGATTCTTACTACTTTATATTCATAGTAATATGAGGTCTTATTACTCAGGTAGTTTTGAGACCTTTCTAGAGCAAGCGTTATAAATATAGATATATAAGGTTAATTATTAATCTCTTCTCTCTTGTAGTATTAAGTCGTATTACGTAGTCGTATAAAGACTTAGAATTAGTAACTATAACTAAAGGTAGTACTATGATCTCTATAATCTGCTTAATAGTAGTCTTAATAGCACTAGCTATATTAAAACCTTCTGATATAGCGTATAGTTCAGAGGCTAGTACAGATCTAGTAACTCTCTTATAGTATACCGAAGACTAGTGAATAACATTTACCTTATTATACTTATCTATAAGTACGCAGATATAGCTAATTTGAGAGTAGAAGTCTTTTAAATTAGTAAATAAACCGTTAGTAAATACGAAGAGTTTAAGAGACTTCTTATCTAATTTAACGTATCGGAAGCCTTTACTATAGTTAAGTTTTTACTATAAGATTCTCTTATTCAAGAGCTTAAAGTCTTTCTCTATCGGATTTATAGTTTATATAGTAAAAGAGATATTAAATAATACTTCTAGCTAAGAAATAGTTGCTAGGTATAAACCTCTAGCTCTCTAGGTAGTAAATTGCTCGATTTAGGTAAGACCTTATCGTATACCTCTATAGGAGTTAGTAAGATTAACTAGTTCCTTCTTAATTATTCTTAGCGTCTTATCGTACGATTATTAAGATAATCGAATAGAGCTGTTAGTTTCTAAGGTAATATAACCTCTATTAAAGTCAATTAGATATAAAGTAGTTAATTACTCTCTCTCGTTCGTCTTGAATCTAGCCTTCTATAGCTCTCTTTCTTCTGCGTCTATAAAAGTCTTATTACCGATAAAGAAGGTATTATCAATCTGAAGACTAAGAGCTCCTATACTAGCTTTATTACCTGAAACAGATAGTAGACACGTATCGAACGTTAATAGTACTATATGAAGCTTCTTAACCTTATATCTATAGTATATACCGAACTAATAGTTCGCTGACTCTAGTATACTATATATAGGCCTAACGCACCGCAAAAACTAATATAGCTAAGTCAGAATCTCCTTTAGAGAGCGCACGAAGAAGTCACGTATTAGGTATAATATAGACTAAGTATAAGCTTATATAATATCATAGCTATATACCTTAAACTCGGGGTGTTATAACGTTCCTGGTTCTGACTAGTACGCGGTATACAGGCTCGTCGGTTAGTATCAGCTATAAAGTAAAGTAAATAAGAAGTTCGGTTCTTAATTAGAATTAAGATATTATAAGCAGGTATTAATTACTATATGAATTTAAGTACGAAGCTCCTAACTAATAGCAGAAGTGCTAGTCTTATATAGAACCTTCTCCTCTATTAGGAGTCTTCTACTTAGGGAGTCCCTTATATAGAGTCCGACTCTATTTACTGGACTCCTACTAAGCTAGACTCTATCACGTGATCCTAGATCACCTATAACTTTATTATTACTACGATGCAGGTAGGCTTATAGTACTAGTCGCTGATTAGTACCCTAATCGTATTAGTATTATTCTCCTAATAGTACTAACTCTCTCTTTAGTACTAAAACCCGTCTAGTACGTACTATATAGTAGTACTATTAGTATTCTGTTGCTAAGACGGTTTTAGTGCTAAGAACCTTACCGGGTTCGTAATACTATCCCCCTCTTATCTTAGCGTATCCTTACGCTTAAGTATACTAATAGAGATATTAACGATCAGTTAGATTTCAACTTCCTTTCCTAATATATTATCTTCTAATCCTAAGAAGGTAAAAGAGCGTATTATACTTATAATACGTATTAAAAAATTAAATCATCTAGTAGAGACTTATTCCTTTTACTAGAAATAGTATCGAAATTATTTTCTAGATCTTAAGGAATTAACTTATTATTCTAGGTATATTCGAGTGAAAAGATCCTATAATACCTTAGGGTATCTGGCTATATAGCCTCCTTTAAAAGAGGTTTATCGATTCTAGTAGCTTAAGAAAGTAAAGCGTTCTCTTATTCCTTCTAAGCCTTATCTAGATAAATACTCCAATTAGCTTCCTTAGCTTCCTTTTCCTACTACCGAGTTAGCTATCGCAGAAAGGTCACCTTCCTTCTTTCCTCTCGAGCGGCCTTCTGACCCGATAGTAGAGTTACTTTTTAACTTAGTCAATCCTTTCTAAGTAGATCTAGGTTTCGTTAATTAAAGCTAGCTAGTAATACTAAGTAGTAAAAGCTTAACTTAAGTTCTTATATATTTTCCGAATATAAGTAGTTCTTCTATTTTATTAGATATCTGATAATATCTCGTTTATACTAATAGTCTAGTAGTTCCTTTATATCGTATTCCACGAGTAAGTTAACTAGTTTAGCGTATATTTTCGGGGCTAGTAGTACTTCTAGTAGTGCTTTTTCTAATAAGGATATATAGAATATTAGGAATATCTTCTTTATTATAGCTAATAGCTAGAGTTTATAATTTAAAAGTCCTTTAATATATTTAATTTTAAAAAGTCTAAGTTTCTTATAATCTAACTTATCACTTAGTCTCTATATATTAATATTTTTTCATAGAAAGTAAACCTTATCCTCCTCCTATAGTATTAGCTCCTAATTATAATTCTTATTATAATAGTACGTATTCTTCTCTGCTATAAACTAGGGTTCCTCTACGAGTTCCTTATAGAGGTCCTAGATATTCCGGACTTAGATATAAGCTATATTATTATCCTTAACTATTAAGTTAGGTTCTTTATAAGCGATAAGTTCGTAACTATAATTCGCGAAGAATAGTATAACCTATTAAAAGGAATATCCCTATTCTCGTATACCTATAGGGACAGGAGCAATATTCATAGAGGAATTAGACGCTAGTAAGTTAGACTATTATCTTTATTAAGTAGCTTAACTACGTAAGTTACTATAAGTATATATCTATAATATATCTCGGATATTCTTTAATATCCGGGCTTATATACTAGCTCTAGTCCCGATTAGGTTACCACGTGATAATACACTAAATACTAACTATTCTAATACTCCCCCTTAGAGCATATCACGATTACCTTCTTACTTATAAGTCCTCTATAAGTCCTATTTAGCCTTTGAACCTTTTAAATACTACTCGTTCGAGTAGCTTTATTATTCCGTTATTAACTATTTCTGCTATTAGGATATAGTCGACTTTAAAGCTCCTAGTTTCCGCTAAGTCGCGTACGAAGTAATAAGTAATATTAATATGCTTCGAGCGTTTATTCAGATAAGTATTCTTAGTTAAGGTAATTACTTCTTAGTTATCTCCGAATATCTATACTAGTCTCGAGTCTTCCTTAATAAAGTAGGAGTATCCTAGATCTCGTAGTACTTATATAAACTATTAGCCTTACTTTATGCAGTTCGTAAGTGCTATATATTCTGATTCGTAGCTTAATATAGTAATAGAGCGCTACTTCTTACTTAACTAAGAGAATAGTCTATTATAGAATATTAATACACTTCTAGAGATACTTTTCCGGTCGACCTTATTACTTACTTAGTCTATATTAGAGTAGAGAACTATAGTATTATATTCTCCCTTTAGTCTATAGCGAATTCTTATCTTAATAGTTAACTTTAAGTACTATAATAGCGCTTTTAGGGCGTATCTATAGTACTTAGCTAGATCGCTTATAAATTAACTAAGGTTTCTAAGGATAAAGGTAATATCTAGTCTCGTAAAGATTATTATATATATTAAGCTTCTAATAGCTTATTAGTATTCGTTTATATTAATCCTTTCGTTATTACTACTCGCGAGATGAAAGTTCTCGTAGCTTATTATTAGTATCTATTTCAGTTTAAAAGTTTCCTAGATAATACTAAACTTATTAAGTATACTAAGTAGATATTATTCTTAGTCGATTTTAAGGACCCTAGATAGTCTATCGTAAGTAACTCTAGCTCTAAGAATCTTCTCTATCTCCTCTAGATTCTTAGCTTTAAATCTTCTAGAAAGTTTTATATAAAACTAATCTAGCTCCTTTTTTTTCCTAGCGCTTACTATAATATTATCGATATATATAAGGAGCTTAACTAAGTTTTCCTTATATGTAAATATATATAAGTTAGTAGTACTCTATCGAAATCCCTATTCTAATAGTTCTGCTTTTATAAGCTTATTCTAGTCTCTTACTACTTACTTTAATCTATATAAGCTTTTTAAGGCTTACTATATATAACTATTCTTAACTTTAATCCCTTCTAGAACTTTTAAGAATATATTCTCCTTAAGTTCTAACTTTATAAATATATTCTTAATATTATATTATTAGTATTCCAGATTCTCTTTAGCGACTATAGCTAAGAAAAGCCTTAGTATATCTATCCTAACTATTAGCGCGAATATTTAGTCATAATCGAGCTTATATACTTAGCTAAATCCTCTTACGATTAAGCGAGCTTTATATTGCTCTATATTTCTATTTACTATAGTCTTTACTATATAGATCTATTTATAGGATACTAGGTTTAATCCCTCTAGTATAATAACTTCTTAGAATATCTTATTTATATATAGAGATAATATCTCCTTAGATATAGTAGCTATCTACTGCTTTACCTATAAGCTAGTTATTACTTCCTTATATATCTTTAGGATCTTAATACCTGCGATTTCTATAGCTACGAGAGTAATCTCGATCTTATCGCTTATCTATTTATCTCTTATAGATAAGTCTTTCTAGTTAGTTTATATAAGTTATCCTTTTAGTAGTATTTTCGCTATTATAGCTCGGATCCTCTTAGTTTCCTCTTAGTCTTCCGGTTCTAATCTTACTTTTTTCCTAGCTCGGGTAAAGTACTTAGGTACCGCTTAGTTATTTATAAATTAATTAAGTTAATTATAATTAACCTAAGTAATAGGAGTTCTATCTATAGGAGTATCTATAAGTACTTTATTTGTCGATTCCGAATCTTAGTCTAAAGCCTTAGGAATTAAATCTTATATCCGATGATCTATTAGTATTACTTTAGTAGAGTTATCTTAATACTCTAAGGTTAGTTCCGCTAATCTTAGTATTCTAATTAGTAAGATAGACTTATAAGTCGATCGTACTAATATTAGTATATTCGTAGGTCTATCTTATATAATCTTTAAGTTATCTTTAGGTATCTTATCTAGTAAGATAATCCTAAGAGTATAATCTAGTATATTCTCTTTAGTAAAGCTTAGGATATTTATTAGTAGAATAAATAAAAGTATTTCTACTCGTAGATTTTCTATTATATCGACCTCTTTACTAATTTCCTTAGGTGCTTTAGGTCTCCCGCGAGCTCTTTTATCTAGAGCGATATTTATAGTTTCTTATAACTTAGCTACGTAATTCCGAAGTCTCAAGTCGACTGATCCTCTATTACTACTTTCCTTAATAATAACTTTACTTATTATAATCGTTAAGCCTCTTTCAGGAGAGTAGACCTTAAAGTACTTAGTTATATTTTCCGAATATCCTATAAAGACTCTAACTCTACTAGAGTTAACGAGCTTATCGTAATACTCGCTTATAGGAATAGTTTTCTTATTTATATAATAGAAGTATTTACTCCCTTATTTACGAATATAGTCGATTAATAGTATTTCTCTAGTAAAGGCTTTTATAAGATAAGTCCTTTAATTATTAATTATTAGTCTAGTAGTAGTATAGTTTCTTATATACGAATTAGCTTTAGTAGCTTTATCTTAGAATTCTAGTAGTAGCTATACTTCTTTAAGTATTATATATATATCGAATTCCATAGTCTGAATTAATCTTTTAATAAGTCTATTCTAGTGCGATAATATAATAGTTATTAACTATACTAGTATTCTATCTTTAGCTTTCTAATTAGAGGTAGCTTTTAGTAATTCCGGTATATTATTAGATCTCGCGCGTTTAATCTTCTTTCCGGATTATAACTTAACTCTAACTTTCTAGTCCTTAAGTACTTAGTAAGTATCGCTCTTAGCTTTTAGTAGAATTATCTAATCTCGTCGAGAACAGATAATAATAATTATTAGGAAGTAGTAGTTTCCTTATATTATAGGCGGAAATAGTCTAGTAACGTCGAATTATACTAGATCGAGGATCTCGGTAAGCTAGAGACTTAGTTACTTTAGAATTTAGTTCTTCATTTTCGTAAGAGTATATATATCGTAGATACTTAGATCCTTAAGGATCTTAATTCTCTTCTAGAGTATAATTACTTTATATAAGTTCCGAATCTTATTAAGTCTAAAGTATATAAATTATTAATAGTACTTAAGGTATTATTTAAGCTCTTTTCCTTCTGCGTTATCCTAGTTATCTATAGTATTCTTATCTACTTTAGTAGCTAAAAGTGCTTTTAGCTTATATACTAGCTATTTGCGTTAGCTATAGTTAACTTATCTATTACTAATTACTTATCTATTAAAAGCTTTAGAGACGTATTTTATAATATATAAGCTTTAAGATTATATTACTTTTAAGACTTTCTTATTACTTTTTATAATCTAGATACTTTTATCGTTAAACTTTCCGAGGTAACTATTTTTATAGAGTTTCTTTATAGAGATTAAATTAATACTTAGTTTAGGAATAAAGAGTATATTATCTAAATAATAGGAAGTTCTATCTATAGCTTTAACTAGCGCTATTCCTCGTATACGAGAAGATAGTATTCCTCTTCTTACTTATATATAGACTTTAGATATTAGCTTTAATTCCCTAAATAAGTAGAGTTAGTTAGTTATAAATAAACTTGCGCTTATATCGACTACTTAGTCTTCAGGAGTACTCTTACTTATTAATTCTTTTAAAAATATAACTTTCTTTATAGTATTATTATTAGAACTAGATAATTTACTTATACCTTTTCTAGAGTCTTCTAAGTCCTTATTAATATCTAAATTAGATTCTGCGATAGTAGTATATCCTTTTTTCCTATGTCGCGAGTCTCTAGATTTTAGCTTAGTAGAGCGTTCGTTTTTACTAGTATAGGAAGATTGCGATTTCTTATCTTTAACTTATAATTTAGTCTTATAGGTTAATTTCCTATATTTCTTCTTTTCTTTTTCTAAATAGAAATTCTTAGTATACTCTCTACTTATAGTCTGGAATTCGTAACTAGTAATAAAGTAATCGCTAGATCTATAATAGAAATACTCACGAGAAATACTTATTATACTTTAGTCTAATAAACTATTATTCTCTCGAGAATAATAGTTCGAGTAATAATATATCTACTTATACTATTTCTATACTATATATACTCTTTCTTTACTATAGTTATTACTCTTAGTGCTAAGGTCTTATAGTATTAATTCATACTCTTCTAAGGCTTTTACCTTTTTATTAATAGTTATTAGAAACTATAGTCTAAGGCTTTTAAGGAAAGTAGTATAGCGACCTTACTTTCAGAGCGATAGAGTAAATAAGTAGAAAAGAGCCTTATCGGAATATGATTTTCTTATTTCTATATTAGTAGTAATAAGCTTCTTATAGTATTCCTTTAGGTTTCGCTATAATCTATCTATCTTATTATCCTTATTAAATATAAAGGTCTGAATATTTATTATATATATATTTATTATTAACGAGTTCGTTCTATTATATTTAACTTTTAGTTTAGTTTGTAATACTCTTACTAAATTATACTTATTAAGTAATATAATATTATTATTACTAAGTCCTTCGATTATAATATCCAGGGCCTTCGAGTTGTCAGATACCTATTTCTCAGCTTTCTCTAGATTCTATATTCCGCTGAGCCTCTCGAAATCGCTCGTAAGGTCGTCTATAGTTAATACTAATAGTATACTTTCGGAAGTAATCTCTAGTATACTTTTGCTTTTTATTCTGTCTCGAGTTATCTAAGTAAAGTTAACTTTACTAGTATCTATTATATAAAATATATATTTTCCTTTAATCTTAACTTTAGCTTATAGAAACTATTTATTATAGTTCTTATAGCTTAGGATTAGTAGCTTATTATCTTTCCCTATTTTATCTTATAGTTATCACGCAGTACTTGATATATTCGATTAGATTTTCTATAAGTTAACTATAGTTAACTTAGTATATATATATAGTTAGTAGATATTTATCTTTTATTAGCTATTAGTTTATATAGAAGCTATACTCGGTTTAAGGGTTATAAGTAGCTTACTTACTTACTACTCGACTTTATAGTTATAGAGTTTCCTCTGAAGTCTACGAGTCGTATAGTTATTTTTACGAGAAATAGTTTTTCTTACTATCCTCGGATTATTATTATAGATCTCCCTCTAGAGTCTATAGGTCGTATAGTTAGTATTAAAGGCTTTCTTACTTATAGCTCTCCGGTTATTATTAGCGCTCTTATATAGCTCTTTAGTCTTCTTACTTTAACTAGAATACCTTTATCTTATATATTAAGGATTTTAATCGATCGCTTTACTTTCGTC
This sequence comes from Rhynchosporium graminicola, assembly GCA_900074885.1. Taxonomy (NCBI): domain Eukaryota; kingdom Fungi; phylum Ascomycota; class Leotiomycetes; order Helotiales; family Ploettnerulaceae; genus Rhynchosporium; species Rhynchosporium graminicola. Next base: position 106,317 of record FJUW01000082.1, read on the forward strand.
GATTATTAGTACTCTTACTTAGCCCTTTAGTCTTCTTATATTAACTAGAATACTCTTATCTTACTTATTAGGGCTTAAATCGATCGCCTTACTTTCGTCGATTCGAAGTTACGTTCTACCGGGGTTTATAACTTATTAAAAGGAATATTCCTATTCTCGTATACTTATAAGGATAGAAGTAATATTTATAGAGGAATTAGATATTAGTAAGTTAGATTATTATCTTTATTAAGTGACTTAACTACGTAAGTTATTATAAGTATATATCTATAATATATCTCAGATATTCTTTAATATCCGGGCTTATGTACTAGCTCTAGTCCCGATTAGGTTACCACGTGATACTGCATTAAACACTAACTATTCTAATATAACCTTTATTATTTCCGTAGTCGAGCTATTATATATAAACTCTACTAATAGTAATAGTTCTATCTAATTATCTTATTAATAGTTAATATAATAGCGTAAGTATACTTTAACTACTTAGTTTATCCTTTTATTTCCTCTATTAGTCTAAGGATAGAAAGCTATTAATAGTTTCTGTTTAGTCCCTAGGAACCTTATTAAAGTATTCTAGAACTTTAATATAAATAACTTATCTCGATCTGATACGACTTCTTCGGGTACTCTATACTTAGAGACTATCTCCTTAAGGTATACTTATACTAAGTATTTAGCTATAAGAGTAGATAAGACTAGTATTAAGATTATATATTTAGTAAGTCTTTCTATAATAATAAGTATCATATTATAGCTAATTCCCGTGACCGGGTCCTTCGATAGCGGTAATAGCCCTATGAAGTCCTATAATATTAATTTATAAGATATTAGTAGTATTAGTACTATAATTATCTACTTATAAGGTATATATTAGGAAGACTTATTCTTAATATAAGTATTATAGTTAGCTAGTACTTCTTTAACTACTTAGCGGAGTCCTTCCGACTAGTAGTTTCTTAAAATCCTTAGATATATTCTCTATATCCCTTAGTATCTATACGCAGGAAGCTCGTATTATTCTTCAATATATACTTCTACTAAGCTTAGCGGAAGATAAATTTTCCTATTAACTCGTATAATACTATTCTTAATTATATTCCTTATAATAGGTTCCTTAGTCTTATCTAAGGATATTCTATCCTTCTTCTAAGCCTCCTTTAAGGCGTTATACTAAAGTCTTTTAATTTCTTACTTAATTATAGTAGCTTCTCGAATATTAGTAACTATATCTCTATTATCTAGCTATCTGAGTAAGATAGTCTTATTATAGACCTTATTATTCTTATAACTTAGTAATCTACTTAGAGTATCTGCTCATGTATTATCCTTTCCTTATATATACTTAATAACTAGGTCGAAAGAGGCGAGTTCCTCGGACTATTAAGCTAATCGATAATTATCTAAGACCTTAGTAGTTATAAAGGTTCGAAGATTTATATAGTTAGTATAGATAATAACCGGGAACTTAGCTCCTTATAAGTATATTTTCTAGTATTTAAGTGCTTTAATAATCGCTATAAGTTCTTTCTTATAGATATTATAATTCTATTTAGCTAGAGATATTTTCTCTGAAAAGTAAGCGACTAAGTATAGTTATCCTTTATTATCTCGCTATAGGTATACTACGCTAGTATAAGTATTAGAGGTATCTGTTTCTATTATACTTTCCTTCTTTTCATTAAAACTATATAGGATTAGTTCTCTTATAAATTCTTTCTTAATTCTCTGAAAAGCTTCCTTATACTAGCTAGTCTAAGTAAAAGAAATGCCTTTCCTTATTAAGCTTATAAGTAGTTTCGTAATCTTAGAATAGTTTCTAATAAACTATTAGTAGAAGTTAGCGAAACTTAATTATAATTATATATCCTTAATATTCTTTAGAGACTCCTATTCCTTTATAGCTCTAATTTTCTCCGGGTTAATACTTATCTCTCTTAAGCGAATAATATATCTTAAGAAAATAACTTACTTAACTAAGAATTTATATTTCGATAACTTTAGTCTAGAATCTACCTTATATAGAGCTTCTATAACTTAAGTGATATAGCCTTAGTATACCTCGATAGTCTCTAAGTATACTAGGATATTATTTAGATAATATATAGCGAACTTCCTAATAAAATCTTTAAGAATATTATTATTTTATCTCTAATATATAGCTAAAGTATTAGTTAAGCTGAATAGTATTACTATATATTCCTATAACTCTAAGGGTAATACGAAAGTAGTTTTCTACTCGTATCCCTCTTTAATTCGGATTAAATTAAACATGTTATATTAGTCTAACTTAGTATATATCTTTGCTCGGGCTAGCTTATCCCGCAAGTACTAAGTATTCGGTAAAAGGTATATATCTCTTATAGTCTTACTATTAATTATCTAATAGTCTTCGTAAAGTCTTCCTTTAGGATCTCTTACTTTCTTAACTACTAGTATATTAATAGTATAAGATAACTTAGATTTCCGAATCTATCCTTTCTTTATACTTAACTCCTAATACTCTTTAAGCGTCCTTATAATATTATAGTTATAGTAATAAAGTTTCTCTGCGATAAGTATAAATCTATCCTTAAAGTTTATTTTATAATCTTAGAGTTTATACTTAGGTAGAGCTCTTATATCCTACGGATCCTCGAACAGTTTCGAGAACTTCTTAAATAATTCGAGTAGCTATTCCCGAATATTATCTATCTAACTAGGATAATTCCTAGGTTCTATTTAATTAGGAACCCGACTTAACTAGCTAGAGTCTATTAGCGTTATTATTAAGGAGGCGGCGCTAGCTTCTTGTTTACTAGCTAGTTAATTACGTTTATATTTATAGTTACTAAATATAACTCTCTTAGTTATTTAGTCTACGCTAAGATTATAGTTATATAGCTATAATATTCCTAATATAATATCGTATTATCTAGTAAGTATAATATCGAAGTAAAGCGTTTCTTCGTATCTATTAATAATTATCTTTATTTCTTTTATCCTTCTACGGACTTATCTATCTAATCCGGTGCCTTTTCTATTTAATAAGATAAAGCGATATAGTTTTAAGTTAATAATAGTAGGAATATTCTATTTCTCGATAAAGGCCGGGTTTATAAAGCGTCCTATAGCTCCTGAATCGATAAGTGCTTTTATCTTAATATTATCTATTATAACTAGTAAGATTAACTAATCGAACTCTCTAGTAGTAGTAAGCTCTAAGTATAATAGTTCTATTAGAAAGTAATCATATACTTCTTCGATGATTCTTCCTATTATTTTGTCTAACTAAGTCCTAAGGCCGGGTTCGTAGGTAATTAGAGTATAAGGTATATAGTAATAGAGACTAGCTTATCTCTAAATAGGATCTAGTACTATTTTCTAATAAGTAACCGGTTCTAATAGATATTATCTTCTCTACTAATAGCGTTCCCCTCCTGTTTCCTTAATAACAGCTTAAGTATCTTTAATTCGAAGGAACTAGTCTAATTATTTGAATTCCTTTAGTTCTAGTTCTCCTTCGAGATTAGCTATATAACGATCTAGTTATTCCTTAATATCCCTTATATTAACTTAGAATATAATAATAGTAATATCGTAATAAGCTATAATATAGTCTATACCCGGGTTAGATATATTATAAGTTCAGTAATATTCTATAAAATCGAACTTAGTTCTATTATAAACTTATATTCTTCTTCTATTATTATGATTTCGAAGAGTCTAGTTTTCGTTATTATATAGGATATTATTATACAGATAGTTTCTTTTATCTTTAATACTCTAGCTTTCTTAGTCTTTATCTAGAAGATTAATTAAGTTCTCTTCGAATTCCTTACTAAATTTATAAGTTATAAAATCCTACGAACTCTATTCTGCGCTAGAAGCTTCTTAGTAATCTAGCTTCTTTTTTACTAGTCCGAATTCTCTCTTAGGTTTATTCTAAGGTTTCTCTTCTTATTTCTTCTTCTAAGAATAATTATAAGCGAGGTATCCTAGCTCACTATACGTATAATATAAGCTCTTCTCTTAACGTTTATCTTTCTTAGCTTAGCTCTTAGATCCTCTTTCTACTTTATCTATTTCTATCAGATTATAATAGTTATATTTATTATTCGAGTAAAGTTAGAAATTTCCCTAATACTTATCTTATTATTATAGAAATTAAGGTTTCCGAAGGTAAGTAAGTATAAAGTATCCTCCTTTCTTCTTCACTTATTCCTAGATTTATTTATTAATAGTAGTAGACGATTTAATTAGGTCTTCTAGGTTATCTAGTTTATTAGTCCTAGAAATCTTATCTTTAATATAATCCTTAAGGCCTTAGTAGTATTAGGCTCTTAATCTACTATTAGTCTAGTCTAATCGTATAGAATAGCAATAGAACTTAGTAGTATATTTATAAACGGATCCTCGCTATCGAATTCCGAGTAGGTACTTCTCGGCTTATTCTTTCTGATTAGAGTTTATAAAAACCCCTTTAATAATAGTAGTAAAGCTTATAATAGTTCGAAAAATAACTCGACTTTTTTTTGTTATAGTAGTAGAATAAGCCCTAGTTAGATATCAATTAACTAAGTAATCACTTAAGGCTAGTTCGATCTAGTAAGCTACGGTATCGCAGAGGAACGAAGTAATCTATAAGACTTTAAGAGAGTCCGCTTCGAACTTATCTCTATTAAAGGCGAAGTATATTTAGTACTAAAGAATAAATTATTCTAAGTTATTATAGTTTCTATAATAAGTATTAGGTAAGTTAACTTAAGGTAAAGTAACTTTATTAATCTTCTCTATTTTACTAACTTAGGATCTTTCTCCTATAACTAATCCTTCTTTAAGGGCTATTTCGTTCTTACTAGCGATACTTTAAGTAAGGTACTTAAAGTATAACGTTCCTAGTTCTGACTAGTACGCGGTATATAGGCTCGTTAGTTAGTATTAGCTATAAAGTAAAGTAAATAAGAAGTTCAGTTCTTAATTAGAATTAAGATATTATAAGTAAGTATTAATTACTATATGAATTTAAGCACGAAGCTCCTAACTAATAGCAGAAGTACTAGTCTTATATAGAACCTTCTCCTCTATTAGGAGTCTTCTACTTAGGGAGTCCCTTATATGGAGTCCGACTCCATTTACTGGACTCCCGCTAAGCTAGACTCTATCACGTGATCCTAGATCACCTATAACTTTATTATTACTACGATATAGGTAGGCTTATAGTACTAGTCGCTAATTGGTACCCTAACCGTATTAGTACTATTCTCCTAATAGTACTAACTCTCTCTTTAGTACTAAAACCCGTCTGGTATATACTATGTAATGGTACTATTAGTATTCTGGTGCCAAGACGGTTTTGGTGCTAAGAACCTTACCGGGTTCGTGATAGGTGTATAACTACGTATACTAGTAGTAGTCGTTAGCTAACTCGTCGAATAGTTAGTAATATAATAAGCACTTAGTTCTTTCTAGAGTCGTTATACGCCTATATAACTAGTCTAGACTTCTTATAAGCTTTCTATATACTCTTAAACTTAATCTGATCGATGAATTTAGTATTAAAAACCCTAGCTCCGGCTAGTAATTCGTCTTTATAGACTAATTCAAAGATCCCTATAGCGATTAAACTGTTAATCTCTTTACGTCTTAATATAGCGTATTAAAGTTCTACTACTAGGAAACTAATAAATAATTTATCTATATAATTTAAGAAAACTTTAACGTTATCATCTCTGAATCGAATTAGCTTTCGTCGATCTCGATAAAGTTGCTTCTTTAGTACTAGTATAGCTCGATTTGACTTAGATAATACTTCTAGGAGTAAGATAAGGGGTAGTAAGAGTATAATTTCAGGTAAAATACTCTCTAGTTCGTTAGAATCGATATCTTCTTCGTACTATAGTTTAATCGACGTAGAACGAAAGGTTATTAGTCCACTATCGATTTCTACTACGTAGTTCTCTCTATCTATAGAAATAAGTAGCTAAGGTCTATCCTAGAAGCCTTTCTCTCTCTAAACTAGTACTAGAGAGTTCAGTAGAAGGTCTCTTACTACTATAGAACTAGGTCTATTCCGAGTATTCAGGGCGTTATTAACTTGCCGATGACTCTATAGCTTACGAATCTCTTCTATAGCCTTATAAAGTATAGCAGCTCGTTAGGAGACTAATAGTAAAGAGGTATCTATCTCTACTATTCTGGGGTATACTCTAAATACTAGTGAAATAGATATAATTCTACTAGGTCCAGAAATATAGTTAATTACATGGAATACCATTTATAGTGCTATATCTTGACTAAGGTATAGTAACTCCTTCCGAATTATCATATAAGCTCTCTTCAGAGGGCCGTGATATCTCTCTACCTTACTAATAGAGTAGTGAGCCTCTATAGGTATAACTTTAACTATAGAACCCTCTGTCTTAGTACTCTGTACGAATTGTTCCGACTTAAATTACGTACCTGCGTCTATAACGATAATATCAAGTGGCCTAAGGTAGGTATCTATCTATACTTACTTAAATCGGTTCTATACGTGCTCTGCAGATATATTAGTAAGAAAGCCTCCGTTCTGGAAAGTAGTACCTTAATCGATTATATTATGACGGCGCATAGTATACGTGGCAGATACGGGCCAGTATCGGTGCCTTAGGCATACCCTCCTTATATATATATAGAGGTGCAGACTCCTTCAGAGCTCTGTATCTTTCTGTTTCCTTCGTACTAGACTATATAAGGATCGTTCTTAACCTCCCTACTTGTTTTATTCCTGCTTATATACTGTCTAGAGCCCTTATGTTATTATATTAAATAGAAAGATTAAGACCGCCGGAGATAGTATTAAATAATATCTTACCTAGAAAGCTCGATTACAGACGAACTCTTTAACCTCTTTATTAAGTGTTCTATTATCTTTATTATTTTGATATAGTTTCGGCGTATATACGTACTTATCTCGACTACGTATATAACTCTCTGATTCGACGGTTAGGCTTTTAAAAGAGCTAAGATTCCGGAGATCTCTTAGATAGCTGGAGATTTAGGTATAATTGACACTTAGAAGTACTAGTTTTACGAGTTACTCTCGGATACTCGAATTACCCCCTTTACGTAGGGTTATAATAGACGAATTTTAGGTAGAAACTTCCCTTAAGGCCTTGAAAATTTATTATCCTCTTATCCGACTTTAACTTTCCGAAAGTAGCTCTAATAGCGAAAAACCTTACTTTTAGGCTAGGACGAAATAGCTTATTACCCTAGCGGAAATTGCCGGAATTCGACTCGTAATCCCTATACCCTAGTATAATTTATCCCTCTCGGCAGAATCGACCTCCCTTTACTAGGACTTTTAATTCAACCCTCTCTATATCTACTTAACTAAGATATCTAACTCTCTTTAATCTTTTAGCTTCTTTAGAATTCGATTTCGACTTTCGCTTCTTCTATAATTTTCAAGTGTTCTATCACTTTCGCTTAGCCTCGCTTACCTAATGCCTCCTAAGAAGGCTGGCTTAGCTAGCTCCTACGACTTCACCGGAATACCCTCGTAGCCCTTCCGATTCTGTAATTACTATAGAATTGCTTCAATCGATTGAAGACTATTAATTATATATAGAATCGACTACTCGGGAGCTCTATATCGGTATTAGTCGAATTAAGCAGATGTTTACCGAGTTTTTACGTACTTAGGTATAATCGGTAAACCCTGGACCTTCAGTAAACTCGATACCTTAATTACCGACAGAGCCTACCCTTAAACGCTTTTTAATTGATAATTTACGGACCTTCAGTAAGTCGTAATTAACTGAAAGTATTAATAATCTTAATATAGGGATCAACTCGTCTTTTAGCTAATAGCATGCTTCTATTCAGGACCGACTTGAAGTTAATTCAGACTAATACCTAACTACGCGTGCTTATAAAGCGCTAGTCTAGAGCTCTACTTCTAGCTTTACAAGAGGTTACTTAGAACTATAGTATCTCTCGGAAATTATGCCTTTCTCTTCTACTAAAGAGATAATTTCAGTACTCGCTTCTTATTACTTTTCTGGACTCGAAACGGAGTAACATCGGACTGAATTTCATAAGCTTTTAATGAAAAAGGAGTCCTTTTTATAATTCCGTACAAAGTTCCAAAGCTCGGCAATTCTCGGAGGTATAGCTGAATTAGAGTAGTACTTTTACCTTTAGCTAAAGCTTACTATATGGCTACGTATAGCTGCCGCTCTAATTAAGTACTCTTGGAAGACTGATTATTCAGCTATAGTCTCTTCTCTTATAGCACTCGATTTGAAACTCTCTCGACTACTTTTAATACCTCGAGCTACTCTAGCTCTACCGATGGTTAGTACGTCTTCTGAGCCCTTGATACCTATCGAGGAAGTATAGTATTACTACTATAAGAAGCACGGTCACTATAAGAGCGATTGTCCGATATTGAAGACGAAGAAGAAGTGATTTGCGTCTTACGCTTTAGATTGATAATTACTTGGATTTTGTTTGAAATTGGACTTGATTTGACTCCCTTTTCTTTCCTTTTATATAGGTTATTTGCCTTTAAAGGCTCGAGGACGAGCTTTTATCTTAGAAGGGGGTAATATGACGGCGTATAGTATACGTGGCAGATACGGGCTAGTATCGGTGCCTTAGGTATACCCTCCTTATATATATATAGAGGTGTAGACTCCTTCAGAGCTCTGTATCTTTCTGTTTCCTTCGTACTAGACTATATAAGGATCGTTCTTAACCTCCCTACTTGTTTTATTCCTGCTCGTATACTGTCTAGAGCCCTTGTGTCGTTATATATATATAAGACTTATTAATCGTCTAGTTGCATAATATCGATCACGACTTCGTAGTTAAAATATATATTATTAGTATCGTGGAGCTTAAACTTGAATCTGCTTAGTAATCTTCTATATAGCTAGTAGTGCTTACAGAGCTTAGTAAGCTTCTTTAGTACCCCTGAGTTATGCTCGTGACCGGCCTATTATAGTAAATCTTCTAGCTTTCTTACTAAAGGGTATCCGAATCGGTAGTAAAGTCGACGTAAATCCGTCTCCGTAGGTACTTTCGTATTCGATTAGAAACACATCGTAATATACGTCTTAAGTAACTCCTTCTAGAGTAAGAAGAGGTAGCCGAATCTCCGTATAACTAGTATATCTCCCTATAGTATAATAAGCACGTTACGAAGATTATCTAATATAACTCTGAGCTTATCTATATCGTCTAAATAGAGTAGAAACAGGGTATCTGTAGCTATAACCTTAAATTAGATCTTTCTAATTAAAGAAAGTATAATTATTATACTAACAGAAATAGCTTTACTAATACCGAATTTAACGTTTATTCCACGGGAAAGCAAGAATTCAGCCTTATATAGAGCCTTATAAGCTTCGTATTAACCTTTACCTACTATAGATACTTTTACTACTCTAGTATTAATTATAATTCTATGAAAACTAACGAATTATATCAGGAGCTACTTATTATCGTCTCTACGGTCCGGTCCTCTTCCTTAGCTTCTTCGGCAGTATCTAATAGGTACTTAAAAGCCGTGTTTACTAGGGTTTCTGTTATTAGCTATACGGCTTCTACTGAGATAAGTCCTATAGAAGTCATGAATAGAGCTTCCGGCTAAGCGTCGGAATCGTAATCTATATCGCTCCCGGCTTCGCATAAGGTAAAAGCAGTAGCTATATACTTATCTTCTGTACCCTTGTACTCTGCGACGTATTATCTATATGCATTCTCAAAGACTCTTCTAAAGTTGCCTTTAAACTTAGAAGAGTTCTTCGCCTTAAACTTCTCCTTAGCCTTCTCTCTTTCTTCTACTATATAGTCGAAAGACATATGATCTATAGTATTATATATCTAGTACTTCTTAGCGTTACCTTCCTTATCTAGCGTATTTATCTTCTGTGACGATAACTCACCTGAATATCATATGAGAAGAAGGATAGATACTAGGGCCTAAGTCCATAGGTATCCCGGCATAACTAGTATCTGACTCGATATAGTATCAGACTAGTACTAGTATATATATATAAGGTACTTTATACTTTATCTCTCTTCTTCTTCTTTTCTTATCTTTTTGTTTCCTTAGTAGTAGACTATATAAGATCGCTCTTAGCTTCCCTACTTATTTTCTTCTTACTTATATACCGCCTCGAGTCTTATACTATTATATTAAAGAAAAAGATTAAGATAGCTAGAGATAGCTTACTATAATATCTTACTACTAAGTGAGTTATTTGATAACTACTCGTATATAGCTAAGATACTAGAGATCTCTCAGATAACTATAAATCAGGGTTTAATTTAGCTTATTATAAATAGTACTATAGAGGAGGTCTTCGCTAATACTCCTTTAATAACTCCTTTAGTATAAATGAATTATAGATAGATTTTAAAGAAAGTATAATAAATACCCTAGAACTTTAACTTCTATATATCGCTACCGAAATAGCTCTAATATACTCCTTTTTTTAAGCTACTATTATAGCTTCTAACTAATAAACTAGAGACTCCTCCGGTTCTAAGGGAACTTAACGCGATCCTTCTTACTCTACTTCTAAACTTAATCTATTATATCCTTCCTTATCCTAAATATCTCTTATACTAGAGAATATTAATACTTTATTAAGGAAGTACTAACTAAGAAAGAAAGGAAAATAAAAGCGAAATTCACTAGAAGTATAATCGCTAAGTACTCTTACTACTATAGATAACTCGAATCTGATCTATTCCCTCTTATAATAATTAGTAGACTAAGAGGAAAAAAATAACTCTCTAGAAGATACTATAGATAGACTAATCTCTATATAAGATAAGTTCCTTATAAGAGTATCTCGCTTATCTTCGATTCTCCTATTAGAACTAGTATTATAATCTCCTTATATTCTAAAGTTTAATAAGCTAATAAACTTTATTCTAATATATAGTATTAAGAGAGAGGATACTATTCCTAATAAACTATTACTCTCTCTTAGCGCCGAATCAATAGAGTTATACCTAAGGAAGTCTTATCTTACTAAGAAGATCTTACCTTTAGATAATAGATTAGACTTAACTTTCCTCTAATAAAGAGTATCGATATAAGACTAGCTAGCTATAAACTCTAACTACTATCTTATAGACCTCTCTTAGCGCGTTCTCGTATAGAGACTAATTACTAGATTAGCTAAGGAGTATCTTATACTTTAGTACTTAGCTAATAAGTTTAAGACTAGTAATAAAATAATTTTCTTATTAGAGGAGAACTTTCTTATTAGTTTAGAAGAAGATAACTATTATAACGCTTTCTATCGCTTAGAAATATAATAACCTAGTTATACCCGCGAGATCTTCGCTGAGTTTCGTAGTCGATTTCAAAGCGCTACTATCTAAAGTAAAGTTAAAAAGAAGAAGTAGTTCTTTTATATATAAGATAAGATTATACTATTCTTATATACTTTAACTCTTATTACTAAACTAATATAGAATAAGAACTACGCTTCTATAATTAGATCTTTACTTTCTTTTAATACTAAGCGTTATTATAACTCAGAATATACTTATCTTAAGAAAGCTACTACCTAAGTAAAATACTATAAGCCTACTATTACTACTACGACCTCTACTAGTTCTACTTCTTACTAGTCCTTAAGCTTAGCCCTTCGATAAACTACTCTTGCACTATATATATATACCTTTACCCTAGTATAAGCTAATACTCCTTCCGCGCTAAAACGCCTTATTACCTGGACCGGAGAACCCCTTAGGTATTATAGTTATAGATAGCTCGGTTATATTAAGCTAGATTGCCTTAACTCGCTTAAGGTTTAATTAATCGATAAATTTCCGAAAGAGGAAAGAGTAACTAAGGAAATAATAGAAGATATACCCTCTGAATCTGAACTAATACTAAAGGGAAACGATAAGGCTTAAGTAAAAACTCTTTCTTAAGTCTATATAAGTATAATCTCTTTAATCTTAACTTTAACTCTCTAATAAGAGGTAAGTAATTTATATATCTAATTATAATTAGTATATCTAATTATAATTAGTAGGAATAAGTTAAGAGTCTCTATAAATAGCTTAATCGATACCGGAGTAAATAGCTATCTATTTATTAATTATACTCTTACTAGATAACTATTAGAGGCTCTTAGTATTAAAATCGAGCTATTACCTTATTCTATTCTAATACGTAGTTTCTAATAATCTATTAGAACTTATATTATCTATTTTATATATTTATAATTTTCTATTAATAGTAAGCGTATTTATAACTACCCTTTTATTCTCCTCGATTTAGGATAATAAGATATAATTATTAGTATTAAATAGATATAACGATTTCAAGTTAAGCTAGATACGCTCTACTATAAGCTACTATAGCTAGAATAATATCTAGTTACTCTTTAATATAATAAGAAGATAATTATAACTTTACTACTTTATACACTTAGTATTAATCGATCTTACTAAATTAACGCTAACGCGCGGGACTTAGCTATAAACTAGCTAGATTGATACTAATTACCCTAAATAGTAGCGATATAATATATTAATATATTATCTTTACTATTTAATCTATTTCCGCTTATTACTAAGGAATCCGAACTCTTTTCCGCCCCGAATTCATCGAGAAAGGTACTCGCGCTAAAACCCTATTATAAGTGCTCCTCTTAACCTCTAAGGATCTAGAAACTAGTTCTGATTTACTAAATTAGTACTATAGCTTTTTATTTTAATATAAAATATAAAAGCTCTAAATTATTCTTTATTAGTATCTACGAGATAGATTACCTCTTATAAGACTATCTAAATAGTAACTCTCCTAAGGATCCTAATACTAAATAACTTATAGCTAAAAAGCTACCGGAATAATATTATACTCTTAAGGAGGCCTTTTCTAAGCGGGATTCTAATATTCTTCCGCTATATCGTTTATATAATTATAAAATTATTCTAGAAGAACTATTACTTAATATATATTTACTTCTATATTAGTAATATATAGATAAACTATAAGTAACTAAGAAATACTTTATAGAGAACTTAGATAAGGGATTTATCGAATCTAGCTAAAGTCCTTTCGTATTACTTATATTATTTATCAAGAAGGCTAATAGAGGATTACGCTTCTATATTAACTATCGTAAGTTTAATACGATCACTCGAAAGCATTTATATCTAATACTTAGGATCGATAAGCTCTTAACTTATATATCTAAAGTAATAATTTTTACTAAACTAGATATCCGGGTAGTATTTAATTATATCTATATAGACCCTGAATTAGAGGAGTATATTATCTTCCGAACTCGCTTCAGATCTTATAAATATAAGATACTCTCTTTTAGGCTCTATAATAGACTTAGTATATACTAACGATATATAAATAATATACTACTAAACTACTTAGATAATTTCTATATAGCTTACCTAGATAATATTCTTATATACTCGGAGATACTCTAAGAACACGAGAGATATATTAAATTAGTATTATAATACTTAATAGATACTAGACTCTAAGTAGATATTAAGAAAAGCGAATTCTATATTACTTAGACTAAGTACCTTAGATATATCGTTATTACTAATAGAATCGAGCTAGATCCCGAGAAAGTAGTACTATTAGTAGACTAGAAGTATCCCGAAATAGTAATAGCTATAAAATCTTTCCTAGGATTCTATAGTTTCTATTATTAATTTATTCGGAATTTCAGCCTTATTATTAAACCTCTCTTAATACTTACTAGGCCTATAGTACTATAGAATTTCACTAACGATTATAGGAAATCCTTCGACGAGTTATATTAATAGCTACTATTAGTATAGAAACTATACTATTTTAACCCTGAATTATAAACTAAACTAGAAATTAATACCTCTAATAATATAATAACTAGAGTTATCTTCTAATTATATAAAGATAACTAATAGTATCTAATTAGATTCTACTTCTATGTTCTTAATAGATATAAACTAAACTAGAAGATCTATAATAAGGAATTATACGCTATTATTAAGTCTTTCGGGAAATAGAGACTTGAACTTATATCTCTATAACGCTATACTAGCGTATATATAGACTATCGATCCTTAGAGTACTTTATAACTACTAAAGTCCTAACTAGTAAGTAAGCTAGATAAATAGAATTCCTATCTGAATTCAACTTCTAAATTATATATACACTTAGTAAAGATAACGCTAAAGCTAATATCCTTAGCTATAGGGAATAGGACCTAAGGATATAGGAATAGTAGAAGCGAGATAATAGATCTCGGGTTTTATTATCTCTAGACTACTTAGACCTTAGAATTAACGCGGAGCTAGCTAAATATTATATCGATTAAATTAGTTATATATACTTAATATCGCTAAGGACTAATATATTATCGGAACCTATATATAACTCTTTTAATTTAACTGAAAAACTATACTAATTTAACTAAGAATCGTTCTCTAATAAACAGAATACATTAGGAAATAGCTATATAATTAACGATAGCTTACTACTTTATAATAGTCGTTTATATATATAACGCTATACCTTATTATATACTTATTTAATTAGTAAAGTCTATAATCAAGTTTCTTTCGCTTATCTAAATACTCGTAAGACTACCGAAATAATTTCTATCTATTATTATTAGAAAGGACTCGTATCGGATATAAAATAGTATACTCGTAATTACCGCCCTTACTAGTACTCTTATCTAAAGTAAATAAAATAGTAAGGATTTCTCTACTTATTACTAGTACTTAGCTACTTTATATAGTACTTAGCTACTTTATATAGTACTTAGCTACTTTATATAGTACTTAGCTACTTTATATAGTACTTAGCTATAGATTTTAAGGACTTCCCGCCTGATAACTAGAGGTTCGATAGGATATTAGTATTTATCGATTACTTAAGGAAGGACTCTATATTAGTACTATACTACTATAATATCGATACCCGCGGGATAGCGATACTATTTATCTAATAGATATATTATTTCAGATATACCCCTAAGTTAATTATATCTAATTAAGAAGCTTAGTTTATCTTATCCTTCTAGTAAGAGTTTTATTATATAATTAGAGTTTAGATTAAGCTCTCTATCTCCTTCTACTAGTAAGCTAATAGATAAATAGAGACTATAAACCGGTAAATTAACTAACGCTTTAGACCTTTCGTTAATTACTACTAGAGTAACTAAGGCGAACTACTATCGATAATAGACCGCGCTTAAGTAACCTTATCTTATAATTCTATTAGTATAATACTATATACCCTTAAATATAGTATACTAGTATAGAATAGCTAGGATTAGAAGCAACTTACTATATCGATACTATAAGAGAAGCTTAATTATACTAATATTAAATCCTTAGCTAAACGTACTAAATCTACTATCGAGTTTATAAAAGCTAATATACTAGCTACTTAGCAGAGGATATACGCTATAGCTAACCTGAAATAGTATAATATTAATTAGGAAGTTAGAGATAGGGTATTTCTTTCTATAAGGAACCTTAAGAATCACTAGCTAAGTAAAAAGCTATTTAGCCTCTAGGTAGGATTATACTAAGTCTTAGCTAAGATCAGATACTCCTATAAGCTAGATTTACCTTCTAGATCTTCTATATATAATACATTCGCCTTAGAATTACTCTTTAAGGACTCGGACGACTTATTACTAAGCTAAGAGCTACTAAACCTACCCTTAGAGATTATTACTACTTAAGAAAAGTAAGAGTTATAAGATATATTCGCTATATAGCTTCTAAGAGGTAATCTAAAGTATTAAGTTAGCTAGCTAAGTTATAACTCGGACTTAACTTAGTATAACGCTTTCGACTTAATAAGTACTCTATATAAGCTCAGAGACTTTTACGCTATTAACCTAAGTAAACCTAGACCTCTATATAAACTAGATTAATAGATTAAAGCCTAAGAAAACGAAATAGATAACTATAGTTACTTAGAAGATAATAAACTATTATAGATACTAGTATTAAAATTTTATTACTAAGGATAATCCCTCGATTATACTCTATAATAATACTATATCTAAAACTCTACTTTCTCTATTACTTTCACTTTACTAGCTTTCTCTCCTAAGGTCTTTAGAGCTTCTAGTAAATCTAGAATATCTAGAATCAGAATTACTATATCTAACTTCTTACTTAAATTTACTAATATAACTCTAGTAGTAGACTAAGTATAATAGCTAATCCTACGGGCTTTCTTCTTTAGAGAGAGTCCGGGAGTATCTAGATCTAACTGTTGCGAGGATATGGGTCTTGGCATGGATCAGGTGACTGTAGTCACGTGCATGGTCCGTGCGGATATTCCTAGATAATATCTTCTGTCGACTCTCTATAGTAATTAGTACTGCAATATAACTAACATCTTTCAACTACTCTATGCCTTACTCTGAAGATTAACGTAACCTTGCGATAGGTTATGAGCCCCGATAGCTAGAAGTAGAGTAGTACTTAAAGAAGCAGTAGTACTATGATTCTTGATAGTAAGCGTCGAACTATTTCTTAGTACTAAAAGGGTAGAGATTCAAGTTGCGAGCTTCCGATTAAGATATAGTATACGCGTATAGTTAGTTAAACTAGCGCGTCTTTCTATAGTAAATATAATCGCGCAGAGTACTAGTAGAGAGAGTTCTTTAGCTATCGCACTTACGCTATTATTAGAAGAAGTCGAAGAAGTATACTCCGATAACTCTAGCTCTATTGAAGAGTCTTTACTATAAGTAAGCCGTATAGTACTTAATACTCGTACTTGTATAGTAATTAAAGTCGACGATTCCGAAATTATCGCATCTCGAGGTGCAGAGTTTTCCGCGCTAGCGCCGGAAGCTACTACCTAAGTCCCTAGGACTTAAAATATACCTGATTTACCTCCTATAGACGCTAATTCGACGTCTTAGGACTATCTAGAGGAGGATCCGGAAGACCTGGAATCGGAACTTATTACTACGATTACGCTAGAGCTATATAAACGCAAGAAGATAAGTAGCTCTATATCTTTGAACTTAGCAGATAGCTATAAGCTTAAGGGAGGAGAGAACTATACGGAATAGAGAGATAAGGTACTAAATATTACTAAAACTAATAGAATTAGTAAGTTTCTTAATATTAAATCTCGTGACTACGTGCCTAAAGAGGTAGACGAATAGGATAACGAGGTCGATAATAAAGCCCTTAAGAAGTAATAAGATTAGGAGTCTAGAGAGAGTTAAATAAAGCTAGTAATTACGCTGAATTATAAGGCCGGACCTCTCGCGCATATAACTAGTAAAACTACCGTATTAGATATATAGGAGGCCTTATAGGCGCAGTACGAAGGAGGTAGTAATATACTAGTGTATAACGCTATATAAGATTATATTAAGCTCTAATATAACGATTTCAACTCCTTAGAGAAGTTTATTATCGCTTTTAAGCTCTTAATTATTAAATTAGAGACTTTAATAATAGCTCTACCTCAAGTATAGTATATAATAATATTTATTACTAAAGTTTAAGAGAAGTAGCCTATATAAGCTGAAAGATAACGTTCTCTCTTAAGAGTTTCTTCTAGTAATAACTTAGATACGACTAAGAAAGCTAAATCAGGAGTGACTTTAGTTAGTTTGATCGAAGATATTACTAACGAGGTAAGAGCGAGTAACTCTACTAGAAAGATAGTAGGTCAAGCTCTATATAGTAATAAGTCTATACCTAAGAAAGGAAGCGGCGGAGGAGCTACTAAGCCGGCTAGTAAGGATACTAGGCCGACTTATAAGCACTATAAATAGATATTACTAAAGTATACTCTAGAGAACTATTTTATTATTAATAAACAGAAGAAGAAAGAGTTTAAGGAGAAGTCTAAAAAGAAGTAGATCCCGTATACCGAATAGCTAAAGAAGAAGGAGAGAGAGAGTAAGACTAATAAGACTAATAAGAAGAAGACTAGTAGTAGAAAGAAGAAGGATAACGATTCCGACGATAGTAGTATCTTCGGCGCAGCCCTTTTACTATATTTCCCTACTATTACGGCTTCTATAGCTATATTCTCTTACTATAATAAGTCACGATAGCTCTTCGACACTAGCGCTATAGAGTATATATCTAACGACCTTTCTAAATTTACCTTATATACGCTAAAAGACAACTTACCCTATATACTTACTATTAATAAGCTATTACGCCCTACCGGGATTAGAAGTTATACGATTAAGGCGATAAAGACCGACAGTATAGTGCGTATATTAGAGTACTATAATATATTATATATCCCGTAGTCTCTAGTCTGCTTATACTCCGGTTCTAAATTGAATAAATTAGGAGGTTATTTACATAGTTCTGTTCTCTATATATCTAAGGAGAAGGAGATCTATATAATTAATAAGAATCTATTTATTATTAAAGAAGAGACGACCTCCGGCGCAGGGTACGCTAGCTTTCCGGGTTTAAGCTTACCTATAGCAGTAGAGTAAGCTATAGTCGATATAGAGCTTTAGTATAGACGTATATGTTACGCTAGCTTTAATATAGTATAACGCACTTAATCTATAGTTACTAGTATGAAGTTTATAGAGCTTAAGACTAGTAGAACTCGCCTTTACGTACTATATAAGAAAGGCCGACTTATTCGGAAGGTTAATAAGGTATCGGCACGTGCACGACCTACTAGATCGATAGATAAAATCTATATAGATATAGTATACCTTAAACCTAAGGGTCTGAATAGTTACTCTTACGCCTCTATCTTCTTATGCGCTTATTCGACTGGAAAGTGGGCTTTTACTTACGCTAAGAAGTCAGATATATACTTAGCTAATCAAAAGCTAATTAAGTTAGCCGAAATATAGTATTACTATAAAATTAAAGTATAGAGATATAACGGGAGCAAGGAGTACTCTCTCTCTCAGATGAAAGAGCTTACCGACTACCTTAGAATGCTACTAGAGGAGTCTACTCCGTATACTCTAGAGCAAGATAGAAGAGCTAAACGCTCTATACGTACGATTATCGAGAAAGTACGTATAGTTATAGTAGACTAGAATATACCTAACTATATATAGCCGGAAATTCTACTCGCTTATATATATATCGCTAACCTTACCTCTACTTCTAGAGTAGAAGAGAAGACTCCTTTTAAGTGCTTCTAAGATAATATTAAACTAGGAGTGAACTATACTCCCTCTATTAAGTATCTTCGTATATTAGGATATCTAGTCTTCATACTAATTAATAAGGAGAAGAGAGTCTAGAGCTATAAGGTAGCTCCTAGAGCTAAAAAGGGTATTCTAGTAGGATTTAAAGGTTATAATATCTATAGATACTTAGTTAATAGAAAGGTAGTTCGTACCTCTTATCTACGATTTGATAAAGATAGTTTAGTTATAGAACCTCACGAAGAAGACGCTATAATAGTACCTTAAACTAGAGGTAATAATTCTATTAATACTTTAAGTTAAAATTAAGACGTCGAGGTTACTAGCGCTACTACTCCTGATACAGGTATTATAAGCTAAGACGAGGATTCCGAAGTCGAAATCGATAGTACAGAAGATACCGAGTCTATAGTTAAGGACGAAGTTCTAGTACTAGAGGTCGATATTCCGGAGCAAATTACTATATAAAAGAAGCGTAATAGGCCTTCTAGATCTAAGAACTATATGCCGGAGTACGTCCCTAGAGCTATACGCTCTAGCCGTAATAATTCAACTCTAATTTCGACGCCTAAGATAACCCCGGAACTAAATAACAGCTACTCTTATACTATCTCTCTATTAGAAGAAGTACTAGAGAGTACTAGTTAGTATCGACTCGCCTTTTATATAGCTCAAGAAGAGTCTCTATTCTTAGATAATCCGACTACTTTAGATCAGGCTATAAAGAGAGCTAATTAGCTAGAATAGAAGAAAGCGATTATTAAGGAATACTAATCTCTTAAAGAGAAGTCGACTTAGAAGACTATAAGTCGCTCTGATATACTAAAAAGGTGCAGAGTACTAGGTTCTCGTCTAGTTTTCAAGACTAAGAGAGATATAGATAGCAAAATCGATAAATATAAGGTCAGATTTATAGTCTAAGGTTATACGTAACGTTTTAGTCACGATTACAATTAGACGTATACCGGAGTCTATAAATCTTCTACTTAGAAGATAAGCTTAGCAGTTACGGCGGAGTACGACTTAGAAGTCGAACAGTTTAATATAGTAATAGTATTCTTATATAGTAAAGCCGATACCTAGATATATATTAAATTACTGCTATTTTATAGATAATTTAGGCGTAAACTTATAGACGATAAATATATACTCTTACTAAAGGCTCTATACGGTCTGAAGTAGTCTCTACGTCTCTAGCAAGAGATCTTACGCAAGAAGTTCGGTATTATCGACTTTATACCTTTATAAACCGACAATTACGTATATATCAACTAAGAAACTAGAATAATTATCGTTACCTATATCGACGATTTTCTAGTTATCTCAAAGGCTAGAATAACTCTTAAAGAGCTTAAGAAGAAGATTCTTACTATATTTGATATTCTACTAGCTAGACTAGCTAAATACTTCCTTAGCGTTAGAATTATACGTAACAGAGAGAAGAAGACGATTTCTCTTTACTAAGATACGTATATCGATAAGATATTAGATCGATTTAGAATAACTAACTATAAGAGCGCTAATACGCCCTTTACTACTAGTTCAGAGGTTTCTATAGTCAAATTCAAGGGAGTAGCTACTCTATAAGAAATCAAGCTATATTAATAGCTTTACGGTAGTTTATAGTACCTAGCTTATACTCGCTGGGATATACTATACTACTACTCTATACTATTATAATTTCTGATAAATCTATTACCTTAATACCTTGCGAGCGCTAAGAGAGTACTTATATACCTATAAGGTACGAAGTACTATACTACGACTTACGGAGGAGATATTACCGATAGAGAGAAGATGAAATTAAGAGGTTTCTGCGACTCTGATTAGGCCGGTAACCGAATCGATAGAGTGTCGTATACCGGAGTATATTTCTTCCTTACAGGAGGTGTTTTCTTAGCTATTTCAAAGCGATAGACTACTATGGCTCTTACCTCTATAGAAGCAGAGTATATAGCTATATGCGCCTTTACTAGAGAAGTATTATAGATACGCTAAGTACTGAAGGAGCTAGGCTATAATAAGCTAGACTCTAGGAGTATAGAGATATAGTACGATAATTAGAGAGCTTTATCTCTATCGGAGAACCCTGAATTACACTAACGTACTAAGCATATCGATATCAAATTCCACTACTTTCGCTAGGAGGTCGCTAGAGGTTATTTAGACCCTTAGTATATACCCTTAAAAGAGAACGCGGCAGACGGTTTTACTAAACTACTTAGCTTATAAGACCTTAAGGCCTTTATAGTAATACTGAATATAACTGTTTTACACTTAGAATAAGGGGTATAGATATCAATCGGGAAGGCAGACTATCTTGAAGGAATTACGGAACCTGGGGTTTGTCCAGTTCACGTGATATCGAGGCATAGTTCTAGTCTCTAGGGGTATTACTATACGTACGCATACGATAGTATAATCGACTAATTACAGGAAATTAGATCACTCGTACCTATAGAAGTTACCGACTTTATAGTATCTCTACAGAGGGGTATGTTGCGAGGATATGGGTCTTGGCATAGATCAGGTGACTGTAGTCACGTGCATAGTCCGTGCGGATATTCCTAGATAATATCTTCTATCGACTCTCCATAGTAATTAGTACTGCAATGCAACTAATATCTTTCAACTACTCTATGCCTTACTCTGAAGATCAACGTAACCTTGCGACACTAACGCTATCTTTGAACTAGAAGGCAAATTCCTTTTTTCCTTAGTATTAGATATTATAGCTTTAAATATAGCTTTTTTTTATAAATTCCTATATAATAGTATTTAACTCTTTTATTTACTTTAATACTATTTATATTATTAACTTAGATTTTACTAAATCTACTATTAAAAGATCTAAATCTTATATTATATTAGTATTATACTAGTATCTAAGGGTTTAAAGATCTTAACTTATTACTTTAATAAACTCTAACCTCTTAAATACTTTCTTTATAGATCGCCTTAAAGCTTAAATCTCTACTAATTATATAGTAGTAATTTCTAATATAATAATAAGAGTAGTAGATTTCGCGAGATAATAGATCTGATTAATAGCTTTATAAGTAGCTATAATACTACTCTAATTTAGCTCCGTATCCTTAGCTTCGCTACTAAGAAGTAAACCGGATAAAATAATTTATTCTATATTAATATAGTTAAGTAACTATAACGTATTAATATATATAATTACGTTTAAGCCTAAGTAACTTTTATACTTATAACTACTCTTTAATACTAAATAATACTTATAAAGCTTAGAGTTAAGCTTATTAAATAAATATAGAAGTTCTAGAATAAGAGTATTATTATACTTTAGTTTAAGAAAAGCGCGAATATATCGCAGGTAATATATATAATATACTACTAAAAGAGTACTAGTAGGAACTAGTAAGAGCACTATAGGAGTTAGCGTTATAGATCTATAAAATATCTATACTTTACTTAAAGAGTATCCCTAATACTAAAGTAGGAAACTTACTTATAATAAAAGAAAGTTAATTAAGTCGATTAATATATAAGATTATAGTAGACTACTATAGTAATTAGTAATAATACTTACTCTAGGAATTATATCGTAATCTAAGGAGAGTAAACTTATAAGTTAGAGTAGTTATCGTAGTTAAAAAGGAAAGGCTCTAATATTAATAAACCCTTTTCTTTATATACTTTACGCCTTACTTAAACTCGACTCCTATTATAAATAGATAAAGTAAATATAGCTTACCGCTCGATTTAGAAGCTATAACTAATATAGTACTATTATAGTAATATAATTAGTTAGAACCTAATAAGGAATTTACTACTATTATAAAGCGGCTAGCGCTTATTATGCGAATATCGACGAAAATAGTTATAATAAAGACTAATTTCTAATATAAACTATAACCTTCCGAGCTTAGAGTTAAGCTCTTCTTAGGAGAGGGGTAATATAATAATAACTCACCTGAATATTATATGAGAAGAAGGATAAATACTAGGGCCTAAGTCTATAGGTATCCCGGTATAACTAGTATCCGACTCGGTATAGTATCAGACTAGTACTAGTATATATATATAAGATGCTTTACACTCTATCTCTCTTCTTCTTCCTTCCTTATCTTTTTGTTTCCTTAGTAGTAGACTATATAAGATCGCTCTTAGCCTCCCTACTTATTTTATTCTTGCTCGTATACCGCCTCGAGTCTTGTGTCGTTATATCTTCTTCTCTTCTTATATTCTGAATCGCCCTTTTCCGTCTCCTTTCTCTTTCTCTCTATATACCTATCCTTTATCGGAATCGCTTCGGAATTTTCGATTAGTATAGAAGGTAGTACTAGTTATAGGGTATACGTGTTCGTAGTTAACAATAGAGGTTCTAATAGAAGTAATCGTCTTTTCAGTAGAAGGTATAAGTTAAGCTAGAGCAATTTAGTAGGCTTCCGAGCTTTAGCAGATAATAATAATCTTATTTATAACGAACTTCTTATAGCGTAATTCAAAGGGTATACTATAACGTAGCTCTCTAATCTGCGTAGAGAGTATATTAAAGTACTCTGAAGTCGTCTTTCTAGGGTTCTTTTCCTTAATCGATTTAAGAGTAAGAAGATTCTATATAGTTAGAGAAGATCTGCTAAACTCCTCGCTTTTAAACTAATCTATTATATTCTTTAGTATAGTATCGAATTTGATAATCAGAGAGGTTCTAAGGATACTATTCAGACTATAATAGTAGTATTAGAGAGTAGCGCTTTTTAGTATTAATAGAAACGCCTTATTATACTCCTTCGGTAGAATCTCGGCTCTTAAGCAGGCGTCGTAGAATATTCTGATCTTATTACTAAAGCTATCTCTATTGTGACGCTTGCTCTAGAAAGGTCTCAAAACTACCTGAGTAATAAGACCTCATATTACTATGAATATGAAGTAGTAAGAATCACTTGAGAATCTATAACTAAGGAGTGAAGAAGTAGAGAGAGAATAGAAGTATATATATAAAAAGGGGCCCCTAAACTCTACTCGTATAATCTCGCTTAGTAGTAAGTGTTTCCACTAATAGGGAGAGACCTCTAAACCTGACTAGTCGTTATATTACTCCCCCCTCCGGAAAAAGCTCGCCCTCGAGCGTTAGTCTATCTTCTTATTACTATTAAGGTAGTTATAATTATTAATTCTATCGTAGAAAGCTTTTAGCTAATTAGGTAGTCTAGTAGGAGGTCTAGCTTACGTTAGGTTATTAAGGTGGAATTATTA
>FJUW01000044.1:0-15739 GCA_900074885.1 Rhynchosporium graminicola
GTTAATTAGAATTAGAAAGACTTACCTAACTCTACTACGCTTACTGATAAGTTGAATACTTAGTAAGCTCTAGATTACGCTAATCGCTTACGCGACACCTAGACTACTACTTAATCTAGCCTCTAACGTATATAAGCTAAGATATTCTAATCCTATAATCGCTCACGCCGTGAAGTCGACTTTACTATAGACGACCTTATCTAGCTAGATATACGCTACTTTATAAGTACTCGACTTAGTAAAAAACTCGACTTCTCGACTAACGGACCCTTCCGTATAATTAAAAAGGTCAGAAGCTCTTATCGCCTAGAGCTCCCTGCTAGTATAAAAGTATATAACGTATTCCCTGCTACTAAGCTATAGAAGTATCTAAACGACCTCTTACTAGGATAAACCTTACTACTGCTACTACTTATTAATATCACTAGTAATAATAAATAGGAGATCGAAGATATACTTGCGTGCCGCAGGCAGCGTAATAGCTTCTTATACCGAGTTTCCTAGTTAAATTAAGACGTCGATCTTATATAGTACGACGCTATAGATATTAAATACGCTCTCGCTAAGCTATAATAATTCCACCTTAATAACTTAACGTAAGTTAGACCTCCTGCTAGATTACTTAATTAGCTAAAAGCTTTCTACGATAGAATTAATAATTACGACTACCTTAATAGTAATAAGGAGATAGACTAACGCTCGAGGGCGAGCTTTTTTCGGAGGGGGGGGTAGTATAACGACTAGTCAGGTTTAGAGGTCTCTCCCTATTAGTAGAAACACTTACTGCTAAGCGAGATTACACGAGTAGAGTTTAGGGGCCCCTTTTTATATATATACTTCTATTCTCTCTCTACTTCTTTACTCCTTAGTTATAGATTCTTAAGTGATTCTTACTACTTTATATTTATAGTAATATAAGGTCTTATTACTCAGGTAGTTTTAAGACCTTTCTAGAGTAAGCGTCATAGATACCTTCGAGGCATAAAGACGATAAGTTACTAAGCTAGTAGTATAATAAGTAAATATAACTACTACCTTAACCGGTAGGATCGAAGATATAGAAGCACGACGAAATATACTACTAGTGCTACTAGTAGCACTAACTCCTATCGATATAATACGATCGATAACCCCGGAACTACTTACGATAATAAAGTAACGTATATTAAAACCCGAAAGGTTCGACGGTACTAACTTAGCCTTATACCCTGTGAAAATTGAGGGTGGAAATCGGCCAAAGGTCAGAATAACAGAATAATACGTGATCAATTTGACTTGCTTTACTTACTTGAAGAGAGCTAACTACAGGAGAGATTCTAGCTACTTATATAGCTATATGAGCTCTCTAGAATATTCTATACTACGTAATACAGAACTCCATAGAAGAAGACACGTATACCGTAGAATCATACTACGTCAGTAGAAACCTCTAGAAGTACGATATACGTACTAGAGAGTAGTAGAACTCTATCGAGAACCTTCATAGTAACTCTAATAGAGTATGCAGGGTATAGGCTATAGATAAGGTACAGGGTATAGGTGCCAGGTACAACAAGGTATATGCGCAAGGTACTGAACCAGGTACTAAGACCATGTACTGACAAGGTACAGGGTGTGTATGCCGATGCAGGCAAAACTGACCAAGGTACTGGTAAACTGACCAAGGTACTGGTTACAAATCCAACAAGAAGAAGAAGTCTCGCGATTATAGAACGAATCCCTATAAATTAAAGAACTCTAAATAGTTAATAAAGCCGCCTCGGATAATAATACTACTGCTACTATCTTTATACCGCTTAAAGAACTCTAGTTATAAGTAGAATAAGCTAATAGTATATATTAAGGAGTAGCTAAAGTAGTACGCGATAAGTAGCTCGTCTTCCTTATTATACTGAAATTGAAAATATTAGTATTAGAGTACTTGCTATCAGAAGTAAGTAAACTATAATTCCGAGGTAGGCTATAAGTACCTGATTCCGAAGAACTATATACGAAGTTAATCTAAGCGATATATAATACTAAGATATATAGATACTTAGGACGAGATTTAATTACTATTACTATAAGTCGAGAGTTCTTCTAGCTATAGATATCAGAAGATATAAGAAGGTTTATTCGGAACTATAACGCTTATAGAAGGAATAAGATATAGCGAGACTAAAGGTAAGGACTCCTTAAGCTACTACTATTACTAGACTAGATCTGGTAAGAATTTTCTATCGATTTTATTATCGACCTTTTAGAAAGTGAAAGATATACTAACTTAATTATAATTACTAATTAGCTTAAGAAGGAAATTATATATAATAGATTACTATTAATTAACGTAGAAGCTATAGTAAAATAGTTTATATAAGTCTACAATAGATAATACGTATTACTATATATAATTATATCCGACTAAGGGAAATAGTTCGTCGGAATATTATAGATATAAGTATATACTTTACTAGGGATTACGCGACGCCTCTCTATAGCTTATTACCCGGAAACCGATAGCTCTATAGAGAGGATAAACTAGACGCTAGAGACGTATTTACGTATATTTATATACTTCGCATAAGACGATTAGTTTAACGTATTACTATTAGTAGAAGTAGTAATTAATAATTAAGACGCTATATTAATAAGAGTAAGCCCTTTCTTTCTGACTTATAGTTACTATATATAATACGTCGATTTGAATATCGAAGACGAACCTACTATTACTACTAACTGCTTACTTATTTAAAAGGCGGACATAATCTTAAAGAAGCTATAAGATACTAGGGAATAAGTATAGATAGTAATAGTAATAGCGTAATAAGTTTAAGAAGAGATTACTAATCGCTACTACTAATAAGCCCCGGAGTTTAAAGTTAGAGATAAAGTCTAGTTAAGTTTACGGAATATTCGTACGAATCGACCCGCGAAGAAACTCGATATAAAGTAAGCTAAGTATATAGTACTCGAAGCAGTAGGATTATATAGCTACTACTTAGATACGCCGCCGGGAATATATGATATTTTTCATATATAACTATTACGCTTAGCTACTACTAACCTATTGCCGAGCTAAGTATAGGATGACTTATAGCTACTGCTACTACTAGTAGTGGACGAAGACAAGTTCGAAGTGGAAGAAATCCTAGCGGAGAGATCTTTTCGAAGTGGAGCCTAAAGGAAAAAGAAGTATCTAGTTAAATAGATAAGTTATATAAGGCTAATATAGGAACCGGAAGCAGCTCTTACTACTACTATAGCACTTGATAAGTAGAAGGAGAAGAATAGACTTAATAGCCCTAACCTCGAAACAGGAGGGGGGTAATATAATAAGTTATACCTATTAGTATGCTTAACGCCTGAGGCGTCTACGCTAGTACCTGACGTATTATTATACGTGTTCTAATACTACTACTACTAGCGGCTGCAGTATTATCTTTTCTTAGAAGAGAGACTCTTATTCCTCTCTTTCCTCCTTAGTTAATTCTCCTTATAATACAGATAAGCTTTTGCACTATATACTTTGCATCCGCCCCGTGATAATAAGGTCGCAGATCGTTTAAGCTTTCTCTTTAGTAATCGTAATTCTTTCCTTTAGTGAAAAGATATAGAATTCATCTTTATTAAAATATATATTCCGCGTAATAATAATCCTTTAAAGTATAAGAACCTAGATCTTATAGATATTAGAGGCTATATAGCTAACTAAATACTTAATATAAGCTCTTACTAAGATTTTAAACGCTCGATTTTCCTATCTTTTTATCCTTTCCTTTATTAATAGGTATACTTTATATCTATGTATATAAATTAAGCTTTAATTTAGTCTAAAATCTATAGTTAGGCGAGTAATAATAACTAGATCGTAAAATCGGAAATAGTTACGAAACTATCTATTATTCTCTTTAAGAAGTGATCTCTAATTATTCCCCCTCCTAAGTAATCTATTAAATAGATAAGTAGTAGCTAAAGCGCACTTAAGACCTAGGAAATCTGGAAGATTAGCTAATAGTTATATATAGATTCCTTTAGATATTACTTCCGATCTTACTCTTTTAATTCTACTATTTAGCTTATAAGTATAAGCTAGTAAAAGCTCGATCTCGATTCCGAGTCTTAAATACTACTTTAATAGCATATAAATCCTTGAATTATTATAACCGCCTTCTCCTAATTATATTTAAATATACAGATAGCGAGGCTAAATTACCTCCTTACCTAAGCTTCGAAAGCTTTAAGACACTCGAAGATTTCATTATATTCCTTAGTTTTCAAAGTAAAAGTAATAATTAGTCTATTATATTCGCACTTAATCAGAAGTAACTATAATCTCCCCTAGTATACTAGATAGTCGAATAGATCTTATATTATCCTCTAAAATAAACAAGGGGATTTCCTTTCCGGTAGCTATCTAGAGATCTTTTATTAAGTATATATTACTATATAATACTCGTATTTATACTTTCTTACCCCTTCGGTAATTATAACTCCTTAAGTATAGCTTATAAGCTTCCTAAGAGTATCTAGTGCAAAGTAACTAGCTCTTAGATACTATATCTTTTCGGAATCCTTTCTATTAATTACTCTTTAAGCTAATTTAGTAATAGATCTTTTAATAGATAGATCTAAAGATATATGAATTTATATTAGGTAGATTACTATACCTACTGCACTTAAAGGAGGGAGTTATTTTGAAAATACTTTATATTTAAAGAATACTAGATTCTGTTTTCGTTTAAGCTTTCGAATAACTAGGTAAGAGATCTATAGAATTCCTTCTTCTCCCTAGGGTAAAGTATAATCTAATCTATAGTACTAAATACCTAAGTCTAATAATCGAGCTTCTAAGATAATATTAGTATAAAAACTATCTATTACTATAATATTATAGAGCTTAAGATTAAAGTACTTTCTATCCGGTCCTAAAAGGACCCCTTTTATTAGCTAAGTTCCGCGCCCGCTAATAGGGATTTAGAAGGTTCTACTCTCTATATAATTATTAATCCCTAATTTAACGAAAGATCCTTTAACTAAGAGATTACGATTATTAACTAGGTTCGTAGCTCTATAGTTATTAAGTAAGGTAGATTAAGAGAGCGGATAAGCTCTACTCTTAACTAGAAAGATACCTAGTAATTCTATAAGCTCCTAATTATTATCTAAGAAAGGTATAATAACTAGTTCTATTTTCTTTCTACCTCGTTTTATATTTTTATCTAAGATATTCCTAGGGAAGCTTAACTTATACTTTAAATCTCCTAATACTTTACTAAGGAGATCTTAAGTAGCTTAAGAGATCAGGCGATCTATTCTATAGCTAGCTCAGAGATCTTTCTATTTACTAGAGATAAATCGTTAGCGTATTACTATACTAACCTCTAGATCTTAAGCTTTAACTATAATTAGAGTACTATCTTTACTAGTAGTATAGACTTATCTATATATAGCGAGCTATAATTTAGTATAATCTATTAGTTTCTAAGTATAAAGTCTATCTTTTAAGTAAGAGTATATATACTCGATTCGATCTGATCTCCCGGTAGCTACGCTAGATAAGGTATTTTTAGTAGTACCTCGAGATCCGAGCGTTAAGAAAACGCCTTAACCTTTAGTTATACTACTCTAAAACTCCTAATATATATAATTAACTTAACTTATATAGAACTCCTTTACGAGCTCCTTAAGGGTATATAGAGAGGGTTTTCCGTATAGCTTAGCTCTTTAATACTCGATCAGAAGGCTATTTACCTAGAAATAATCGAAAGATTTAACTATATTTAGGAAATCTATAATTCTAAGAGATCTTTTATTATCTAGGACCTTATAAAGTATATAATCTCTGATTAAAGCTTAAAGTTTAATAATCTAAGCTTAAGGATTCGAGTTACTACCTCTTCCTTTACCTCTAGCGGATACTCCTATGGTAAGATAAAGTTTATAAGCTTTCTATACGTTAGATTAAATGATCGTATTAATTTAATAGAGCTCCTATCTTAAGGCTCGAAGAAGGCATTAAAGGTTTACTCTCTTTTCGACTAGTAATCCCTTAATCGCTAAGGCTCAATAAGTAAGTAATATTAACTTCTTAATCTATATATAGATTTTAGCGTAAGTAAGAGCTTTCTAGCTATAAGTAGCGAGATTAAATGTAAATTACTTATTTTCGATCTTTACTTCAGATTTTCGAGACGCTATAATAATTATAACCGACTTTTTAGGTTTAGCTAAGATAAGGCGTATAGGAGTTATATCGAGTACCTAAATCGTGTCTCGAGTGCTTCTAGTTAGCTTAGAAATCTGCTCTTTAGCCTATTGAACTAATTTAAGCTCTTAAGCTTTTATTTCTATATTGAAATCTACTTTAGAGCTTTAATTCTCGCTATCTCTTATAGCTATCTTAATCTGATCTGAAGGAGCTCGGCAGAAGATACTTAATCTAGTAGATCTAGATCTATATATTACTATACCCTAATTATTCTAGCTATAAATTAAACATAGGAAATCTAATCTAGCTATTACTCTAGCTTCTTATAGACTATTTTATTACTAAGATTAAGTAAATCGTCGGAAAGATCTTTAAAAGATATGATGAAGTAGTTGAAAAGCTATAAGGAGCTTATAGAATATTAATTAATATATTATAAAAGGCCTGAATAAGTGACTCTAGTGATCAAAAGCTAGATTAAAGCTTTACTTCTATATATATAATAGGTAGCTTTAAAAGCGATATATTAATATATAGCTCTTAACTATAGTATAACAGTAAGGCAGGCTTTATTAGTTATAAAAGATCACTTTAAGGTATCAGGAGATAGAGAATTAAAGTAGTCTCTGAATATTAATTATAGAGAGCGTTATATCTTCAGAAGAAAGAGAGAAAGCTTACTTTAAATATATAAGGAGATCATATGAGTATACACTAGGCTATGCAGGTGATTAAACATAACGTGACTATGCATAACAGGTGAAAGTATACGATATATTTCTATAATAAGACTTCTTTCTCCTTTAAATGAACTTATTTCGATAAGGGAAATAAGGAAACGCTAGAGATAATAGTAAGTAGTAAAGCGAGAATTAATAATACTATATAAAAAGCACTTAGTATTAAGTAGAGTTTTAATATAATACTCTTTATTAATTATTATAAATACTAAGAAAAGGGGCTCTATTTATTATATCCTTAAACTAATCTTAAGCTTCTACTATTACTATCTAATTAACTTCCTTTTACTTCTATTAGCGATTTTAAATAGAAGTTATTCTTTTCCCGAGCTCTTTAACTTAGAGCTTAATCCTTTTATCTCGACTTCTTTTAGCTTTAACTTCTTTATTTTCTTCTTAGCTATTATTACTTAGCTTTTTGTCTTCTTAGTTATAGCGAGTTTTATACAGTAGTTACGAACTATATATCTATCTTATCTATAGTAAAAATAAAGCCGCTCTGCTTTCTTTCTCTCGATCTCTATAGAGCTTACTTATTAGAGTTCCTTCTTTATTATTATAACTATAGTAGTAGTAGGAGTTACTTCTTAATCTATCGAGTTTACTACTTATTAGTTTATCTTAGGAAACTACTCTTATATTTACTTCTATTAGTCTGCTTTAGCTAATAGCTTCTTAACTTCAGCTAGCTAGTTACTAACTATACGTAATTACAAATAGTACTCTTCGTATAATTATTCTTCTTTTATACTAATAGTACTATAGACTAAGGTAATAGTAATAGTAGCCTTTAAGTAACTCTTCTTAATTACGTCTACTTAGTCTTATTCTTCTGCTTCGAGGATTAGCTAATTGAAATTATTAAGGAATTCGTTCAAAGGATAAGTTCCTTACTTAATCTTATTTAGCTAGCTTATAGCTTTCTATTAGTAGTAGAAGTTACGAAAAGCAGTAGCTATCTATTGAAATAGCCCTTCGACTATTAACTACTCTTATCGTTAAGTAAAGCTTATCTATAGGTAGATTTAGCTTTTAGTCTCGCCCGAGAGATAGTTAAACGCGTATTATATTCGTTTCCTCTTATTATTAATAATAATAGTATTAATCTCTAGCTTCGCTCGTAAGATGCCCTCGAATTAAGAGTATAAGGCTAAGTCGGTACTATCGAACTTCTCGGGTTTCGGTATATATTACTTCGTAGCTATAGTTAGCTTCGGAGTTATCGACTATATTATATCGTTTAGAGTTAGTACTACTAGTAGTACTAGCTATACGTTTCGTTATTCTATATCTTCGATCCTATTAGCTAAAGTAGCTATCGAACTTACTTATTATACTACTAGCTTAGTAACTTATTGTTTTAATGCCTCGAAGGCATCTAGTAGCTACTAGAGGAGCTATTCTTCTGCTACTATGAACTATAAATCCTAGTGTCGTTATAATTACTACCTGTATAATAGTCGTATAAATAGCCGGATCTACTATATATAGTCCGAGGCGTTTATTCTATATCGTAAGTAAAGTAGCCGGATCTACAGCAGGACCAGGGTACTAACTTTCTTACTATATCGTAAGTAAAGTAGCCGGATCTACTATATATAGTCCGAGGCGTCTGTCTCTATATTATAAGTAAAGTAGCCGGATCTACTATATATAGTCCGAGGCGTCTGTCTCTATATTATAGGTATACGTATAGTAATAGTAAGTGTAATGGTCACGTGGTAGTCGATTGTATATGTACGGTGTTAAGCGTATACTGCTTGCGCAGTATATTGTGATCTTTTGGTCCAGATGGCGTAGTTAGTAAGAGCTTAACCTTAACCCCGTTACAGAATATACTGCGCAACCGGTCTTCTGGTAGAGTACCTCTGAGCACGGGGCGTATAACGCACATGGCGCGTGGCGCATATGGCGCAGAATCAGTCGGCCTAGCGTAAAGCGCAGAGCTTGATATGCTATATTATAACCTGCGGGTACCTCTGAGCACTGAGACGCACGTAACATGTTCAAACTGCCTACGTCAGGCTAATAAGGGGTGATAGTATCGACTTCGAGATCTCGCGTATCAGTACATTACGTCATAACCCTTAGGGGTTTAACGTAGTATATCAGTCGGCGTAGTCACGGCAATTCTTCGGCCTAAGGCGCTCGAGGGCGAGCTTACTAAGAGGGGAGATATTGTAATAGTCACGTGGTAGTCGATTGTATATGTACGGTGTTAAGCGTATACTGCTTGCGCAGTATATTATGATCTTTTAGTCCAGATAGCGTAGTTAGTGAGAGCTTAACCTTAACCCCGTTACAGTAAGGCTAGAGTACTAGCTTTCTTACGTACGTATATTATCTACTGCTCGAAAGCAGATCCTCCTTTATTTAACTAAGAATATCAAGCGTAAGTAAGGCAGCCGGATCTATAGTATATAATCCGAGGCGTCTATCTCCGTATCGTAGGTATACGTATAGTAATAGTAAGGCTAAGGTACTAGCTTTCTTACGTACATATATTATCTATTGCTCGAAAGCAGATCCTCCTTTATTTAGTTAAGAATATTAAGAATAAGTTAATTCTAATATTATAGGGCGAATATAAAGTATATAATATAAAAGCTCGTCTGTATTATAAGGAGAATTAACTAAGGAGGGAAAGGAGGAATAAGAGTCTCCTATCTAACAAAAGATAATACCGCGGCCGCTAGTAGTAGTAGCATTAGAACACGTATAATAATACGTCAGGTACTAGCGTAAACGCCTCAGGCGTTAAGCATACTAACGGGTGCAACCCGTCACAGGGCGCAATCCGTCACAGGATCAGAGAATAGAGGAAATTTTGTTACAGGAATTTTATGAGTCATATAAGCTTAAAATAAAGTATAATAAAGTATAATAAGAGATAATAATTATAGATCGCTTATACTATAGGAGGGTACTTGTGTAATTATGTAAGAGAGTACTAGCAAGGAATGTAGCTATTTTAGTTATTAGAGGAAAGAGTAAATCATAGTAGCTGTAGATATAAGTTCGTGAAATATACTATAGTTAGCAAATCAAATGAAAGTATAAAGAGAGAATCATAAAATAAATAGTCGAAGTTAGAGAATAGTTAAGGTCATTACTTAGTTATTGCGAGGTATGACGAAAACGGAAGGATTTGAAGTGTTCAACTAGTAAACGAGCTTCCTGGCACGCCGCCCTTGAACCTCGACTATAGCACTTTATCCGAAATGAGGAGTATACGTATGCGAACTCTATATCTAAAGTCTATATCTAAAGCTACACAATTTGGAGTTGCAGAACCGGGCGGTGAGCCAAAACCTAGGGCCTGTACCTCCACAAGTAAGCAATAGCCAGCTACCTGTGACGCTCTAAACACTTAATTTCATCAAACCTAGTGTGTGCAATACATACTACAGTATGCGGCTGAGTAAATGGCCAGTCTCTGGGATGGTCGTGGGGCTAAGTAAGACATATCTATACATATATGAGTTTTCACATTCAGACCTCATATTCCAATCAAAACCCTGGAGTGACTTACCCCATCCCTCACATGAAAGGTTCAAACTCGCGCTGTTATACACGAGCAAGGGTAAGGAAGAAGGTTGACAGTGGGTCTCGCCCTCCCTTTGTCGAGCAGCGAGGCTATCTCTCCAATCAACAATCAAGAAGTCAAGGTTTCGCTCCTCAAGATGAAGAATAACACATTAGAGAGGGCGAGACCTATTATCAACCCCCCTTTCGTACAGAATTAATGTTTAGAGTAGGGAGAAGAGGAAATGCTAGCGACCAAATGGCAGAATCGTTTCCTCAAAGCGTAAAAACACGATGTCCAATCAGATGATATCAGCTAGGCTGTGTTAATCCGCATACGCGTATCATGAAGTGATAAATAGACATAGGCTCTCTGCTCAATCTGTGGCCACAAGCACACCCATTCCACAAACACACCCATTCCACAAACACGCTCGCACCGACCCATTCATCATCTCAATCATGAAACCCGACGTCCTCCTCTTCTCCGCTCTTCTAATTCCCGGCGCCCTCTCCGACCACTGCCAATGTGCACGGTAAGGCCCCCCCTCCTTAACTTCCAGAGAGAAAGTCAACCCCCCCCCCCACTCATCAAAACATAGGTTGATGGAGAATGGGAACACCATCATATCCACGATGCCCTTCGGCGACGGGATCATCCAGCAGAACTCCCCCGTGTACAGCAGCGACGGCAAGGTGAAGTTGAACTACTGCGCCATCGCGTACAACCGGAGCGGGAAGAAAAAGGAGCGGCTGGCGTGCGGCAACTGGTACATGATCTCCAACGCGACCGGCAAGAACTGCGATGGGAAGATTGGGCCGGTGGCTTGTGCAGTGGTTCCCTGAGAGGTGCAAGGAGAGAGAGAGAGATGTTCGGAACTGTACCGCGGCGGGTCCGACTGACCGTTTGCTTGCTAGGGAGCGAAGAAGAGGAGCTGAGTAGTGATTTAGGACGAGTGTTTGGGGTTGTTGGGAAATTGGGATGGAAACGGCTGTACTTGGAAGTACTGCGACTTAGTATACGCTACATACTTGGCAGCTATGCCAAGTGCAGAGTCTTCCGTTCACTCTCTCTATTAATATACATCATTAATTCTATCAGAGTGGAGGTCAATATTGATGTATGCATACTATACTAGACCAGACGAGACAAGACCAGACAAGATAAGATAAAAGAGTTCCAAATCCATTTACCACGGGGATGATGCATGAAAATGAAGGATTTGGGTGAATAATGCGAAACATGAAGGACAAACATGTGGCACCAGGATGAAACAAACCTTCATCGTGGTGTAGATTTATGTTCTTTTGGCGATAACTCTCCAAGTATCATGCGAGGACGTCAAAATAGGAAGAAGTATAACTTCTCAGGTAGACCGCACATTTAGTAGCGAGTGAATTATATATGCTAGGGTATGATGATATGTGAGGTAATACAGACAACCCTATCGGAGGGCAAATGCAAAGAGATCTATTCCCAAACGACCATGTTTCCCATATTGAGAATCCCGAGACAGTTAAGACGTGGACAGAACGCACTTCATGGTCTAGAGAGAAGCGCCTAGGACGAAGTCCCCTAGTTTCCGTAATGAGGAGAGTTAAGCATAAGCGCCATCAAACAACCACCAATTAAACCAGCAATTGGGATGGTAACCACCCACGAGAAGAACAGGAGTCCGACTCGTTGCCAGTTAACAGCCTTGTAAGTGCCGTTGCAAAGTCCGACACCGACGGTAGCACCAGTGATGCACATGGAGGTGGAGACTGGGAGCTTGTATTGCGAGAAGATGAGAATAGTGACGGCGGCACCCATCTCCATGGAGGATCCACGCGAGGGCGAGTGGTAGGTGATCTTGTTACCCATGACCTTCATGATGTTGTAGCCGTAGGTGATGAAACCGAAACAGATCATCAAGGCTACCACGGCGATTTGCCAGAGAGGGACATCGGCTTTCGAGGCGACGGTCTTACCGGTCGACCAGGCTCCGTACATACCGGCCCAGACTCCGACAGCGTTACCGACATCGTTGGCGCCGTGTGCGAAAGAGGCAGTACAGGCAGTGATGATTTGGACGAAAGAGTACAGGTACTCGACCTCATTCTTGTACTTGTGGGCCTGTAAAATGTTAGCAGTTGATTGTGAAGCCGTGATATCAGAAAGTACTTACGTGGTCGTAGACAGCTGCCATGCGGCGTCCTTCTGGGGTCCCGAGAATACCGACTTGAGCCCGATGGATATCGTAGTAGAAACCGTAGCAGGCAGCAATAACGACGTAGGCAGGGAGACGGAGGATGGCGGCCTTCATGTTGTGGAGCTCGTAGATCTCACCTGGACCTTGACGGTTGTTGTAAACGTGACGCATAGCCCATCCGAGAGGACCACGAGATTGACGGAGATGAGCGTGGTGGCGTTCCTCAGCGCGTGCGAGAAGGAGCTTGTATTGGAGTTTTGGGTTATCACCGGCGATGGCCATCTCGAGGTTGGAGGCACCGGCAGCTTGGGAGTGTGCTTGTTGAGCCTTGAGCTTCTCGTTGTCGACGGCCAGGTCCTTGTCGGATCCAGCCGGAGACTTCTCGATGGCATCGATGTTGGCGTTCTTGGTTGGGAGAGTGGCTGGAGGGGCAAGCTCTCCGCCTTCCTCCTCATCTTCCTGGACCACGTTGTAGTTGGGGACGCGGGCCTCGGCGGCATCAGCAGGTGGGACTCTGGTGAAGAGAGCCGGTCCTTGCCAGATGTCGGTGATCTTCAGAGTGTAATCCTTCTTGATGACCTTGCAGAAGACGTATGGGACGAAGAACAATCCAGAGAGGACGAAGAGAGAGAAGCCGACACCGAGAGTGACACCGGCGATGAATGCGGGGGGCTTCTTGTCGAGACCGAGCTTTGGGGATCCCTTGTAAACAATCGAGAGAGTACAGATGGTACCGGCGATCAGGAAGAAGAATGGCGAGGTGAAGACGGCCCACTTGACTGGGTCGGATCGCTTGTGAACGGTCTGTTGTCTGTTAGTTGACGACTCGCTAAGGTTGAGTAGAGCTACTCACGTATTTGATGAGCGAGAAGATGATGGCACCGAAAGATCCCGCGATGACGGGAGCCATGCAGAGACCGGCGAAAATAGCACCCAGACCAGATCCCTTGGACCAACCCCATTCGACATTGTTGACACCGACGGCAGCGACACCGACACCGGCAATAGATGAGACCAGCGAGTATGTGGAAGAAACGTGCGCCGAGTTGCGAGTACACCACATCACCCAGATGGCGGCACCGGCAGAGGCACAGGCGAAAGCCAAGAGTTGGACATCGGCATCACCATGGAAAGCCTTGATTGGGATACTGTTGGGTGGTTAGCGAGCCGGCTTGGGTGTTTTTGTCGATGGAGGATGAGGCGACTCACATGCCGTTCTTGATTGTGGAGGCGGTTCTGGCACCGACCGCGAGAGCACCGACTAATTCGAACACGACACAGAGGAACATGGCTTGACGGTACGTGACGGATCGCGAGGAGACCGAGGTCGCCCTGGGAGATTGTTAGCATTGGAGTTCCGCATTCTGCGTTCTGAAGCAGACGCCGATAGATGAATCAATCATTGACTCCAAAGTGAAGCAGCAGAATCAGGTGGGATCAATAATTGATTCATCCCATCCAGATTACACAGCGAGACGAGGAAACTCACCAAGCGTTGGCCACATCGTTGGCACCATTGTTGTACGCTTCGAGCAGCGCAAACATGGTCCCGATGGCGAAGACATAGGTGTATTTTTCAAGGACGGCCATTGTTGCGGTCGGCTGTACAGATACACTGTCAGTGTCTCTGTATGGTCTTGATCTTGATCCTGATCCTGTTCCGGTCGAATAACCTTGTCGATGTGCTTGTCCAGGAGGCTGTCGGAGGGGAGAATGAGAGAGGGTGGTCCATGGTTCATATATAAATGCTGCTTGTGCTCCCGCCGTGACATAGTAGTGGACATCACATAAGCCCTACCTAGCCAGACGGAAAGCATATTAAAGCCAATTGCCTTTTTGGAAGTCCGAATTACTATCCTTTCCTTTCCTTTCCTCGTCTCGTTCTCAGCTCAAAGCATCGTCCGTCTCCCTCTCGACGACACAGAAACGAGCACGCACCCACGTGGGTAGGGAAGACGCAAACTCTCGCGGAGGAGGAGGGCAGGGTCGCGGGATGTGGCGTAAATACCAAGAGACTGGGCGGGCGTAGAGAAGAACTTCATACTGGAGGAGGCACTCAAGACACCTTGAGCGAGTAAATCGTGAGGTTGACCTAGACGACGCTGGGCAGTCGCGCGTGTCAATTGGGACGTGTGAATGAATGGTGGGAACAGCGCTTGCCAAGGCTGAAGATGAGCAAGCAGCCCAGAAGTCCGTCTACCCTACCTAGTCCCCAGTCGGTCCAGGTCCCCCCCTAGTCCGGCTTAGTCCAGCCTGGTCCCACCCTCGAATCCACCCGGCATCCTGCTCAGCCCAACAACGCCAGAATCAGCCAATGGTCCGAGTCTCACACACGAGAACCCCCAGAATGTCACTCGAGTCGACCAATTGCAGTGCAGGTCCATCCATATATCATTACCCTGTCGTGTCCCCATCCGCCCCTGACCCACCCAATCCTAGGCCTGCCCTGCTCTGTCTACCGAAGTAATTCTCGGGACCACCGCCCTAGAAGGTTTTCCACTCCATCTTTTTCGACTCTTTTTCGACTCCTTTCCGACCGAGGCTCTCAGTCCAAGCACAGTCCCGTCCCGGTCCCAGGTCCAGTCCAGCGAATGATACTCCAGCTTTGTACAGAGTGGAGCACGGTGTTATCCCCCCTGCTCCCCTATTCGCTGTATTTTATGTGAGGCCGCCTCCCCCTCGCCTCCCATCCCCTCTCTCCCCTCCCCTCCTCCTTCCCATCCTTCCCGGCGCCCTGCACGTGTTCGCAGCGAATAAGCAAATCATGGTCGATGACTTCCCCCACGTCCTCATGTCTGTTCAAATCCGACGACGATCTGGTGCCGTCTCAAGCGCTCAAATGTAGAACATCTCGCCAGACAGACCACACTACGCCTGAACCCAGGTGCTG
This sequence comes from Rhynchosporium graminicola, assembly GCA_900074885.1. Classification (NCBI taxonomy): domain Eukaryota; kingdom Fungi; phylum Ascomycota; class Leotiomycetes; order Helotiales; family Ploettnerulaceae; genus Rhynchosporium; species Rhynchosporium graminicola. Next base: position 15,535 of record FJUW01000044.1, read on the forward strand.
GAGCTTCCCGCGGTCCACTAGGAAGTAGTAGGTAGGTAGGTAGGTAGCTTGGCGAGAAAATGATCCATCTATGGGACCTTCCACCTACCTACTCGCACCAATTCACTTGACATCCCACGCACGTGTATCATGGAGATGCCGTTACTTGTTGCGTGTCGGAACAGAAATGTGGTTGAGTGAAAACCCAAATTGTCCCCCCCCCCCC
>FJUW01000044.1:15839-220746 GCA_900074885.1 Rhynchosporium graminicola
CCCCCCCCCAGTGGAGTCAGATGTCAAGCTAATGTGACGAAAGGAAAGGCATATCATCGGGTTTCCGACTATTCGGGCAGCAAAGCCGTGCTTCGGGATCCTCGGTTTGGATGCTTGTGGTCTTGGCTTCGCTCAGCTTTTCCTTTGCAGAATCTTGATGAATATCCAAGAGACGCGCTCCAAGAGTGTAAGAGATTTCAAAGACGTCTTGATTTCTGCCAACCGATGTCTCCAAGGCGAGGAATATGCTTGTGGCGACAATCATCTTTGCCACGCCGTCGAATTCCCAGATATCTTCTTGGGTCTCTTATTTCGGGGGAGGCGATGGGATGTGCTTTTTGTGAGTAGCCGAGGACGACAATAATCATGACCAAGTTCGTTCTTCAGTTCTAGAACAAACTTTACAGAGCGGCAGCGGCTGAACTAGTCGATCCAACTCATCATGATCACCGACTCTTCCACAACATGGGATATTTTGACATCCACGTTTTCCATCAGTCGACCCGAGAAGTTGGGAAAGCCAAGAACGACAGCGTGAGGAAAACCCAAAGTTACTCTGATGTGGCGGTCTGCAACAGACTAAAACCGCCATCCCGCCACCAGCAGAGAATCGCATCCATATTCCCGATCACGTTCACACATTCTTCGAGAGGCGAGATGTTGTACATAGGAAGGAGTCTACTTGCTGAGCAGCTTTTTATGTACCCGCCACAGCCAAGTCCGAGGAAGTAGTGAGTTGACAGCGTTTCCAGAAAACCCGAACTGTGGCGGCAACCGCGCTCATCGTAATGATTGACGACACTTGCTCGCCGTTCATACTTGAAGACTTGCTGCAGGATGGATTCAAGGTAGGAAACCAAAGAACGAAGATATGCGAGGAACCATCGTACAGAAAGTACCAACTTACCAGTCGGTCTCAAGTCATCACGAGCAGCGAAGACGTCCGCATCGCCCACTCACGATTGTAGCAAGGCGCGATCTAGGTAAGGATTGTTTCACCTTCTGATAACTTCGAACACACAAGAATGACCATGCGAGGAGCAACAGTGCTGGGACAGACAGCAAGACACACCTGAATCCGTGTTGTTCGAGCTTGTCAGCATAATCGAACGCACCACAATCACTTCACCGTATATCTCTTACGAGGAGCGATACCATGGATAGCAAGTGCTCTCCAAGTGCCTTTCACAGCTTTTAGCAGACAAGAGAAAGATGCGAGGAGCATCACAGCCGGAATGAATCAACACAACCATATCGGCCAGAACAGCCCATCATGACCAGCAACTGACCCGCATCACCGAATATACCATACCTTCTGTCCAAAGGCTGTACGATGTGAGATGCCCCAGAGTGCTTCGTGAGCTGCTAAAGAGGAAGATATGAGGAAACATTACATCCACCTATCCCAACACTACGTTGGTTAGTATCCACCTTCATCCGATCAGCGACGACCTCATCTCTTGTCCACATATTCTGCGAGAGGCGGGAAATAAAAGATAGGAAGATGCAGGTGCGCTTTAGCATGGGAATAGAAACGCGAGGATAAGCGATGCCTAGCAGAGCCTAGCTATCAAGGGCTTCATCATCAGATCAGCGACTGTATCCTCTTCACCAAACTCAAGTTAAGGTTTTCTGCGAGGGGAGTATGAAGATGAGTGTGGGGCTTGAGCAAATATGACAAATCTGCCATCGAAGATGATCATCCAGAATGATGTCCTGAATCCTGAAGCGCATTAAGGTAAATATTCACCACTCTAATCCACAACGCCCTAGTCGAAATCTTCTCGGGTCAATCCACAAAGGGAAAAAAAAAGTCTCAGCAGATGACGACACGATGTACGGTGAAGTGAAGCAAGCAAGCATGTTGAGTAGGCACGCATAAGCGGCCTCAAAGAAGCCTGGAAAATAAAGATCGCAAGTTATATTTCAGTGGGCGTAGATGAAACCCGTAGAACAGTGATTGTGATGTGATGATGGGAAAAGACAATTGACGGGATGAAAGAACGAAGATAGGACTGATTTTCTTCCCGAAATATTGAGAGAGGGTGGGAGATATTACGTAGGTACAATGACCCTGTAGTTAGATGGCATTACTGTAACATGACGGACCGGACGGCAGGTCAGGTCAGGTCAGGTCAGGTCAGCGGATAGGTCATGAAGAAGTGAACTTGAGCTGTCTTGATTTGAGTTGGCTTTCTCCATAGGCTATACATATCAAGTACCACTTTCCAACAATTTTTTTTCTCCCCCAGCGAACATCGCCCGAAAAGCACAACAGAAATAGCACACACAGATACCATGAATCCATCATCCAATCCACCCGCAGTCAGGCACAAGTCACGACTCAAAATCAAACAAAACAACCAAATAAAAATCACCCTACCTACTTACCTCCCTACCCACCTACCTAACCCACCTACACACTTTACGATCGTAAACTCAGCGCACATCCACTATCCACCAACTAAAGATTCAATAAATTATCCAAGATCATCCAGGATCGAATCATCTCTAGCCACCCGCCCCTTCTCTCTCTCTTCCCAAGATGGACCATCTTTACAAACTCTACTCTCTACCCATACACTCATATCGTCAAACCAGTAGCTATAGAGATCAAACCAATCAAGTCCCCCAAGCTAATCCAGTCTCAATCCGGCCTTCCCCCCAAGAATCCATCCTATCACGCATCTATACCTATACATATACCTATACCTACAGCTACAGGTTATAAAACCCGTATGATAGATGCCTACTGCCTACACACACACGTATCCATCCCACGCTCTCACTGATGCTCCGAGCCCGAGCCCGAGCCCGAGCCCGAGCCCGAGGATGAGGATGAGGATCACGCATCTAAGATGAAGGCGGCATCATAGATTTGAGATAATCGTAGATGGGATTGGATTGGATTGAAGTAGACTGCCATGTAAGATTTTCGAGTCCGGGATTTCGGTAGATGGGTACGGAGGTAGATTTGGTAGGTTGTGTAGGTGGGTGGGTCGTTGAGTCGCAGTGAATCGGCCATGTGGGTGGGTGGGTATGGAAACTTCAAACTAGGATTGGTGATGGTTTTCTTCTTCCAAGCATGGTAGGGAATATCGTACGCGGTAAATATGAGGCGGGCGGGCAGGCAGGCAGGCATGCGCGTGATGGATGGTAGGAGATGTTGCGCTATGTGAGATTGGGGTGTTTTCTGTTAATTATATGATAGTATAGTATGGTGTATATGGTAGACCCGCCTAGCGATAATTGCTACATGCAGTTTTTCAAAAACACCCTGTAGTCGTGAAAGCCTGAGTGCAGTTTTGACTATTTTTTAGTATTTGTGGTATAGTATAGTTCCGGTGTACCTGCATGGCGTTTCATGCCACACGCAGTTTGTTAAGCCGGCAGCAAATATCCCGGTACGTTATGAGCGTCTGAGTGCTGTTTGAACCTCTTTATATCTTCCCTATCTCCACATTTCCACATCTCTCTGATTTCCCACACGTCTTCTTGGCCCTCCCAGAAATACTCGACTTCTAAACCATCAATCCTACAGCCGCTACAACCGCACCACCACCCACCACCCACCTCGCATTCCCCCTGATAGCAGGCGCTACACCCACCGAAGTACTCGAAGTAGGGGTACCTGCTCCTGCTCCAGATGCAGTCGTACTCGTCTGCTTCGCCCCACTCGCACTCCCACTCCCACTCCCACTTCCTCCAAGGGTTTGCGTAACACCCGCCTTGACTGTCAAAGTACTATACGTGATACTGGCAGAAGTCGTCGCAGCAGTAGCAGTAGCAGGTGAGGTATTCGTAGCAGTGATCAACACCGGCATGGATTGATAGTCAGTCCCGGTATATGTCTCTGTGCTTTGGCCGGGGAAGTTGGCGTCGCTGCCGCCGAAGGATTCGATGCACACTGCGGTGGAGGGGGAAAGTGCGCAGTCTATGCGAGCTGTGCTTGGGGGACGTCAGTTCTGATTTTCCTATGTTATAGTGAAGCTGCTTTGCTGCCTCCTCCAATCTTGTGCTCTGTGTAAATCTTGCGAGGGTGGGACATGCCAGAGGAAAAAAGGGCAGAGAGAAATCCGAGGGAGAACGTACAAAGCTAATACCCCATCATCTCCCATCTCAGGCGCCATGGTGTATTTCGCCTTGCTCGCATTTTCCGTAATGGTAAACGCGCCGCGGAAACCGCATTCTTCACTTGGGTCGGCGCATGAAAGGACGTAGGTTGTTAATGAGGATGCCTGTTAGATGTTGGAAAATTGTGATATGATAAGATTGAGTATTGAGAGATTGAAAGAGGAGGCAAAGAAAGAGGAGAGGAGGGAGCTTACAGTACCCGCGACGTAACCGATTAATCCTTGAGGATCTGCCCCGGGGATGTAGAGAGAGACAGTGCTGGTAGGAGACTGTGCGAGTGCGAGGCTGAGGAAGGAGAGCGTCGACACGACAATCGGGGTGAACATCGTTGAGGTTTGGAATGGAGGTTGGAGTCCAACGTTGATGTCTACAAATGAAGGTCGTGACAAAAACAACAGATACAAAGGCGGAGGAAATTCAGAGGCGGAGGAAAGAGAAAGTAGCTTTAAATGAGATTCACTGATCAATATGATAAATCAAGCATCAAAAACCAAAAGAAGGGAAATTTGTACGACATCGAGGCGAGAAGGAAAATATGTGAGATGTCAGTCAGGTACGACCAAAAGCAGCTGAGCCCCATCCATGTCTGACAAGAGAATATTGAGAGATCGCCACACTTAGCTTGACAGGACGGCACAGTATCTATCTGCATTGCCTTGATTTGGCAGCAGGCTGTATGTATTATCGTTAATACTCCCAGTGGGAACATGACTTGAGACAATTGCGCGCTGGATTTCGGGCTGTGACATTGCGAAATAGAAAGAGATACTCGACTTCAGAAGATGAAGTTGAGGTTAAGGTAGAGTGAGTTCTACTGTAGCGGGGCCCTACTCCTTATACAATATCTAGTACGGATGAAAAGAGAGTTTCGCGTGTGACTGCCTCGCTAAGAAGTACCCATTGCTAGGGCAAGTAAGTACCTTACGGAGGTATCTTACCTAGCTAGGTATCTATCAATATCAGAAAAATGATGGCCGATCCTGGTGAAGTAGTTTATTTACCTCGATCAATCAACCGTGGGTCGATGGAAGGGTCAAACAAAGTAGCTGCGTGACTTCAGTTGTGTTCTATTTTGTGACTTTACTATAACAGTCAAGTGAAGTTCTGAAATGCTTTTATGACTTTGATATCCTCCTCTCGCGAGATGTAAAGAGTCCGCTTTAATCGGACACCTTTCACCGACATGAATAGATAAGGTATGATGATTCCAGAATTGCGGCCCTGCGAGATGGCCCGTCAAAATAGTGCAACGCTGATGCATTTGGTGTATCATCAAAAAGGAAAAGGTAAATGAAAAAGTGCAAAAGGAGAGGCCTGAACTCGGGATTGAACCGAGGACCACATACAGATGTTATAGGATTACTCCCAAAGCATGTATTCTACCACTGAACTATCCAGGCTCTTATCACATGAACAGAAATGGTTTTTTTCATTCATTATGTCACCTTGCGATTATTCAACAATATATAGCGTTTGCTCCATTTGACTCAATCTTGAATATCCAAGCGGGCAGCTGTGTCCGCAAACAACAACACTAGTTTTCATCAAGTCCTTATTAGAAATACTTGATGCATGTTTGAGTCTTTGGATTGATATACCTTTTCGAAGAGCAATTGAAAGCGATGCTACTCACTTTGTCATGCTGCCAAGACTACTTAGTCATAGTGCATACCTAGGATTCGCACGCTCGACCCGACTTAATCACAGAATAACCAAAATCACGTGATGCATAAGCCTTGAGAGTTTGGAGGTAGAATACATGCTTTGGGAGTCATCCCCCATCCCATGTAGAGCTATACTACTTCTGCTTGAATATTGAGAAGGGCGAAGAACCATGCTTACTAAATGGTGGCGTACAAGGTATTGCAATAGCTCGTCATTTTCCATCTCGATACCAGCTTTCTGAAAGCAAACGCTGAAAGAGTAGTCATATCCCTCACACTCAAAGCCTTATTAACCAGAGCCGGCGAAGAGATAAATGTCTAAGCTTCTTATATGATCGATAAGTAAAGTCCTGTAATACTTTCATGACCTTATCTCAACACTCAAGTCAAAGTCTTCACATGATTACATGACTCCATTTTATCGTTCGGACTAAACTCTCGGGGTGAATTTGTGACTTCGTCAACGCACTCAGGACAAACTTATGGCTTGGTTTCGCGATTAAGTATCAATATTCAAGTCAAACCCCTGACTCCTCATGTGTTTTTCGTAACATCTAATTGTCACTAAAGCTAAAGTCATGACATGATTTCACAACTTCACATTATCACTCCCGTCAATGTCATGAAAAGGTTTGGTGACTTTACTATTCGATTGCTGCAGTGTGCAGTTTCGTGACTTCGTCGTGTATTTTCCGCATCGCGAGACTGGATAAATTCCCTCCACCAACGAACCCGTCATGACTCAAGCTGAAGTCATGACCTAATTTCAGCGCTTCACCTTATCACTCCAGCCAATGTCATGAAAAGTTTTCTTCACATCGTTATGCGATGGTAATTATGTCCTGAAATCGTCTTGTGACTTCGTCATGAGTTTCCGACTTTCCACCCCTGATTCTAAACATCGGGCCTCTATCATATGTTAATCCTCCTTATTACTCTTTCCACTACTCATTCATTCTTGCTAATTGTCGTCGAGCCCGCAAGCTCAAAGTTTCAACATTCGGTGTATGCCCTGCTGGTATTGCCTTTGCCTATGCCCTTCCCTTAGCCCGGTTCTTCGCACGAAACTCCTCTTCAACAAGCTCTTCTTTCAACAATTCCGCACATGTCATAAGCTCAAGCTTCGTATGGTCTGATTCAGTCTTGGGCTCCTCATTCGACTTTTGCCGGAGCTCGAATGCGTTGAAACTCAAAGTGGTGAAGCTATTGGATTCAGCTCGACTTTCGAGGCGGTGGAAGTATCAGTTGTCAGATATCGTTGTTCGTTATCGGGAATTGGAATACCGTTAATATTCGGCGCGTTTGATGGAAGGACCCATATCAATCACACGTGGCGTCATGTATCAGGTATTTTACTATTTCACAACGGCTACCTTAGGTTTTGCCGTCTCTATTTCGAAGTACTAATCCAGTCCTCTCAGTGCCTTAAAGAGAACAATTCTGTCACAACTCGACTTTTGGGTCGAAAAATCATGTGAATCGCGTGTGCTCATTTTTCCGCTAATTGAGAATGCTATGCACATTTCCGAAGGGAGATCTTTCGGGTCGATTGCACCATTTTTGAATGATCGGTCCAGCCCTAGAACGTCAGCCTGAAGTTGATTTCCCAGATATCCCCAGCGAACCCGCAAGACTGATTCTGGATGGACCGGAAGGGCGTCGCGATGTTATGACCGATCGGGAGAGTTTGAAAGACTTATCAATACTGGTACAAGCATTTGTACTCGAAACCATCCATCTGCAAGCCATATATGACGCCGTCAGGTTATCCAAATTCTCTCCCGCGAACATTTGTACGTATTCCGCTTCTCATTTCCGGCGTTCAGCGCTGAAAGTTATTATACAGCATATTATATCTACAGTGCCTGTCTATATGCCGATTGTGGAAAATTTCATGACCGAGCGTGCGGCAGTCGCATTCAATGCTGTCACTAAAGGAGGATCAAAAGTCCTGGCTCGATTTCTCGCCGGAGAGGATGAAAGATACAAAATCTCGTGCGCTTCGTCCGACCTGATTACAGCTACACTATTTGCGATGTGTGATGTTTGTAATGCCGACTTCGATGAGGCCCTAAAACCGAATATTGACGAGGATCATCATATTACGGTTGCACGAATTGAAAGTCAAAGACAATTCAAGGTTGTCGCCGCATCTGACGTGGATGGCTGGTTGCATCAGGTGATGCTGCCCATTTGTTCTGCAAGTCACTCTTTCCTGTCTGTGGAAACCGTGCTGACAGTTTCTAGTCGTGTGTTCATGACGTTTCAAGAGAAGCCGGCATTCCTTCTCGCTGCTACCGGTGATGATAAGATGCCACTGGCCAAATGGTTTGGAGGAAAGCTAGTTGAAGAAAGTGGCGTCAAGCTATATCATTGCATCCAAAAGCTAAAGGGAAAAGCCATCGATATTGGTTCTACCATGCATCGAATTTGGTGTAACACCTGAGGAGAAAGCTTACTTCACCCAGAAGAGTAACTAGTGCGCTTGGCTCTCATCAGTCACAAGTGCGTCCGTATTCTGTAGTGTTGTGCAGATATATATCAAGCGAGACGAGCTACCCGCTTGGTGGGTCAGGTCAAGGAAACTATTCAGAGCTTGGCTACCACAGATACTAGTGCAAACCTCAAAATGGACGAGAAGAAGCTACCATCTGATCCTAAATTTGGCAAGCATGTTCGTGTTGCTGGGAAAAATGCTGGTAGCGATTTTGGTATCAAGGAGAAAAACGATGACATCTGGGCCGTTGAAAACAAGATATGTAAAGTCTTCTTTGGTGCAGGCGGTTCTTGCTATAGTTCTGGCTGTGGGTCTGCAGCTGGAGCTGGGTCTGGCCCTACTACTGCTGGTGGTCCAGACAGGTGATGGAGACTGAAAACGAAGTAAAGCAAAACCACAGCGATGATTAATGGCACGATACCCTCATGATAGCGACAAGATCTGGGTGGTGATATGTCGGGCCATGCGCATGTTGGCATATAGGAGGTCTATATTGACGATTCTTGGGATGAGAACGAGGTCCATGGTAGCAATTCGAGGTGTAGGCCAATAACCATGTAGTGAAGAGTTGGCAGCATACCGAGTGTGTATCTTGTGATCCCATCACAGAATATTTGCAATCGTATCCGTATGAATAGGCTCAATTTTTATAAAGCCTTCAGGCAAAGTGATGAAAAACTTATTCACCTTGGCTCCAATGGAAACTCCTTCGAACGATCAATCAGTATGATAATCAGAATACATAATTTGTTGAATCTCCAGCAAAAGAGTGTCAGAATAAAGCTACAAGCACAATACCAGTAACCCATATGCCATCTTTTGAAAGGTATAAAGACCTGGTTCTGTCCCGGATTTCTGGCCAAAAATACTTAACGCTCCAATAGCATCTGCAGATTTCCTGTTGCCCTATCTTTATAATATCTAATCTTTCAGGACTTTTGCCAGAAGATCAAGCGATCATTGAAATAGAGCTCGTTTTGATTACAGCAATCCTCGGCGCAATTTGCAATGCTGGACCTCTCGCCCACCGCGAAGAAGCTACACAGAATTGGCCCGCCCACACCCTCAGCTACATTGACAGTGCTCCTGAAGGGATCGAATCGCTAAACGCAAACGTCACAAATCTGGTCCCCCGAGTTACGCACCCAGACTTCGACTGTCCCGAGGGCCAGACGTATGACCGTTAGTCTGCATTGAAGCCTATGCCATTCGTAGCTTTTGCGATTTGCGAATCCTCGTAGCTAGAGGGAGAAATTACAGACAAACCATGCGCTTACCACGAGGTCTGAGTGCATAGTATTCTCAGCAACGGGAAAAGCTACGCTTCATGTATTCCTCTGCTGGACCTTGTCTCTTGAAGGAAGGATCTATCATGGTCCAGGGAGGGCTGCACCACTACCGATGTCTTATCTGGTGGCCGTCGTCATATTGGAACAGTAACTTATGACGCTCAGGACAATCCGATTAATGTTCTTTTCATGAAATACGTCGGAACTCTGGTGATAAGATTGATGGGGTCGGAGGAACAACCTCTTCGTTCTCTAGTCCAAGTTTTCTGTTCGATATACGCTCTTACATGAGAGGTAAGTGCCAAAGATATCTGCACTTACTAACAATGACAGAGTTTGTATTATTAGCGGGGGCTTCGGGGCTTTGAAAGCTTTTACTTGGGCTTGGCAGTGAAGATAGGCCGGGGAGTGTATGAGGTGAAGACGGAAGGTGTGAATTGTTATATTTGCTCTGGGATTTATGGAGGTTCATGAATTTTATACTCTTTGTTACATTTCTGTCTAGTAGAGCTTTTCATAGTATATCCTTACTAATCACCATAAAGAAAATCCTGGTCAAATATGCAAGAGCTGCCACACTTCCCCGAATAATCTCAGCATAAACGAGACCCATTCCACAAATGACTATCGTTATCAGAAAAAGGTCACCGATACTAGCGAAGCAGATTTTACCTCACTAAAACAACGGAAGTGCTAAATTAATGAATTGACTTCGCAATCTTGATTTTAGAGTCTTATATGATTTCAGCGATGCTACTATATTAACCAAGTGAAGTTTTGAAATGCTTCCGCGACTTCAAAATTCTCAGCTATCACAAGGAGTGTAGTCTGCCTTGAAAGCAAAAGATTTCTGGCATCGGTAGAGGGCTTGTGGGCACTCTCGCAGCGGACAGAATAAGAGGTATAGATTGGGACACCTCCAAAGGCTTGAGTTCAATTGTGGTCTGCTTGGAATATCACAACGGAGACCATTTATGATAAAACTCGCATGTAGGCTATTTCTTAGGTATGTAAACCTTGAGCTGTACACAAAAAGGAATTAAATCGAAATGAGTTTTCTTTTCAAACGAGTACATTTTTCCAATTCAGAAGAAGAATAGCCTCGCGAATTGAAGACCATGTTTTCCTGGCGTCTGTGCATAGGCTCCAAATATTGAAAGCTTTCAATGAAGATAGAATGTTATACGTCATGAGTCTATGTAAAAGTAAATAGCTTGGAAGTCTTTAAAGTTAGCGACTGAAAGTTATCCAAGAATAAGTTCCAAATGCCCAGTCAAACATTAGAAATAAAGCGTGGAGTTTAATATCAATATTGACTTCCGGGTCTTTGGTCGCTAGCTCCTGTTTACCGAAGGCATGACGCAGTGGGTGCGGCCGCAGCCGGGATTATTTTCTGGACAACTTCAATTATCAGCCTTGCCACAGACTGCCGATACAATTCAGCCCACATCGAACCTACGGCCTGCCCCATATCAACCTCGAGCTACATGGATCATACATAACACTACAACTTTGCTTCCAAAAATGGTCAAAAAGGGACAACCAAAAGGCCCCAAACCGGGCGCCGGGGGCAAGAAACCATCTCCAGCTACTACGACAGGTGACGACAGTTTCATAGTCTTCTCAAACTCAGACAAAGAGCCTAAGCCGCGGAAACCACCGGCCGACTCATCTTCGACAGGAGCGCTGGGTCAAAATGGACCAGCGCTGGCAGGAGAGGCGCCCCAGAGGCCAGATGTGAAGAAGATAATTGGAGGGGCATCATGGACAGGAAAACTACCCGTCAATATGCTATCTGAGCATTGCCAAAAGCAGAAATGGGAGAAGCCTGAATACACAAGTTCCAGAACCTCAGAGGGCTACTCCTCGATGGTAATTCTCAAATGGAGGAACCTCAAAACCCACGAACTTGTCCAACTCGCCCCGTTCAAACTTCCTCCCACACACAAACACCTCGCTGTGAAACCTACAGCTCTCGAAGCGCGCCATTTTGCAGCCACATATGGGTTGTTTAGGATTTGCAGTATGCGCAATATACATATGATGTTACCGCCCGACTATCGCGATTTATGGAAGGGCGAATTCGAGGTGTTGAAGAAAGAGGATGTGAGAGAGGGGAAGGGCTGGATGTACGAAGCAGATCCGTTTGCGGCGCTGAGGGAGAGGGAAGATGCGAAGATCTTAAATGAGAAGAAGCGTGCGGAGCGGGAGAAAGCTAAAGAGAAGGCAGCGAATACACCGGGTGGACCTGGCGGGTCGAATTTAGCTCTGCGGAATAACGGGGGAGGAGGTGGCGGTGGTGCTGGAGCGCACAATATCAATAGAGGATGGACGCGCGTGCCCAAAATTGAGATGGGGAAACGAACCAGAACGAATGTCGAGAATTTGATAAGGAGATATGCGATTTGGAATCCACATGAAGTCAAGATGTCGCAGTTTCAAAAACATTCTATTGTGAATGAATTCAGGAGTCTCGACTTTCGGCAGAGTCATATTGAGGAGGCGGTCGAGGAGTGCAAAGATAGAGAGGAGACACTTGAGTGGCTGCTTATTCACGTTCCCGAGGATGATCTACCGAGATGGGCACTCCCGGAGGGATATGTGGCTGGTATCAGTATGGCAAGTAGTGATCTGAAGAGAGAGGGTGCTATCAAACGACTTGCTGCAGCTGGATACGCCTTGGATCTGTGTAAACAGATGTTTGATGCGAAAGGGGACGAAGGGAAGGCTGCCGGGGCTTTACAACAAATTCTCGTTTCGAGTGGCCAAGATACTGAAGAACCTCAAGATGAGGAGTCCTGGGATGCAGAAGATTCGAAAGAGGCTTTCGAAGCTATCTGGGAGGAGGAAATGAGCAGTCTACAGTCAGTCTTTGGCGACAAGTACTCGCGGGAGTCGAAGGATGTCTGCAGAGTTAATATCAAACCTGCCAACCGAGGCCGTAATCCTGAAGTTCATCCTATTGTCCAGATCAGACGGACTCCGGAGTACCCTCAAAAGGCTCCTGTCGTATCGGTTTATGCGTCTTTGCCTGCATACATACGCTTGAGCATTATGAAACAAGCTCTCAACCACGTGGCGGATAACTTGCTCGGCGAACAAATGTGCTTCTTCCTCATCGATTGGGTAGAACAACATTTGTATGGTATAGTTGAGCGACCAGGAAAGCTGAGAGAAGTATCTGCTGCGGCATCAACCGTCAGCGAAGTACGTCCGGTGCGTAGGAAACGGCAGAAGATTATGAGGCATCCAAGACCTATCAATTGGTCTCCGAATACGAGAAGTAAGGATGACTGGGTTAAACGGCAGACGGATCCTAAATTACAGTCTAGAATACAAGCAAGGAAGACTTTGCCTGCTTGGGAAATGAGAGAAATCATTATCGATACTGTTAATTCTCATCAAGTTACCATAATTTCTGGTGAGACGGGTTCTGGAAAGTCTACTCAATCGGCACAATTCATACTAGATGATTTGTACCAAAACTCTTTGGGCGAGTCAGTGAAAATCATGTAAGTGACTCGCTTCTCCATGTGGTTTTCGCACTGACAACATCAGCTGTACTCAACCCCGTCGAATCTCTGCTCTCGGTCTGGCCGACCGTGTAAGCGAAGAGCGATGCTCAGCTGTCGGCCAAGAAGTCGGATACATCATCCGAGGTGAATCAAAAACATCACAGAACACCAAAATCACATTTGTTACCACCGGTGTGCTTCTTCGTAGATTACAAACCTCTGGAGGTAGTAGTGAAGATGTGGTTTCGAGTCTGGCTGATGTCAGTCATGTGATCATTGACGAAGTTCACGAACGCAGTCTTGACACAGACTTCTTGTTGGTCCTCTTGAGAGATGTTTTGAAGAAACGTAATGATCTTAAGCTTGTTTTGATGAGTGCCACTTTGGACGCGGGTGTCTTTGAAGATTACTTTAAGAGTAACGGAAGAGTTGGTCGCGTAGAAATCAGTGGACGTACATATCCTGTTGAAGACTACTATCTCGACGATGTTATCCAGATGACAGGCTTCAACTCAGGTCGTGGAGGTCGAAGAGACGAAGAGGATGCCGAGACGGCAGGAATGGACGCTGATGTTGCCGCTGCTATCCAAAGCATCGGCATGAGGATCAACTACGATCTGGTCTCACAAACCGTCAAAGAGATTGACGCAGAACTCACCTATTTAAAACAAGATGGTGGTATTCTAATCTTCATGCCCGGTTTAATGGAGATCAGCCGAACCATCGATGCTCTGCGGTCGATATCGAATCTTCACGTACTTCCATTACATGCCTCTCTCCAGTCCGTCGATCAGCGGCGAGTATTTTCTCACGCACCTCACGGGAAGAGGAAAGTCATTGTAGCAACCAACGTTGCCGAAACATCGATCACAATCGACGATATAGTCGCCGTAATCGACTCCGGCCGCGTCAAAGAAACAAGCTACGATCCCCAGAACAACATGCGCAAGCTCGAAGAAGTTTGGGCTTCCCGCGCAGCATGTAAGCAAAGACGCGGTCGAGCTGGTCGTGTGCAGGCTGGAAAGTGCTATAAGCTCTACACGCGCAACGCCGAGATGTCGAAAATGATGGAGCGCCCGGAACCAGAAATCAGAAGAGTGCCATTGGAGCAGCTGTGTCTAAGTGTGAGAGCTATGGGAATCAAAGAAGTGGCACAATTTTTGGCGAGTGCTATCACACCGCCTGAGAGTCTGGCGGTGGATGGTGCCATGGATTTACTTGGACGGATGGGAGCACTCGATGGTGAGGATTTGACGGCCCTAGGGAGACATCTATCGATGATTCCTGCGGATCTGAGATGTGGTAAACTCATGGTTTACGGTGCTATGTTTGGCTGTCTTGGGTCTTGCGTTACGATTGCAGCGATTTTGACGGTCAAGTCGCCTTTCGTATCGCCGCAGGATAAGAGGGAGGAAGCTAAGTCCGCCAGAGCGAAATTTGCTAAGAATCAGGGAGATTTGATTGGAGATTTGAAAGCCTTTGAGATGTGGGATGAGATGGTTGGTAATAGAGGGTAAGTTTGTTGTTCGCCGCCGAATGAGAACGTACTAACAAATACAGCATCCGACAAGGCGAAATCCGCAATTGGTGCTCAGACAACTACCTATCCTACCAAACCCTCAACGACATCGCCTCAAACCGTACCCAATACCTCACTTCGTTACGGGAGCTTTCCTTCATTCCCAGTTCCTCTGACGCGCAACTTACACTTCATAACAATAACGCCAACACAACTCTCCTACGCTCTCTTATAGCCGGTTCCTTCAACCCACAACTGGCACGCATCGATTTTCCTGAAAAGAAATTCGCGCCTTCGGTTTCCGGAGCCGTAGAATTGGATCCCGAAGCTAAAACGATCAAGTATTTCAATCAGGAGAATGGCAGAGTGTTTGTCCATCCTAGTTCTGCGGTTTTTGATGCACAGGGGTTTCCGGGTGGTGCGGTGTATATGAGTTATTTTAACAAGATGGCTACTAGTAAGGTATTCATTAGGGATTTGACTCGTAAGTTCTGCTCTATCCCTCCCAATACGGACCCTTCTACTTCACACGACAAATATTGGACGCACGAGTTGACATAAAACAGCATTCAACGCCTACACAGCACTCCTCTTCTCCGGACCAATCAACCTCGACACCTTAGGCCGCGGCCTTATTGTCGACGGCTGGCTACGCCTGCGAGGCTGGGCAAGAATTGGTGTTTTGGTTAGTAGACTAAGAGGTATGCTTGATGATGTTCTGGCGAGGAAGATCGATGAGCCGGAATTGGATCTTGCGGGAAATGAGGTCGTTGAGACGGTATTGCATTTAGTGCAATTAGATGGTCTAGATCAGTAGTTTATATTTCATGGGAGATGATTGGTGGCAGGATTGGTGGCATAGGCGGACAGAGGGTAGGATGATACGCATTGGATATGTAGGGCTTGCGGTGAAGAGCGAGTCTGTGGCAGGGGTGACGAGGGGGCGTTTAGCATTGTTTGAATACATGGGTCGGGAATAAATATATAGATGGCGCCGTCCCCTCTTTCAATTTCACAGCCTTTCTACATACTTTTGTTAACAATCCCACGTCCTCGCACAAGACCTTCCTCGCTAAACAGCCTCACATTCATTCCACGTCACGCTCTCGAACGCCCTCATCATGCAGTCTTACAGCCACAATCACGATTCGACCAACCAGATGGACTCTCAACTTGCTCTCAGTCGCCCTTCAGTATCCCATGGGGGTTTTGAGGCGGACGGGACTTGGTTAGTATTTTTTTTTTTACTAATTTGTAAAAGAAGCGAGTGTCTCATGCACGAGGCTCAAAGTATCCATCGGGCAACACTCCCAGGCTTGCATAATTCTACTCGAAATTCATGCAATACCGATGATATTGCATCTTCGGGAGGAAGTTGCCTAGCGCCATTAGTCTCTCGCAACGACGTTTTGCCAGCAGACTCTGGGCAGTTCGCTCCGCAATCTCCGGTTTTCAAAAGCACTGCACCATGGTCTGCTGTGAACTATTCAGATGATACAGCTCTCGTGTTTCACATTGGATTGATCAATGAACAGTTTGGATATGGGACAGGGCAGACAAACATTGCACATTTTGACTTCAGCTGCATGGTCTCTCCCGACTCCATAAATATGGACTTGGGGAATGCAGCCTTGAGAGCTCCAGTGGCAAGTAACTTTCCAGTATTACCGATGCCGTTCGATATGGCCTACATGGACGACGTCATGAATAATTCGCTCACCAATTTTGACGTCAATGGGCAGGCAATCCTGTCACCCTTCCTACCGTTCATCGATTCGCCCTTTAATTCTCTCCCGGTGCCTGCCATCTCTTTTCCTGCTGTCTCAAGCACCCGCCATAATCCATGCAACTTCCCAGGCTGCTACAAAATCTTCAAGCGCGCTTCATGCCATACACGCCACGAGAATAGCGTCAATATTAGTCTTCCAGGACTCCATCTTTGCCCTGTCCCGGGTTGCACGAAAAGTCTCGGGGAAGGGTACAAGAGGGCTGACAAAGTCACTGAGCATCTGTGGAAGAAGCATGCTAATTTGGGTCACACCAAAGCATGAGTCGTTGAACCTTTTTATGAGCTGAGGACCATGATTTCGGGGATGAAAGTTATCATTTGGCTCTATTTACCTTGGCTGGATGGTTGGGACATTTTTCATGGCCAGTTTGGTAAGACTTATGATTGCTGCTAGGATCCTGAATTTACACATGGCATTTCACGAGCACACTTGTATTGCTCAACTGTAGCCAGCTTCGATTAGAGATGTGTATTACTTCACTGTTGACTTCGACGAGGAGAGTGATATGATAGATTCCCTATCCGCACCGACTATCGTTAACGCGGACGAGAATCGGCACAAAACATCACTCCAAGAAACACTAAAAGACTTCCTACTGCATCTCCCACCCAAAATCTAATCACGTTCTCTCGCCTCCATGGCAAGCCTTTACTGATTCCCACCTCAAACCCACTCCACCCTTCAAACCCCATAGCAATCATTATCCCAACTCGTGTACTTAAACCTATCATCCGCGATCTGCGCCGTATCCTCGACCCTAACATCATAAAACAAACACATCCTATATCGAAACTCAAACAGAACACTGAGACAAGGCCCACGAGCGGCTTCCGAAGCCCCGGTTGTATTGCTTGGAGAACTGCCGTTGTCGTCTATGCATTGCTGGATACATTGCTTGAGGCTTGAGCCGGACTTTTGATGTGTGATTGGAATGGCGAAACTGTGGCCTGGTTGTAGAGAGACGTTGGGGACGTTGCAGAGTGGGTGGCCGTGAGGATAGGCTAGAGGAGATGTTAGCTGGCTTGAATTGGATGGTGTGGTAGACAAGGGAGATGGACATACTTGGAGTAGGTTTGGCTGGTGATGTGTTTTCAGACGGCGGGAGTGAAGTACTTCGACTTGGTGTCGTGGTGGTAAAGCCTATGGTTGATTTCGCACTCCATGTAACGGTCTTTGTAGAGACTGTTTTGGTAATCGTTACAGTGAATGTGATGGGATCTCTTGGGATGGGCTCGCTGTTCACAAAAAGCGTGAGTGCAGTACCGAGGAGTAGCGTGTTGATTCTCATGGTACTTGATTATGGACGTGGTATGAACAGTAATGATGTGATGGACGAGCAGAGAAATAATACTTGCTATTGCGGAATGTTTGAAATGATGATTTTTGATAGACCTGGATAGTATGGCTGATAAACATTCTATAAAATTTTATTTGGAAAATCAATCGTCAAGCTTCTGTATCTAGGGAAAGAGCAAATGACGATAGGTCGATAGCCCATACTTTCCATCAATTCTACTTCGAATGGCTTTTCTATCGAAGGAAGGCACGATTGAATTAAGACAGTGAGTGGTATGTATCTCGCTTTTGCTCTGCAATCAGAACTCAAATTCTCATTCTTTTAGCTATCATCACAACGGGATACAAAATGTAAAGATATCCAGGGAACTACTTCCGTAGAGCTGTGAAGAGAGAACGAGTTCCAAAGCCTGGTAACGCAGCATAAACTTAACAGTCGAGTACTTACTCGTGGATATACAACAATATTCTATGGTTATCACCTATCATGCAGACATAAGTCAAGGCCTGGAAGATCGTACCAAATAATCTTTTTGCGTCTCAGATCGCATGTTGCAAGACTGAGGAAATTCGTCTCCGGCGGAGCGATTCTGCAAGCTCGTTATAAATTCTTCATTGAAGAAAATAACTTGCAGTAAAGTCGTCAAAAGCTCGTGTAACTTCGAATTATTACTTGTGTAATATCGTGAGATGTATCTATGACTTTAAAATCGAGTTGCGAAAGTCAAATGTACTTCACCGCGCCGATGAGCAGGTTTGTACTTCGCCGAAGACAAATTTCCCTCGCCTCGTTGATGTTTTGTAATCCAAGCGAGGAAAAAAAGTTGCCCCGCACTGCGTGAACATCTGAGCACTGGGATCTGGTACTTATAAGCACGCTAGACTAGACTTTTTTTGAGATGGTCTTGCTACAATGTCTAACAGCACTTCACCGTTCTGAGATCGTGATAGGGAGATCTCGGGTAGGAGACGGGTGAGGTGCGCTTCAGTGAGACTTCAGGAACGTTCCATTGAAGGGGATGCATCATGTGCATACAGGGAGGAAGAGGACAGTTGAAGGATTGCGCAAAATTGGAGGAAGGATGGGATCCCGCGCCGATGAGACCGGGTCATGGCTACTTGCGTGGCAAAATAACCAGCTGCAAAGCCTCTGGACGATGAACAACGTTAAAGGCAGGCGTGAGTGTATCGGATTGCCTACAAATTGAGCTGTAGCTGACCTGCGCTAGAATCTCGAAAGCCGATCTCGAGCGATCAACCCAACCTATCTATCGACTCTCGAGGTTACATAACATGCACAAATCTTGCGGAATCCATACGAGATACACGAAACGACGAACCTCCGGCCATATGAAAGAGAGGAAACAAATTTGGTGCTGGACAGAGTCAATCATATTATCATAAAGACGTATATTGTCAATCAGGATTGGGGAGAGAGTCCCCAGAGTTGAGGGGATGTGGAAGAGCTGCATCTTGAACTGCCCGATGCGGCGCTGACGTATGGATATGCTTTGGCCAGGCCCTGTTGGAACTTGCAACTCTCCTGCGTTCTGGCATATCTTTGCTGGACATCAGAAGTCGGACAAAAACACCCAAACAGGTCAGCCAAAATTTATTCATGGGAAGTGGTAGCCTTTCAGTAAGAAGCTGATGGCTACCAACTACCGATACGTGTAGTCGCATCGGGCAGCTCAAGAAGGAGCTCTTCCACGGTCCATCCATACTGGGGATTCTTTGCCAGGTCCTGAAGGATCATTTGCGCATCGAGGTCATAATGTTCGAACACTTCTCACGAGCTGAAGGAGCGAGCTGGGTGGTCTTGTAGTCGCAGCTACACAGTATTCCGGTCCGCCGCATTTGCCAATCTCATCGGAGGAGTTTCTCTGTACGACGCTGCCAGTACATACGGATGTTGAGTAATAAAGTTATCAGGGGTGTCTTGTGTCCTTCAAAACGATTCATAACCAAGCTATAATAAACCTCGCTCGTGCAAATCGAAACCCTTACGACGTGTTCGAATGTGAATGACAGCCTTTATGATCATTTAGCAATGTAGCCTTCAATCCGATCGATAGGGAAGGTCACTTGAGCCCAGCTCTGAGACGATTTTGTACGCGCCACGATGTGTACCTGTCAGAAATTGGTATGGATACAGCTGTACTTAGAACTACTGTTACTTGGCGTACACTATATACTTGGCATACCATACCAAGTGCAGAGTCTTCCGGCCACCTGTCTAGTACTAAGCATCATCATTAATTCTATCAGTACCAATATAAATTCATCATTGTTACTCAACCATTTCCGCCCTTTGGGTGGGGAGGTCAGAAGTCGGGCCTGAGTATCAAACAAAGATTTATCAGTTCTCTAATTTTGCAAGACTTCTATTTCGGTGCCGACTACTGAGTGACGATTACTTCGGTATGCGTTGCATGCCACCACAAATTAGGGTTCCATGGAGCTTAAGCGAGCTAGTAAACAATGAGATAATAAGCTCCCAGCACTCCAAAACCAATGATTTGAGAGGAGAATTGTCGAAGTGTATTCCCATCTCAAGGATGGGTAGCTTCTCAATTACTAACGTAAGTTTAGATATGGCATGGAACGTTACTTCTTGCTGAAACGTCTTTTGAATTCTTCACGTGACTTGCCATGTCCAGCGAGGTCCTCACTGTGATGTCACTGGATTTATACCTAGCTAGTAGCGCACAGACCTCTCCCTCCCATAGCTTTCTTTCCAAGGTCTCTAGACCTTCTCTATAATATAATAACGCTTCTTAAGAGGTTCTATTCCTATACCTTTTCTAGTGATTACCGCAGGGAGAGATCAAGCTATATTTCTATCTACTAGTAATTCTTTTATACTTTAATTTCTTCTCTAGAAGAAACTACCGAGTATAGCAATAGTACTAGTGGTGCCTAATACTACTATAGCGCTTAAGATATCCAGATCGCCTTAAAATTTCGGGCATAGGCTCTTAGTAAACCCTAGATATCAACGGAATATCCACGAAGAATCCTATAGTATCAGAAGGCCTCAAATTATAAGGATATATACCCTCTTAGCTATACGTGATTATTTATACTAAGTACCCCCATATATTTCAGGACTCTTCTAAGCCTCAGAAATAGTAGAAGGAAGTATCTAGATCCACTACCTATAGCTTCCCTAAGGATAATAACCCTATATTCGAGCACGGAAGTCATATCCTAGGCAAAGATTATCTCGAAACCCTATATCCTAGCTCTTCCCTTCGAGAGCCTCGAGTGATATAAACCGGCCCCGCTATCTCCCTTTCGAGCCCACCTCGAAACAAGAATATTACTGCTAACCTGGCTTCGAGCTAACTATAGATAATATTAACGCTGAAAGCTAAATAATACTACTATAACTAGCTATAATTACTATAATATATTAACGATACTTAGTACTCTAGTAGTAAAGAATCTAACGATATTAATTCTTCTTTCTAGGAGTTAATAAATAATATACTTATATAGTCGCTTAGGATATACCCTAACTACTAAACTTCAGAATCTAAC
Organism: Rhynchosporium graminicola; assembly: GCA_900074885.1. Taxonomy (NCBI): domain Eukaryota; kingdom Fungi; phylum Ascomycota; class Leotiomycetes; order Helotiales; family Ploettnerulaceae; genus Rhynchosporium; species Rhynchosporium graminicola. Next base: position 37,087 of record FJUW01000044.1, read on the forward strand.
GCGGTAGATTCAGCACCTCCTTATATTATTTTATAGCTCTTATATATAAATCTCTATAAAGAACTAAAGGGATTAACTCGAAAGTTCTCTAAATTCCGAATTTTCGAGAACCCGAATATTAAAGAGCTTACTTACTTTATCTTAGCTTAAGCAGTCTCGAAGCTAACTCTACCTTTCCTCGCAACTTCTGCGTAGCCTCCCCTAAGCCAATCTAGTACTATATTAGTAGCTAAGATAAACTCTATATATTAACTTCCTAGCTAGAAGATATTATAACTCTTAAGATATAGTAGCTACGATATATCGGGGGAATTACTGATTATATAGTTATATATACTAGAGTCTCCAGAATCTGTACTAATTTTCTAAACTTTCGTACTAGTTAAATATTTAATAAGAATAAGCTCTATACCTAATACTTATTATTATAAGCTGAAAAACATCTAGGAGAGTATGACTTCTTAAGAATTATCTACTCTATTAACGCTAAAGAAGCTACTAAATATAGCCTAAACCTAAAACCTCTAACTATTAGCCGAGATAATGAAGCTAATATAGCTACTATATTAAGATAATATAATTATAAAGGAGGGAGGAGAAATACTAGAGGTAGCTGAAATACTAACTTCTCTATAAGCCTTTAAGGTTTCTATCTTCGATTAGAGCTACGTAATATATAATTAAACTTAGCTTAGAGAAATAATAGAGTAGCTGAAAGAAAGAATTCAGTAGAAATTAAACTCTAGGATAGATATTAAGGCTGCTCGAGAGAAAGTTAAGAAGAGTAAGAAAGGTAAGATATCTAGAATATCTAGAATAAAGATACTCCGATTTAATAGAGCTAAGGACTTCTGCGGTAATAGAGATATACTAGTAATATAATAGCTAGACTACTTTAACTATAACTTTAAGGTAGAAGGTCTAATACTACTTATACTTATATACCTAAGAGTTATTACGATTTTACTAAGTAGCGATACTTCCTAATATTTCAGATCAGATATAAGAATAAAGGAGATTATATAAAATAGAGTATATACGAGTAAGGAGGAGAAGTAAGAAGTTATTAAGTAGCTTAAGACTTAATACTTAGATAATAACCTGCCCTTAGACGAGGTAGATATTATAGCTGAAGTATTAAACCTTATTTAAGGTGAACACGAGAACCTTACTTCTTACTACTATTGTATTATAACTCTTCTTAAGTATATAAGAGTTACTGATATTAAGAAGGGTCTAGGAGAACTTTTACTACTTAAGAAGACCTCTAATAAGTATATCCTTACTTCTCTTACCTAGGCTTTTATCCGAGAAATTAAAGATAATAAGCTAAGAGTTTATACTTTAAATAATAATATTCTATGCGTTTTATACTTATAGAGAACGTATAAAGTGCTATATCTATTATAATAGTTAATTAAGGTATAAGAGAAAGTAGAAGAAGAGGTAGAGAAGAGAAAGTACTTTAATAGACTAGAAGAGTATATCGCGCAGGCTATAGGAATACCTATATATATTATATTAGCTACTTATGCCCAGAATACGCTTACCTATAGGGTGCAGACTAATACTAGTGCTTCGAGTTAGTAGAATAATTCTTCAGGCTTACCTCAGAATCCTTCGAGCTCCTATTAATCCCGGCAGAATTCTTTAAGTGCTTTACCTACTTATCTACCCTAATTACCGCTAGTACTATAGCTTACTATACCTCTAACCTTAAATATTTAAGCTCCGCAGATAGCTAAGAGTAGAACTAGGTACTAACCTTAGTAATACTAGCTACCTTACTATCGAAATAACTTTAATATAGGCGATAGATAATAGTTATATCCTAGAAACGGAATATAAACTAATATTAATACTTCTACTAATATTCCTCCTTTACGACCGGCGCGAGAAAGCCTAAACCTATATATTAATAGAACCCTAGTATATAACTCTAAGAGGGATAGTATCCTCTGTATTAGCTATAGATATTGCGGCTACTTTAAGTCAGCTTATCTAAATATTATATTACCCTTTTAGGAGCGTGCGCACCTGAAATAAATTATATTCCCAGAAACTACTACCTAAGTATTATATACTTAATTATAGGGAGACTTTTACAGTATCGAAGGACCTAGAGCCGTAGATAATAGGGTTCCTTTTAGTACCTCTAAATCATTATCGATAATATCTATAATATTATCTTCTAGCTCAGATAGAGCTAGTATACTAAGCTTAGTAGAAATAACCTTATTTAATTAATTTATCTAAGCTAGATCTACTAAGTTAAGTAATAAGGCGGGAAAGGCGAAAGCTATAATTATGCTTTTAGATAACTTATAGTACTAAGCGGAATCTATAGAGATATTAGGAAATAAGGCAGAAAAAGAGGAGGAAGATAAAGGTATTTATACTAGAGTAATATATAGGACCTAGCATAAGAAGCGTATAAGGATTAATATTCCTAAGGAGCAGGATATAGCTAAGGAACTAGAAGTAGTTACTTAAGGATCTAGACTAAGGTCTAAGATAAAAGAAGATAGGAAGAAAAGGAGATAATTAAGAGAGATAGTTAAGTGTAAAGGACTAGGGCTAGTTAATTTCAAGGACTTAGCTACTAGAATTAATATTACTATAAATCTTCTAGAATTATTTCAGATATTACTAGAGATATTAAAGTAATTTCGTAAACTATTAATATGTTATAACTAGAAGAAAGTAAGTCTAAAGTCTTTAACTTATAAAAATAACTCTACTTCGATACCTAGTACTAGATCTGCATAAGCCTTATCTGCGGCTATAACTAGAAATCTTAAGCTCATATAGGTTACGCTACGAGTCTACCCGGCTAATAAGGCTTAGAAGGTTCCTAGGAAGATAAAGGTAGTTGAAAAGGATAAGACTACTATTATAGAATTAAAAGTCGGAATATATTCTATAGACTAAGGTTCTGATCTAGTTATTATATCTCTTGCCTTATAGTAATATCTGAGGTTAAAAACGATTCTACTAGCTTCTTATAGGTATACCGGGGTTAGCTATAGTATAGTAAATAGTATATAATATCAGCTTACTAAGTTTATCGTATTTAACTTTAGAGTAAAGGATATATAGCGAAAAGTCCACGCGTTTATAAGAGATACTAAGAGTCTAAACAATAAGGAGCTGAGCTTACTTCTTAGGCTCCTATAGTTATATTCTATTAATACGAAGATCGATATTTATAAAGGTCTTCTTACCCTTAGCGGCAATCGAAGCAAAGAAATAACTACTACTAATTAAAGCTCTCTCTTTATAGAATCTATACTCTTAAACTTAATTCTATATCTAAAGGTGAAATCTAATAAAGACGTATCGGATTTAATTATTCGATTTACGGAGAGCTCTGACCTTTCTACTACTAATAATAATACTACTCCTAACTCTTCTTCTTCCGAATCCGATTCTGAAGATACTTCTTCTTTTAGTAATTCTAACTCTTTAAAAAACTAGACTTATTAAGCTATCTTAAGATAACGTTAAACTTATTACTAGCTCGCTATAGCTATCGGAAGGTCTCTGGGACTATACTTACCCGAAACCTTAGATATTTAGCAGATATCTTAGAAGTTTCCTATATATTAAAAGGGACTCCTAAAGCTTTAAATTTCAAAGACTATATACCCTTAGTAGAAAGGAGGCCTATTGCAAATCAGTACCTCTCTATATCAGTAAGCTTATTCCTAGCCTTATTTACTTAAGCTAACCTTACTTCTATATATATACTAGAGACTAGGAGGGCTACTACCTAGTCCAGGTTATTATTATAGCTTCTTCTATCCTTAAAGAATATAGCCTAGCTGAAACCTTCGAGAATCCGTAGTAATTACCTTTAGTCCTACTATCTAGCTATAAAGCTCTCCTTAAAATCCTAATATCGACCTATATCTGCAGAATAGCCTGGAATATATAGTAACTACGCTAAGGAAAAGAATATTACTAAAGAATCTAATAAGAAGGCACTATATATTATAGTATTCCCTATATAAAGAAGAGTTATTAGGTTACTAATAGCAGAAGTAACTAAAGAAGTTCTAAACGATTAGATTACTAAGAGCTAGTTAACTTTTAGTATAGCTATACTACTAGAAGAAATCAAGTAAGTTCATAAGCTACTATATATATATCGATATATTAATTTAATAGGCTTAGAAGATATACTATTTACTAATCTCTACTACTATAGAGCCAGAATCCCAGAATATTCTAAGCTAGTCCAGGAGAATATAGCTAAGAGATATACACTAGCTAAGCTCGCTTAGCTGAATAAGATAATTAAGGAGGGAATTAAGTATAGGATATTTAAGAGTATATTCCTAGCTAACGGAGCGCTATTAGATTAGAATAGCTATCTATATATAGTAGATAAAAGATTAGACTCTAAGGTATAAACTAGGGAATATAGAGTAATATTTAATTACTCTAAAATAAAAGAAAAGATACCTAGCTACTTAATAATATCTATAGTAGAGTACTTTATATTTCTTAGTAATCCTAAGTATTATCTATTTATCTAAATAGACCTTAAGTACGCCTACTAGTTAGTAAACTTATATCTAGAAGACTACTATATCTATGCCTTCTCTGCGCTAGGCTATGGATAATTATAACTAACTCGTATGCCCTAGGGCTATAGAAGCTTAGCGTTCTCTATAATAGAACTAATGAAATTAGTCTTTAGGGATATACTTAAGTCTGCGGAAGTAGTAGCAAAAGGGTTCGATAATTCTGAGCTCTTACTATTCTCTCTAATTATTTCTAAGGGTAGAGTAGTTCTTTAGGCCTTACTCTTCTATATAGATGATATCTTCGCAGCTTTTAAGATATTTAAGGAGGCATTTACCTTTCTAAAAGAATATCTCCTCCCTCGACTCTTATAGTCTAGTCTTAAGCTCTCCTTTAAGAAGTACCTATTATTTATAATAGAGGTTCTAGTATTAGGGACTATATATAAGGCGGGTAGAAAATCTATAATTAAACCGGAAAAGGTATTAAGGATTAATATATAGCTAATACTAAAAAACGCTATAGAGGTCAGGAGATTCTTAGGAGCGATCTAGATAACGCGACTATAGGTTAAGAATTATATAGAGATTGCTCGACTATTGAATCGACTTACTAAAGATATAGAATAGAGATAGGGAGAGAATGAGGCGATATTATTTAAGCTACTAAAGGAAGTATACTTAAGGGTAGTAGAGAGAAACAGCTACGATCTAACTCTCCTAGTGTAAATGTATATAGATGCTAGTAGATATATAGGAGGATATTATATTATATAATCTAAGGAGGGAGAGAAGAAGATAGTACTAATCCTTTTCGATAGTTTTATATTCTCTAAGGCCTAGAGAAATTATAGAACTTATAAACGCGAGCTGCTTTTTATTATGAAGTTCAGCTGTAAGTACTATTATATATTAAGAGAAGATAAGCTAGGAATAATCTATATAGATTATTAGCTACTTACTTACTTTCTGGACTTATCGGCGCTCTAAGAAGGAATTTATACTAGGTGAGCTTTAGAGCTAAGGTTATTAAATATACGAATTTACTATATTCCCGGCAGTAGAAATAAGACTGCAGATGCTTTATTACGTACTATTTTCCCGGGAGATAATTACGATAGATTAGATATAATAAGGTTTAGAGAAGAGCAGTAGACTATTACTAGACTTATCTAGAGATAGAAAGACGGAATTAGTAGATATGAAGATCTACTGAAAGAATTAGAGCTTACTTCTAAGAAGGCTAATAATAAGAAGCTTGAAGTTATTAAGGGAATATTTGAGGTTAATAATATTGAGAAATAGGCTAGAAGTATAACGACACAAGACTCAAGGCGGTATATAAGCAAGAATAAACAAGTAGGGAGGCTAAGAGCGATCTTATATAGTCTACTACGAAGGAAACAAAAAGATAAGGAAGGAAGAAGAAAAGAGATGGAGTGTAAGGCACCTTATATATATATACCGGTACTAGTCCGATACTATACTAGGTCGGATACTAGTTCTGCCGGGATACATATGAACTTAGGCCCTATTATCTATCCTTCTTCTCATATAATATTCAGGTAAGCTATTATTATATTACCCCCCCCTTAAGAAGAGCTTAACCCTAAGCTCGGAAGGTTATAGTTTATACTGGAATTAGTCTTTATTATAACTATTTTCGTCGATATTCGCGTAATAAGCGCTAGCCGCTCTTTAGTAGTAGTAAATTCTTTATTAGGTTCTAACTAGTTACGTCGCTATAATAGTACTATATTAGTCGTAGCTTCTAAATCGGGCGGTAAGCGGTATTTACTTTATCTGTTTATAGTAGGAGTCGAGTTTTAAGTAGAGCGTGAGGTATATAAAGGAAGGGGTTTATTAATATTAGAGCCTTTCCTTTTTAACTATAATAACTACTTTAACTTATAAGTTTACTCTCCCTAGACTGCGATATAGCTCCTATAGTAGGTATCGTTACTAACTACTATAGTAGTCTACTGTAATCTTATATATTAATCGACCTAATTAACTCTTCTCTTAATATAAGTAAGTTTCTTATCTTAGTTTTAGGGATAGTCCTTAAGTGCGATATAGGGGTTTTACGGATCTATAACGCTAACTCCTATAGTGCCTTTACTAGTTCCTGCTAGTACTCTTTCGGTAGCGTATCGTATATATTACCTGCGATATATTCGCGCTTTCCTTAAGATAAAGTATAATAATACTCCTATTTTAGAACTCCTATACTCGTTTAATAAGCTTAACTCTAAGCTTTATAAGTATTATTCAGCGTTAAAGAGTAGTTATAAGTATATAAGTTACTTAAATATAAACGTAGTTATATATACTAACGCGTTATAGTTACTTAACTATATTAATATAGAGTATACTATTTTATCCGGTTTACTTCCTAGTAGCGAAGCTAAAGACACGGAGCTGAATCGGGGTAGTATCGTAGCTACTTATAAGACTATTAATCGGATCTATCGTCTCGCGAAATCTACTACTCTTATTACTACGTTAAAGATTACTACTATATAATTAGCAGAGACTTAAGCTTTAAGGCGTTCTATAGAGAAAGTATTTAAGGAGTTAGAGTTTATTAAGGCAATAAGTTACGATCTTAAACCCTTAGATATAAGTACGATACTAACGCGATATAGGATTTAGATCTTCTAATAGTCGATTCGGCGGAGTCTAAGTTAATAGCCGAAACAGTATTAAAGTAGATAAAGGAATTAAATAGTATTATACGGGAATTTACGAAGAAAGCTATATTTAAGGCTACGATATCTAATACTAAGAGAAAGAGGAATTTACCTTCTAGTTCGGAGATAGTATTAGATCTAGATACTCCTAGACCCTCTCTAAAGAAGAAAGCTCGTAAGATTAGCTATTATACTTAGTCTACTACTAGAGCTATATTAGCAGATTCGAGTAAGGAGTTAGATATAATAGTTCCGGTTCCGGATATTCTAGATTTACTAGAAGCTCCGGAGAACTTAGGGGAGAAAGCTAGTAAAGTAGAGGTAGTTAAAGAAGTAGAGTTTTAGATATAGCGTTATTATAGAGTATAATCGGGGGATTATTCCTAGTAATAAATTCTAATACTAGTAACTATAATAGCTTATTATCCTCTAAGTAATTATAGTTATCTATTCCGTTTTCCTAAGCCTTAATCTACTAATCTAGTTTACGCGGAGGTCTAGGTTTACTTAGGTTAGTAGTATAGAAGTCTCTAAGCTTATACGGAGCACTTATTAAGTCGGAAGCGTTATACTAAGTTAGGTCCAGGTCGTAACTTAGCTAGCTAACTTAATACTTCAGATTACCTCTTAGGAGCTATATAGCGAGTATATCTTATAACTCCTACTCTTCTTAAGTAGCGATAACCTCTAGGGGTAAGTTTAGTAACTCCTAGCCTAATAATAAGTCGTCCGGGTCCTTAAAGAGTAATTCGGAAGCGAATATATCGTATATAGAAGATCCCGGGGGTAAATCTAGCTTATAGGAGTATCCGATCTTAGCTAGGACCTAGTATAGTCTTGCCTAGAGACTAAATAGCTTCTTACTTAGCTAGTAATTCTTAAGGTTCCTTATAAAGAGAAATACTTTATCTCTAACTTCCTAGTCGATACCGCGCTATTTCAGGTTAGTTACAGCGCTTATCTTATACTAAGTAGCTAGTATATTAGCTTTTATAACTTTAATAGCGGATTTAGTACGTTTAGCTAGGGATTTAGTATTAGTATAATTAAGCTTCTCTTACGATATCGATCTAGTAAGTTACTTCTAGTCCTAGCTATTCTATAGTAATATACTATATTTAAGGGTATATAGCGCTATACCGATAGAGTCGTAAGGTAAGGTTACTTAAACGCGATCTATTATTAGTAGTAGTTCGCCCTAATTACTCTAATAGTAATTAATAAAAGGTTTAAAGTATTAGTCAATATACTAATTTATAATCTCTATTTATCTATTAGTTTACTAGTAGAAAGAGGTAGAGAGCTTAACCTTAACTCTAATTATATAGTAAAACTCTTACTAGAAAGATAAGACTAACTAAGCTCCTTAGTTAGATATAATTAACTTAAGAGTATATCCGAAATAATATATCTATTAGATAAATAATATTACTATCCCGCGGGTATCGATATTATAATAATATAGTATCGATACGGAGTCCTTCCTTAAGCGGTCGATAAATACTAATATCTTATCAAATCCTTGGTTATTAGGCAAGAAGTCCTTAAAATCTATAGCTAAGTACTATATAAAGTAGCTAAGTACTAGTAATAAGTAGAAGAATCCTTACTATTTCGTTTACTTTAGATAAGAGTACTAATAGAGGCAGTAATTACGAGTATACTGTTTTATATCTAATAAGAGTCCTTTCTAGTAGTAATAAGTAGAAATTATTTTAGTAGTCTTATAAGTATTTAGATAAGCAGAGGAAACTTAATTATAAACTTCGCTAATCAAATAAGTATATAGCAGAGTATAGCGTTATATATATAGATAACTATTATAAAGTAGTAAATTATCGTTAATAGTATAGCTATCTCCTAATATATTCCGTTTATTAAAGAATAATTCTTAGTTAAATTAGTATAGTTTCTCGATTAAATTAAAAGAATTATATATAAGTTCCGGTAACGTATTAGTCCTTAGCGATATTAGGTATATATAACTAATTTAATCGATATAATACTTAGCTAGTTCCGCGTTAATCCTAAGGTCTAAGTAGTCTAGAGGTAGTAAAACCCGAGATCTATTATCCTATTTCTATTATTCTTATATCTTTAGATCTTATTCCTTATAGCTAAGGATATTAGCTTTAGTATTATCTTTACTAAGCGTATATATAATTTGAAAGTTAAATTCTGAAAGGAATTCTATCTATTTAGCTTACTTACTAGTTAGGACCTTAGTAGTTATAAAGTATTCTAAGGATTAATAGTCTGTATATATACCGGTATAGCGTTATAAAGATATAAGTTCTAGTCTCTATTTCCGGAAAGACTTAATAATAGCGTATAGCTCCTTATTATAGATCTCCTAGTTTAGTTTATATCTATTAAGAACATAGGAGTAGAATCTAATTAGATACTACTAGTTATCTTTATATAACTAAGAGATAACTCTAGCTATTATACTATCGGAAGTATTAGTTTCTAGTTTAGTCTATAATTCAGGGTCGAAATAATATAGTTTCTATACTAATAATAGCTATTAACGTAAATCGTTAAAGGACTTCTTATAATCGTTAGTGAAATTCTATAGTACTATAAGCCGAGTAAGTACTAAGAGAGGTTTAGCGATAAGGCCGAAATTCCGAATAAATTAATAGTAGAACCTATAGAATCCTAAGAAAGATTTTATAGCTATTACTATTTCGGGGTACTTCTAGTCTACTAATAGTACTACTTTCTCAGGATCTAGCTCGATTCCGTTAGTAATAATAATATATCTGAGGTATTTAGTCCGAGTAATATAGAATTCGCTTTTCTTAATATCTACCTAAAGTCCGGTATCTATTAAGCGTTATAGTACTAATTTAATATATTCCTTATATTCCTAGAGCGTTTCCGAGTATATAAGGATATTATCTAAGTAAGCTATATAGAAATTATCTAAGTAGTCTAGTAGTATATTATTCATATATCGCTAGTATATACTAGGTCCGTTATAGAGCCTAAAAGGTAGTACTTTATATTTATAAGATCCGAAGCAGGTTCGGAAAGTAATATACTTCTCTAATTCGGGGTCTATATAAATATAGTTAAATACTATCTAGATATCTAGTTTAGTAAAGATTACTACTTTAGATATACGGGTTAAGAGCTTATCGATCCTTAGTATTAAGTAGGAATCCTTTTAAGTAATCGTATTAAGCTTATAATAGTTAATACAGAAGCGTAATCCTCTATTAGCCTTTTTAACAAATAGTATAAGTAATATAAAGGGACTTTAGCTAGATTCGATAAATCCCTTATCTAAGTTCTCTATAAGATACTCCTTAATTACTTATAATTCGTCTATAGATTACTAATATAAGGGCGAATATATATTAAGTAATAGTTCTTCTAGAATAATTTTATAATCGTATAAGTAATATAGCGGAAGAATATTAGAATCCCGCTTAGAAAAGGCTTCCTTAAGGGTATAGTACTATTCCGGTAGCTTTTCGGCTACGAGTCGTTTAGTATCAGGATCCTTAAGAGAGTCGCTATTTAAATAGTCTTATAAGAGGCAGTCTATCTCGTAGATACTAGTAAAGAATAATTCGGAACCTTTACGTTTTATATTAAAGTAAAAAGCTATAGTACTAATTTAGTAAATCGGAACTAGTTTCTAGATCCTTAGAGGTTAAGAGAAGCACTTATAGTAAGGTTTCGGCGCAAGTACTTTTCTTAATAAATTCGAAGCGAAAAGAGGTTCGGATTCCTTAGTAATAAGCGGAAATAAGTTAAAGAGTAGAGATAATACGTTAATATACTATATCGCTACCGTTTAGTATAATCAGCATTAGTCTAGCTAGTTTATAGCTAAGTCCCGCGCGTTAGCGTCGATTTAGTAAGATCGATTAATACTAAGTTTATAAGGCAGTAGAGTTATAATTATCTCCTTATTATATTAGAGAGTAGCTAGATAGCGTTCCGACTATAGTAGCTTATAGTAGAGCGTATCTAGCTTAACCTAAAATCGTTATATCTATTTAATACTAATAATTATATCTTACTATCCTAAATTAAGGAGAATAAAAAAGTAGTTATAAATATACCTACTATTAATAAAAAGGTATAAATATATAAAATAAGTAATATAAGTTCTAATAGACTATTAGAAACTACGTATTAGAATAGAATAAGGCAGTAGCTCGATTTTAATACTAAGGGCCCCTAATAGTCGTCCGGTAAGAGTGCGATTAATAAACAGATAATCGTTCGCTCCGGTATCGATCAGGCTATTTATAGAGACTCTTAGCCCGTTTATACTAACTATAGTCGGGTATATAAATTACTTACTTCCTATCAAGGAGTTAAGGTCTAGATTAGAGAGATTATACTTATATAGACCTAGGAAAGAGTTTTTACTTAGGCCTTATTATTTCCCTCTAGTATTAGTCCAGATTCGGAGGGTACGTCTTCTATTATTTCTTTAGTTACTTAATCTTCTTCCGGAAATTCGTCGATCAATTGAACTTTAGGTAGGTTAGGGCAGTTTAGCTTAATATAACCGAGCTATCTATAACTATAATACTTAAGGGATTCTCCGGTCGAGGTAGCAGGGCGTTTTAGCGCGGAGGGAGTACTAGCTTATACCGGAGTAGAGGTACGTATATATAGTATAGGAGTAGTTTATTAAGGAGCTAAGCTTAAGGACCGGTAAGAGGTAGAACTAGTAGTAGTTATAGTAGTAATAGTAGGCTTGCGGTACTATACCTGGGCAGTAGCTTTCTTAGGATAGGTACGTTCTGAGTTATAGTAACGCTTAGTATTAAAAGAAAGTAAGGATCTAACTATAGAAGTATAATTCTTATTCTATATTAGTTTAATAATAAGGGTTAAAGCGCGTAAAGATAATATAATCTTATCTTATATATAGAAGAACTACTCCTTCTTTTTAACTTTACCTTAGATAATAGCGCTTTAAAATCGATTACGAAACTTAGCGAAGGTCTCGCGTATATAGCTAAGTTATTATATTTCTAAGTAATAGAAAGCGTTATAGTAGTTATCTTCCTCTAAACTAGTAAGAAAGTTCTTCTCTAATAAGGAGATTATTTTATCGCTAGTTTTAAACTTATTAGTAAGGTACTAAGGCGTAAGATACTCTTTAGCTAATCTAGTAACTAGCTCTTATATAAGAACGCGCTAGGAGAAGTCCGTAGGGTAGTAGTTAGCGTTTATAGCTAGCTAGTCTCGTATCGATACTCTCTATTAGAGGAAAGTAAGGTCTGATCTATTATCTAGGAGCAGGATCTTCTTAGTAAGATAAGACTTCTTAAGGCGTGATTCTACTGATTCGGCGCCGGGAGAGAGAGATAGTTTATTAGGAATAGTATCCTTTCTCTCGGTGCTACGTATTAGAATAGAGTTTATTAAGTTATTAAACTCCGCTATACGCGGAGATTATAGTATTAGTTCTAGTAGGAGAGTCGAAGATAGGCGAGGGACCCTTATAAGGAACTTATCTTATATAGAGATTAGTCTATCTATAGTATCTTCTAGAGAGTTATTCTTTTCCTCTTAGTCCGCTAATTATTATAAGAGGGAATAGATCAGGTTCGAGTCACTTATAGTAGTAGGAGTACTTAGCGATTATACTCTTAGTGAATTTCGCTTTTATTTTCCTTTCTTTCTTAGTCGGTACTTCCTTAATAAGGTATTAACGTTCTCTAAAGCAGGAGATATTTAGAGTAAGGAAAGGTATAATAGATTAGGTTCGGAGGTAGAGCGGGGGGGATCGCGTCAGGTTCCCTTAGAACTAGAGGGGTCTCTAGTTTATTAGTTAAGAGCTATAATAGTAGCTTAAAAAGAGGTATATCGGGGCTATTTCGGCGGTAATACATAAAGGTTAAAGTTCCGGGGTATTTATTATACTTTCTTTAAAATCTGTTTATAATTCCTTTATACTAAGAGGGTTATTAAAGGAGCGTTAGCGAAGACTTTCTCTATTATACTATTTACGATAAGCTGAATTAAACCCTAATTTATAGTTATCCGAGAGATCTCTAGTATCTTAGCTATATGCGAGTAGTTATCGAATAACTAACTTAGTAGTAAGATATTATAGTAAGCTATCTCCGGCTATCTTAATCTTTTTGTTTAATATAATAATATAAGACTTAAGGCGGTATATAAGTAAGAATAAACGAGTAGGGAGGCTAAGAGCGATCTTATATAGTCTACTACGAAAGAAACAAAAAGATAAGGAAAGAAGAAGAAGAGAGATAGAGTATAAGGCACCTTATATACATATGCCGGTACTAGTCCGATACTATACCGGGTCGGATACTAGTTCTGCCGGGATACCTGTGAACTTGGGCCCTATTATCTATCCTTCTTCTCATATGATATTCAGGTGAGCTATCGTCATAAGAAGGGAGAAGGAAGATCTGGAGTTTATAGCTACTCTATGTATAGTAGGAGAGAGGTTCTAGGATATAACTTTATAGTTAAGTTCACCTTTTACTAGGCTATAAGTCTTAGAAGATACGCTTCTCTATGAAATATTTGAAGCTCTATCTGCGGAGACTTACTAGTCTTCTAAGCTAGTAATAGTCGAGCTAATATCCCCTTTAGAAGCTTATAAGAAGATATACTAGTATAAGGATATTATCAGGTTCCTTATCTATAGTATCTACTCAGAAGATATAGATCATATAAGGAAGAGATCCCTAGAGCTCTAATGTAAGAAATATAAGTAGGAGCATAAGGTATTATAATATAAATAGAGAGGAGTATATAAATATTATCTTATGCTAAGATAAGTTATAGAAGCTTTAATAAAGGCGTATAATAAGGGAGGATATTTTATATTAACTATTACTACTAGAAAACTCAGAGGAGTCTACTAGCCTATACTTACTAAGGATATTACTCTATATATTACTAGCTGTCTTTAATACGCGAAACACGGACCGGCTCAAAAGTCAGTACTACTCTCCTAGATAATAGTCTCTATACTGATAGAATTACTTAGGGCAGAATTCTATAGACATTTCATATAACTACATAAGAGTTATAGATACCTTCTTATTATTATAGACTACTTCTCTAGGCTAGTTTAGGCCTTTCCTTATATAGTAGCTAATTCGGAATATATTAAAATATCGCTAGATATGCTCTTTAAGATAGATAGTATACTTATTAGCTTTTATATTAATCTTAGAAGTCACTTTAGGGAAGAAATCAGAAACTATATAAGTAAGAAAGGTATTTTATAGCTTAACTCACCCTTAGCTTCTAAGAAGTCTATAGGCATAGCAGAGAAGGCTATTAACCTGGTCTAGTAAGCGATGACTAAGACCGGCCCTAACTATACTATTAAGCTTCAAAAGGTAGTATTTAAGATAAATTTGAGAGAGATTAGGTTCCTTAGCTACTCCCTTTTCTATATATACTATAGGTACTAGCCTAGGTTAGAAGTAGACCTTACCTTTCCCGCTTATTATATCAGAGCGATTCATTAGGAGCTAGACTTATAGGGTTTCCCTGATATACTTTAGGAAGCTAATAGTAAGGAGAACGAGGAATAGGGAGATAAGGTGCTAAAGTATATTAAGGCGTAAGCTGCTAAATTAGAGCAGGTGGATATAGCCTTATACCTAGAGAGAATAAGACAGAAAGAGATATATAATCTAAGGGTATCTAGAAGATAATATCTAAGTATCGGCTCTATAGTTATACTCTACGATTATACTATAGCTAGATAAAAGCTACGCCTAAGCTGGAGAGGTCCTTTCGTAGTCTCTAGTATAGGTAGCGAATATAGTAAATCGTACATCTTATAGCAGATCGACGGAATACTTATACCATAACACTTCCATATCGATCAAATAAAGCCCTTTTATCTGCGAAACTTATACCTTATGAATAGACGGGAGGAAAGACTACTATTATATCAGAACCTCAGAGCTAAGAAGGGTAAATATTCTCTACTAGTAGAGCTTAGAACAGGTCGAAAGATAGAGGTAGTAGCTAGAGATTCTATACTAGGGGTATAGTAGCAGGAGTAAGGAGTTTGATAATATATATAGAAGGTTTAAGGTCAGGGATTATAGAGTTTTAATCTATAGGTTTAAGAGTTATAATATTAGAAAGAGATATTCTTTATCTCTGGAGGGAGTTATTTAGGTAGACTTCTAGGAGTACTTAGTTCTAGAGGTATATTTATAGCTATATTATATGATTTACTTTAGTATATCGATAGAGGTCTCGAGGGCGAGACTTATAGGTAGTAGACTTGTGATATCACTGGATTTATACCTAGCTAGTAGCGCACAGACCTCTCCCTCCTATAGCTTTCTTTCCAAGGTCTCCAGACCTTCTCTATAATACAACGACGCTTCTCAAGAGGTTCTATTCCCACACCTTTTCTCTCACTTCATCCTCGCGCGACTAAGCTTAAACGAGGATTACCTGAAAATTTTACAACGGGAATTTGAAATCTTCTCCACATCTTAACAAGTGCTTTAATTCCGCAAATTGTCTGTTTTACGTGCTGGAAATGGAACAAATAGCGCTTACACGGAAGGTGCAGTGTACCTGGTAAACAAGCCGTACCCCTCTCGTTCTACATGCAAGTAAGAAATCGAAAAAAAAAAATGCCCCGGAGCATATAGCTCCGAATAATCTATGCTCAGGGTTACATCGCTTACACCGTGCAAATGCTTGTTATCAGCCAAAGTCTTGTTCCGTCCTCGAACAGCCAATCGTAACTTGAACCGAGATGGCAGGTGCGGGAGTAACCCTCCATGTTGTCCCTCCTTTCGAAGTGGTTATCGTGACATGTCTCTTTGTCATTGCAGAAGTCTTCTTTCCAAATTTTAACAAGAGTCCGAGGGCCAGAGTCTGCGCCTTCCAGAAGAGCGCTTACACGGTAATTACCTGCCTAAAAAGGGACAACCGAGAAGATATGAAGCTTGGCATAATGCTTCACTGCAACTTGACTTGCACAATCGCGACTATTGAATTTGGTCCTGCAGCTGACTGGGGATATGTTCTGACTTGCATGTTATCAGTAGTCTGGCTGTCATCTGAACTTTCACAGTTGCCTCAAATGGAGCATCTTCTTGGCAATTCAGGGGTAAGAGCCATGATCTTCATGGATCGTTGTCTAGCCTTTCGCTTGGAGCAAATGATCGCAGAAGTGGGATACCTATTGCGCATGTCGTACCTTGATCGACGGGACGCTGATTGAAAATATTGTCGCTGCTTCGAGATCACTTTTGGAAAAGACTACGATCAATGGAGCAGGTCGCAAAAACTTACTTGCGAATAATCTTGGCGAATGCTCACAACCACATCTTTGGACGTTCATCAACTTTCTCATTACCATGAATGAGCATTATCTATCTTGGCTGCTGTACCGCCAGACTGCAAGAGGAAGCTGGCAGCTTCAAATGACTTGGAGAGCACTTAGGATGTAGCTGGTGGCCTGGTAGAACCCTACACGGCTTCGAATTTTCCGTAAGCGCGGCTGGAGGGTAATTTTCGCATTGTACAAAAGGAAGTGATTGAACCCAATCTTGGTGAAAGGATCGTCGAGCTATCCTCATCCAAATCGAGCGTCCAGTTTCAATTTCACAATGCGTTTCGTTTCACAGACCGCCGTTGCAGCTCTGCTGACCGCCAATGTTCTTGGTCATCCCCATGCTTCTACTTCTTCCGGAAGTATCCAGAAGAGGACCGTAGACCTCGCCGCCTACAAATTGGGAGTCGGTGCTTCTTACACCACTAATGTTGTGATCGAAGAGAAGCAGCCTGAATTTCGGGCCTTCAGCAAACCCACATATGTCGATACCGCCACGACTCTCGTGCGATCGAAGTTCCCCAACGCAGAATTCCGTCTGGTCACCAGCTATCAATCCGGAAACGGAATTGGTCATGTTGCCTTCAAGCAGACAGTGCACGGCATCGATATTGACACTGCTGATGTCAACGTCAACGTATGTTCAAGCACAAAGCATGAGGAGAGGAATACTGACACTATCAGGTTGGGAAAGACGGCTCCGTCTTCTCCTATGGTAGCTCATTCTTCACCGGCACCTTGCCAGCTGAGAGCCCATTGGTCAAGCGAGACCAAGTTGATCCAGTTCTTGCTCTGCGTGGAGCATCTAGCAGTCTTCAGTTAGGCGTTACTGCTGAAGGCGCTCAGGCGGTACCTGAGAAGGAGACCGAGAAGTACACAATCACCGGCTCTTCTGGAGCTCTTTCCGACCCCAAGGCGAACCTGGTCTACATCCAGACCGGAAACACTCTCTCTTTGTCGTGGAGAGTCGAAACTGATATTGATGACAACTGGTTACTTTCCTACGTTGATGCCGTCACACCCGAAAAGGTTTTGGCTGTTGTTGACTACGTTTCGGATGCCTCATACACAGTCTTGTAAGCTCGCCATTCAGATCTCGTTTGGCAAGTACTAATCATCTTGCTAGCCCATGGAAGGTCAATGATCCAAGCCGCGGTGACAGAAAGATTGAGACCAACCCTTGGGATACCAAAACCTCTGAGTTCGGATGGCATGGAACCGGCTTCACCACCTTCAACACTACCCGTGGTAATAACGGAAATGCGCAAGCCAACTTCGAAGGTGATTCCGCATTCATCAATGACTTCAGACCATACGATGCAGAGTTGAACTTCAACTACGACCTTGATCTCAATGCAAAGGATCCTAAGTCCTACGCCGATGCCTCTGTTGCTCAACTCTTCTACACTTCCAACATGTACCACGATCTGCTGTACGTGCTCGGATTCAACGAAGCCTCAGGAAACTTCGAGTCGAACAACAACGGCCAGGGCGGTCTTGGAGGCGACCCTGTTACACTGAATGCTCAGGACGGCAGTGGAGTGAACAATGCCAACTTCGCCACTCCTATCGATGGACAAGTCCCAAGAATGCGCATGTACATCTGGAACTATACGCAACCAGTTCGTGACTGCTCCTTCGACGCCGGTGTCGTAATCCACGAGTACACTCACGGTCTTTCCAACCGTCTCACCGGTGGTGCCTTGAACGGTGGATGTCTCGGTACTACTGAAGGTGGTGGAATGGGTGAGGGATGGAGTGACTTCATGGCGATTGCTATTCACATGAAGACCTCGGACACTAGAAACACCAACTACCCAATGGGTGACTGGGTACGTGGCCGCCCATCTGGAATCAGAACTTACCTCTACTCGACCAGCAAGCAGACCAACCCTATGATCTACTCCACCGCCAACAACAGCACTCTCGTCCATTTCATCGGAACGATTTGGGCTAACATGCTGTACGAGGTCATGTGGAACCTCATCGATGACCACGGAATCACCGACGATAGACAACCCAAGTTCATCAACGGCGTCCCAACAGACGGTCGTTTCCTGGCCATGCAACTCGTCGTCGATGGATTGAAGCTCCAACCTTGCAGACCCGACTTCATCACTGCCCGTGATGGTATCATCGATGCCGATAGGGTTCTCACCGGAGGAGCAAACCGTTGTTCCATCTGGAAGGCCTTTGCCAAGCGCGGTCTCGGTGCTGATGCTAAGCGTTCTGCTAATCCTAACGATCACCTTTCTCGAGTTGACAGCTACAACCTTCCAGATGGTGTCTGTGGATGTGCGGCTGACAACTGTCTCCGTGCCCTCCGTGCTAGCACCCCTGCTGAACGTCTCGGGGAGTCTCAGGCTTTTTGCAAGGACTTCACGAAGACTGTCATTACCGATGTCAGTGTTGTCAAACCATACTTGACCTCGAACTGTGCTGGAAACGTTGTCTCGAGAGTTAGCTCTGCTTGTGGATGTATCCCATCTGATAATTAAGCGATATGACCTTGAGCTGACGATCCGAACTACATGATTATTGTGTTTTAGGTAGTTAATGTCTAAATAAGAAGCGATTAATGACACTTACAGACTTGATCCATTCAAAATACCTGATTCCTTCCACTTTTCTAGCCCTTCTAAGTCTTTTGGGTAAGTTTCCTGCTCTTCAAGTATTGTGACGTAGATGTGAGCTCAAAGCTGGCACTGAGTCGACGAGGAAAACTCTACCCGCCAATCGCCAAGGAGTCACTCTATGTTAGAGCAGTAAATCACGCGGACTTTCATGTCAGTAGTCCGAAACGTGAGATGAAAGGAAACTGATTCATTGGATGATGTAATTCTTTCTAAGATCAGTTCCCAGTATCATACATCCATGAGCAGATTACATCGCAGTACTCTATCACCGTAGTGCTTATCGATTAATCAAGTCTCCTGGAGTTTTCAGTAGAGAAGGCGATGTGCATGCCGGGAATGCCTGCTTGCGTGAGAATATCAGATATCGGTAGTCTGGTAGTTGAAGTGCTTAGAAGTCCACTGAGCGCCCAAGAAACTCAGCATGTTGGGAAAAGTGTGATCCTCGTTCAGAATCGACGAGAAATTTATCTTTCCTGTGCAACTTGTATACAGTATTGGGGATCCACCTCCCCCTCTAAGAATGCGAGCTAAAAGACCTTTATCCATCAGCTAGCAAAGCTAGAGTGACTCAACACTTGTTGGAATGAGATTGTTCAATCATCAATCAGATTGATAACATTTCCCAAGGCGCGAGATGGTGGACCAGGATTGCCAGCTCCGTACAAGTCATCATCATCTTCCCTTTCTCTCTTCAATCCTCGGAATTGAGTAGCATCTCCGCTAAGCTCACTCTTGACTATGAACGCCTGCGAATTCCGATCACGTCTCTGAGCAGTATCAGAAGCGAGTCGAACTTGCGTATCGTAGGCCTGCTCTGCTGCGCTTAGCCGACGCTCCAGATCCGCAATTCGATCCTTCAGCCCACGTCTCTGTGTGCGAAGCTGATCGCAGGTAATCTGCAAGCGCTGGAGTTGGCTGGGCAAACAATCTTCATCGCCATCAGCTATTTTGCCACTGCTGAGTCGCAAAATTCTCGCATTGAGGCCATCAATTTCTGTGTGGTGAGCCTGGAGCTTTTCATTCGCGTTCCGAATGTCTAGCTCTAATCTTTCGATCTGATCGATTTTGGCGAGGCTGTCGACTGTTGCATCCTCCAGCTGGCCCTTGTTGTTCTCGCAATAGGCGTTCACTTGAATCAACTCTCTATGCGTAGTCCCAAGCTGCTCTTCCAGATCCTCGTTCACATTGCAGCTTTGCAAAAAGCTATTCTGCAGCTCAGCGCATCTCTGCTGGCTTGCCTCGAGATCTCCTCGAACTTGTCGGACAGCTTCCTCTGCTGTCTCAATCTGCTGCTGCTTCTGCAGAACTTCTGTCTCAAAGGTGGCATTCTTTTCCTCCAGGTCTCCAAAGGCGGTCTTCGTTGAATCAAAGTTCAGTCTTAGAGCCTGCAACTCCTTCTCGGTGTCTGCAAGCTTGATAGTCAGGGAAGCAATTTGTTTCTTCAAAGCTGACAGCTTCCAATTCTTGGCTGCAACTTTGCCCGTTAGAGACTCGTTCTTAGCCTCAAAACTTGTCAGCAAAAGTTCTGAATTTTTTTTTGGCACTTGAATCTTACCTGAAGCTGCTCAATGTCCTGTCCTACCCTACTTGCTGATCCAGAAACAGGCGAAACATTGCCAGGACTGGCATAACGTCGGGAAATACCAGAAGACAATAAGCCATTGCTATAGCTTTGAGTGATCGACCGCGACGCTGAAGGGTTGGGAATGGAGTTCGATGGGGATTCATTCTCGTTTCCTAAATCGCCGTATTGGTTTCTTAGATTAGAGGAATCAGAACCGTCGCTTGACCTTTCGTGGGAACGAACCCCACGGCTTCTTGGAGTAGTGGGCGAGCTGTTTTCTGGTTTAATGCCGATTGAGATCGCAATTGGTGACAAGCTTTCAGGAGCGAGGCCGAAGAATGCGTTACAGTCATTGCGGGAAACCATGGGGAAGTAATGCTGCTTGTGATCCAAATCGTCAAAGTTCGCGCCGAAATCTTTCTGAGACACAATTTTCTGGGGACATTGACATGGATTGGTGGCTTCAGTAATTGATAGTCTGGACGATGTGCTGCGATCCGCATGACCTTGGTCAGCGCATAATCCTACACACTTTGGGTAAGTTGAAGTTCTTCCACAGAAACACAAAAGCTTCGTACCTATCAAGAGTAGATCTCCTCTTCTACTTGCACATGTGCTCTCTTGATGTAGAGTTACTCGGCATTTAGGATCCAGACCGTGTAATCTAGATAGCACGTCTCCTTCTAAATCGGACCATGACACTCTGATCATGTGTGAAAACGGATCGGCCTGAGACGTAATCATGAGTGGCATTTGGCGAAGGCACTCACAGACCCTCTGGTAAAGGAAGTTGTCAGACTCAGATATGCCACCTGAGGAACTTTCCGGGAACCTTTTCAGCTCTTCGAGTACCATCTCATATAAGTCTGTTACGATATGGTCGCAAGAAAAATGCTCATAATCTGAGAACTTCCGACTCTTCTGACGAGACAGCCAACAAGGTGCGAGCCGATGACCTTCCTCGAAATCTAGCCACTTGTCGTTGATCTGAAGATCTGTGCCCTCAAGAAGCAAATCAAGATCGGCCTTGACACCGGACTTCAAAATAACATTCAAGTCCTTTGTTCTTACATCCAATGCCAGCGCTGCTCTTAAAGCTCGCGCAACATGCAATGAGTATGGTGTCGTTCGATTTGTGGACACTGGAGCTCTGCTCAGTAGGCGACACTGTTGCTCGCGCGGTGTTCGCACGAGATTATATCTCTGGAAAGTTTCCCAGAGCAAGGTCGGAAGTTGTGCGGGCGTCTTTTTCAAACTCTTCTTGATGAGTTCGATTTCCTAGCATTACGTCAGTCAGCATCTAGAAAGACAAACTTTGTTCGAAGCTGAAGTGGGACTTGGGGGAAGGTACCATATGACCATTTTTGATGTCGTGATAGAAACATTCATCTTCGCCATCTTGCTCAAGGAGATGCTGCCAAAGCTTTGCTGCAACTTCCTCCGAGATGAAAGGGTAGACGCCTTGTACATCTGCAACTTTGTCCTCCCGTAGCATTGATACGAATTTCTCGACGATGTTCTTGTCGATCTCGATAGCTTCGGCCCAGATGTTTGCGAAGCGCTTTGCTTCCTGCTTTGAATTGACCAGTCTTTCTCTGTCGCGGTTGACTTGTCCTGCCAGTAAGTTGTAGCCGAAACGAAATTCTTTTCCAAAGTTTCTTTCAAGGAGCAAGCCTTTGAGATACAGCTTATTGCTGAACATAGGATCCAGAATCAGGCTACCGTGTACCGTTTGAATCATTTTCGAGGGCGGATCTAGATCGAGTACAACCTTTATCCACTTCTTAAAGTCTTCGGTCTCAATCTTCTCTCCAAGTCTTCTGACTTGGCCGATTTGGACGCAGACATCTTCCCACATATTGTTCTTCAACTCCCGAGGCGTACCCGCAGCCACCTTTTTTCTGTATGCTTTCATCTGATTTTGGATGGTTGCATCACTCGGAGGATCTAGAAAACAGTATAGAGTGTCCAAATCTTTCCCATGTAACTTCATCTTCCAACGACATTTAGAAGCTTCATACTGGACCTTATATCCTTCCCTAATCATGACCAGCGAGGCGACTTTGAATCCTTCTCCATGCTTGCCAGCTGCTTCCGCGTTGTTTTTCTTGCTGGATTTGCCAAGGTGGAGAGCGCGGCGACTCAACTGTGCTCCAAAGTTGGTTAGTTCGAGCATACCATCTTTCAAGCGAATGAATCCAAGCAATTTGTTGCTAGTAGGATGGCGTGCCTCGACAATATAGACCTTCTCATTGTTGAAGCCCTTATTGAGCACCTTAAGATCCTTGTGTTGTATTTGGGCACCTTCAACAATAGCATCTTTCCTGTAGGAGAGTGTCAGCACAATACTCAGCAGGGCTACCTAGGCGTTGAGCACGAACCAGTTCTGGTAAAACTCTCGTAAAGCATGGTCTGGCTTCCAGCCAGGCACGTATCCCTTGTGGAGCCCAAGGGCCTGTCTGCTGCGTCTCAAAATCTCATGACCATCGTCCAGAACGAAACCGTCCTCGTTGTCATCATCGCAGTCTTCGAAGTTTATACTTGATGAAGCCATCTGAATATGCAAATATCGATATTTAACGGCTATAAGGCGTGGAAAGCAAGCATGTCGCTGGTTTGAAATCAAGATTCGGCTTTGAGTCCTTGCGCATCGATGATGGAGGTAATGTATTGTGAAGAAGAGAAGAACAGGTGGAATCTGAAGAAGCGATAAGAACAAAGAGCAGCGATAGGCAGATGAGACGGCGAAGTTGAGTATGAAGGAAGGGCGACGCGCAAGACAGCGATGAAAAGAGGTGAAAGCTTAAGAAGAATCTGGAAGCAAGGAGGGCTCAAGCTTTTTTGAGCTTATTTGATTACAGTGAGTTCCAACTCAAGGCCAATTCTTGAGTTTCTTAAGATTTCTTGCCGTTTGCTTCAAGATAAGGTCATAATTGATAGCCAGAGTGATGGAAATGCAGGTTGTCGACTTTGGCTCAACCAATCGGATATCACCCGACAAGAGACATTCACCAGGTAGTACCTAGGGTATCATGCACCTTTCTTCCAGGCTGAAGGCCGAAAATGAATTTTGGAAAGAGGCGCGCTAGTAGAGGAGCATGGTGCAAGTTAAAAATCATCATGGTGAATAATGGATGTCAAAGTTTTCTGCTCAGACAACGAGAGACCACTTTTAGTAGAATAAATGAAAGACGTATTGACTGACCGAGAGTTCATCGCTCAAGTCTTCACCTGAGAAACTGTATCTCTGCCTTGCCTTTGAGAACTCCAGATCTGCTCATCTCATAAATTAATCAGATGATTCAGATCTTATTCCATTTGACACACAAGTATCGTTCTTCTGAGCTGTAATGTAAATCAAAGTATCCAAAATATTACTCTCAACTTTTTCGAATGCCGAAATCTTTTGCCATCTGGTTGTTCCTGAAAATCCAATAATGAGTACAGCTTCTTTGCTTCGCGCCAGAGAAACCATATTCAGCCATTCGTAAAGGCATACCGATTCACTCTTCCCAACCCAACCTGTTGACTAGCAAGAAGTCTCACACGATCATCGCATCGAGAGTACTATGGGTTGGCACTAAAGATTACTAGCTTGTTCTTCTAGTTATTGCTCAGGCTTTCCCGGACCCAAGTTCACTCTACCTAAATATTCCACTTGGTAGCTCGGATCCCGTTTGAGTAGATATATAGCCTGTCGGTGCTGAAACATCGGTAGTGCTGTGGCTATCCCCACCCAAGCTGCAAATCTAGGCGCAGCCGCATGCTTCCTGGAGTCCGTTGGTGGTCAAGATGTTTTGAATTGAACGGGCACATTGCTCCCTATTCTATTGATTTAAGAAATAGTTCGACCTATTGCGTAATCACGCCAAAAAAAATAAAGAAGATAAACGGGAGAATTTGACGTACCTGGATAATTGTTCGTCGATGTACTGTCTGAAGTGAGAACGATGAAGATGATGTTATATCTCACCATCAGGGTCCAATTGCCTCTTACACGAGAGCGGAATCAGGGGTACTCCAGTTGGTCGATGTGTAGGTAGCTAATATGCCCAGATATGTTTCGTTTTAAGTTTGACTGCCAGCTCATGGGGAGTCCTGCATAGCGTATAGATGGGCAACAAAAATCCAGTTGTTTATAGGATGAGGTTGGCATCATGCTTGGCTAAGCGAGGGAGGTGTGCAAGCGGAACTACAGGAGATCTTATCTGAGAGACACGTGTCAGGGCTATGAAAGCCTTTCAGATTTCCCAGAGCTCGACTATAGAAGCAAGGCTCTTTTACGTTACTACTCAGAAGAGTACTTCTACGTCATTACTGATTCTAAATTATATCTCAACAGAGTTGTGTTATATCACGTGACTTGAACACCCTCTTGAAAGTTCAGCGATCATAGCATCACGGAACTAGAACTCAGACGATGGGCCCCTTATTTTAACGGAGTGATACAGCGAAGGAGCCTTGCCTGAATTATCTAGTATGAGCTCGAGAGAGCTCACGTGCCCTACTGGGACTCAGCCGCTCGCCGCACAGCTCAGAACGGCCCAAATTACGATTATCAGCAACGAGGAAGCAATCGACCGAGATTATCTAGTGTATTGGATCAACTCAAGGAATATACGATAATACACAATCGCTGCACTAATTATTCGCTATGTCGGGTCGAAGAGAACAGTTTGGATTGTCTCCACAAAACCCGATGCGAACTCAGCCCATTATCAGGCTAGGCGTAAATAGGGCAGCTTCAGCTTCTAATCAGAAGCCATCTTCTTCTGCCAATATAGCTATCGAAGCTCAGGTACAATACAAGCCTCTTGATTTCGAAACCTACGAGATTCGCCTCCTCCGATTACAATGGGGCTCCGAGAATATCGGAGACATTCATTGTTTTTTTGGAACACGCATCTCTTATAGACCCAGGCTCATACGTCGCTCTATCATACTGCTGGGGAAACTTTGATGATGCAAAACATATCTATG
The DNA here is from genome assembly GCA_900074885.1 of Rhynchosporium graminicola. Classification (NCBI taxonomy): domain Eukaryota; kingdom Fungi; phylum Ascomycota; class Leotiomycetes; order Helotiales; family Ploettnerulaceae; genus Rhynchosporium; species Rhynchosporium graminicola. Next base: position 62,823 of record FJUW01000044.1, read on the forward strand.
TTGATGGCGTCAAGTATAGAGCCACTGTCAATCTAGTATCTGCACTTCAGACGATTCGGAAGCTCAAACGGAATACGGGCGATGGCGCATTCACTAGACTTTGGGTGGATGCCATATGTATAAACCAAAATGATTCGCAGGAAAGGAGTCATCAGGTTCGCACCATGCGGCAAATATACTCTAGAGCTCAGGAGGTTCTCGCTTTCGCTGGAGTGTGCGAGGATCGAAGCGAAGGCTTGATGAAAGTGATCGGCACGCAGAGGGCCAGGACTCTAGCCAGCTTGAAATTCATACAAGGCACCAGTGATCGGGAGAAGACCCTCATCTCATTTAATTCTCTACATGCAGATAAAACGCCGGACCCAAAGATACAGGCGCTAGAGACTCGTCATCTCTTAGACTTTGCCGGCTATGCACAGTTCTTCAACGAGATGTACTGGAAGCGAGCATGGGTCATACAAGAGATAACAGTCGGTCCCAAAGTTACTGTACTGTATGGAGATTTAGAAATTCTCTGGGAAGACATGGTCGTTTTTGGTTCCCTTCTGAAAGAATCAGAAATCGCCCGGCAATTTCATTCATTCGAATTCCAGGAAGGTGAAGTCTGGCAAGGCATCGACCATCTACTGGTATTCAGAGAACGATACTACGTCAAAAGAACTCCCATCGGTCTCTTGGAAGCCCTTACCTTGAGTCGTAAAGCTCTTGCCACTGATCCACGCGACAAGATATTTTCGCTGCTAGGTCTTTGCCCCGATGGAGCCACGTTTGTACCAGTACCAAATTACCGTCAGCCACTTGAGTCGATAATTGCAGACATGAGCAAGGCTATGATGGCTTGGAACAAGTCTCTGGATATGATATGCTTGCGTGGGTTATCTCTAAGGCAGAGCACAACTTGGATACCAACATGGGCACCAAATTGGGAAAGGATATGGATGGGCGGCATCACAGTGCAAGAAGAGAGTCTTCTCAAGAGCCAGGATATAAGAAATATTAATCCTATTCTGGCCGGGTCGACAGGGCTTCAGCTCAAGGTTCGGGGAACACTCATTGGAACTGTGACCCATCTTACGTCTGCCATGAGACCCCATAGCAGAGACAGCAAGCCGCTGCCACCAAGAGCGCCTTGGATTGATTCGACTGCCACGCTCGCAGCCAAGATTACTGAGTTGGGAAGCCCGTCTCCCGATGTCAGCAAGTTCCTACTTACTATTTGGTATGAGCTGCTCCTTTCTTAAGTCACGCTTTAGTCCATGAACTCACGATCGATATTTGATCTTGAATCTTGAGTCCTTACAAAGGTTATGTCATAACATTTAGACCAGGAAAACGTTGACTATGGGCCTGCCTATCAAGGAAACATCAGATGCGCAACTTGAGCATAGCTTTTCAACTCTTTGGACGCCTCTCGGAAGAGGCTTAATACATGACCTAGACCTCATTGAGTGGATCGACCGCAACGCCTTTTTCACGATTGGCAAATGGACGCTCCGTGAGTGGTCGCAGACCAGGAGGCAGCAGCGCCTCTCAAAAAGCAATCCGGACAACATCTCACGAACGGCACACGCTATTGATGTTCTCGGTCGAGTTCTTGGCAGTGGTATGAGACTAGCTTGTCTGGATACGCGACAATATTTCATTGGCATGGTGCATCCTGATGCTGAGGTAGGTGACACCATATTCAGGCTAATTGGCTGCAAAGTTCCTGTCATATTAAGGAAAGGTCCAACCACCTCCGGTAACGCCAATCACTATATGGTCATTGGGAGCGCTCACTTTGATGAATCCTTGGGCTTAGACACTATTCTGGCTGTTACTGCGATTAAGGATCTGACTCTGTGCTGATGTAGCCGATGTGGTCGTCATGTCTTTTGAGAGATCAAAGGGCTTACTGGTCTTGAGTGAACATGGAGCAGTCGCGCCGAAGTTGACAAGGGCTCTCTCAGCCATGACTTGTAAACACTCGATAGAAGCGAGTATTTCCATGCTAAGGAAATGAGCCATTTGAAAGGTCTGTACTCGTTCTTCGATTCTTCCACTGCATCTGCAGGGATCTTATTCACATGGCCTACTATGTGGCATGTCCGCTCTTTCCACAGTATTCTTATTTATCAAGCCAGATGTAAGGTAAGCTTCTCCGGCACTCCGCCCCTTAATCTTATGGTCCAACTTGCTGTTGCTTGGACCACACGACCTCCCTCATCAAATTCTTTCCATCAACTTGCTCGGCAGATGGCTGAGCCGGAGGAAGCTCTTCACTTCCTTCCACTTTGATCCGGATTTTCTGGTGCCGAATGACAAGTTATTTACAGCCTAAGCACACCATTCCATTGACATCGGCCTTGGTCCTTGGAACGGAAGCTATAGCGAGTAAATTATAGCTGGTCCGTTGTTCCAGGACTATATGTATACTGTGATGTATCCTGTACGTCCACATCTCACCAGCAAAGAATCTTGCGAGCTGATACCCAAGTAACGTTCTTCGGACTGGAATTTACTTCACATATCGTTTCTTATTCAAAAAGCGTGATATTTAAGCGAAAAAGAGGCCAGAAAAGAAGGTAATTGCCACAAGTCTGGATTCATTTCAGCCTTCTGATTTTGATTTATTCGAGATATTCAACCCCTTTAGAACGGATCTTTCGCAAAAGCCTCCTCAACCTCCCTGTAAGCATCATACCCATACAACCACCTCTGCACCCTCGGACACGTCCACCGACTCGGGAAATCAGCCTTCAACTCTCCGTCCAACATGCTCTCCATCAATTTATCCCTATCCGCCTGCTCCTTCCCATCCTTCAAATGGAAATCCCTCCTCTGCCCAAAAGTCTCTTTCTGTATCCCCTCTCCTCTCTCTTTCCTCAACACCTGATACATCGCCGCAGCTTTCCTCAACTGCTCTTCCTTCCCTTCTCCACCATGAACTTTCCCTAAAAGCACACCAATTACCATTCCATCTTCTAAGCTGGAATTCGCTCCCTGCGCAAGGTATGGTAACATCGGATGACAGCTATCACCAAGCATAACGAACGTCCCCTCCTTATTAATCCACTCCTGCAGCGGTTCCAGATACATCAATTTCCACTTCGCCACTTTCTCCACCTGATCCAAAAACCTCCTTAGAATTGGATCCCAGCCCTCAAACAATTTCTTCATCTCCTCAACATCGCCCTCGCTCTTACTAACTCCCTCGGGAAGATTATCCGGACATAGCAAAACGATGTTATACACCTCTCCAGCACGCATCGTATAAGCAACAACATGTGTTTCAGGACCAATCCAAAAATTCACCTTGCTGTCCCGAATGAATTTCTGGAGCTCAGGAGCATCTGGACCCGCCAGATCTGATGTATTAATCACAACCCTATACGCCAAATCGCCTGTCAAGATCGGACAACTGGGTTTCCTTATAAAGCGCGCTCTGGCAGCAGACCATAACCCATCGGCGCACAGAACCACATCACCGTCTAAAATCTCACCATCTTGCAATTTCACTTCCACCATCTCGAAATCGACATCTACGACTCGTGCTCCGAGTCGGATGCTAACTCCGAGGTCGGAACAGCGGGTTGCCATGGCGCGTTGTAGGTCGACGCGATGCATACCCCAGAACGGCGAACCGTAGCGCTCGTGAATCTGTTCTTGAAACTTTGGTTCATGAGCGAGCAATTTCGTGCCGTCATATCTTCGGACCGAAAGAGCAGTTGGGAAGGTAGCTTTTCCTGCCAAGCTGTCGTAGATTCCCCATGGTTTGAAGAGACGTGTTGCGTTGGGTGTTAGTTGGAGACCGGCCTGGAGGCGTTAGTTGGGGTAGAGTAGAAAGGGAAGGAGAAAGAGGAGAGACTGACGCCTATCTCCAAGAGTTCTTTGACAGATTCGAGGACCGTGACGCGGTGGTTTGGGTTGGCGAGTTTAGTTGAAATCGCCGCGCTGAGACCAGCAAGGCCAGCTCCGATGATGATAACGTGAATACTTTCAGACATCTTCTTCCAATACCGCAAAATATTGCAAAAGACCGCGTGGAAGGCGTCTGCTATTCCGATATAAACTTCCGAGTATCAAATCCCAATGATAGCCGGCTTGGTCTGTAGCTTCCAGATCAGAAAGCCAACGCGGGGTATTTCTGTCTGTCTGATCTGAACATTATAGCTCTAATACCTCTGGAGATATAGCTTCAAAGAGAACATACAAAAACAAGAATGAAGCTTCAAATATCTCAAAAGTTTCAAAGCTGGTCTGGGCAGGTGAGTTGTGCTCATGTGCTCTGCAGACGAAGTTACGGAGTCCGTAGGGTAAAAGAAATGGCGGGGTAAATCCGATGTGGACCGCCCACCTTTTACTGTAGAGGGGCATAATTCTGCTCGCTTGCCCAGCAATTATTTATTGACAATGCCCCACTAGGAGAAATTAGCTTACTAGTGGTGCGGTATCCTTCTAGGTTGTAATATCGGGCTCATTATAAGAGACATAACTTCAGGTAAGGTGAGGACTTGAGGATGCTAAGGTAGCGTTAAATTCTTTCTGGTACAAGACACTATGATGTGTCCGTACCTGAGTATTGCAGAAGTAAAGGCATCTATGATTATGTATCGACAGAACAGAAGTAAATACGAGGCTCAGGTCGAAAGATTTTCATCCAATTGTAGAATGCATCTATCTATCCATCCAGTTCGTCGCCCGTACTCATAGTACAATCCTTACCCAAACGCCAAGCTATGCACCATTTTCGACGCCTAGAAATGCACGACATGCCTGCCCAAGCCCCACGCAGTATCATACGAAACTCTTTTCTATTCCATATTTTCCCAATCAGGAGTAACAACAAACTTCCCCATAATCTGACCCATACTCATCGCCCTTCCTTCAGGCGCTCCTCCACCCGGTGGACCTTTCTCCAGCCCATCGACCACCATACCAGTAGTCAGGAAACTGGTATCTATTCCTCGTCCAACACGCAGATTGACACCTCCCCACGATAACTCGACTCGGCCGCTTTTACGCACGACAAGCTTCCCGATGAAGCCTTCCTCGTTTACGTATGGAGTGCGCCCATGCTTGGTTTCTTCCGTCTTGACTTTGTCGAGTGGGACGGCTTCTTCTTCTAACTTGATTGGAGGAGCTGATACTGCTTCACCGATAAGGTCGACGCGATCCTGAAGCTGTCCTTTACCCTTGGCAGTCGCGGTTCCAGTCATCTCGACATCTGCGTCATTATTATTCGTTGGCTCGGCTGTTGTGAGATCGATCTTAGGAGCCCTGGGGTTGCCATCAACGGGATTGTAAAGCTCTGGAAGGACAGGAGGGAATTGGAAAAGATAGAGACGTCCTGTCCGGTTATCATCAGACTTCGAAACATCTTCCATCATGTCATCCCCCTCGGCATCTTTCCCCTTAGTGACGGTATTCAGGTTTCCTTGCATACCACCGAGCTCCCTGGCGAGAACGTCCACATCCTGTAGATATCGTGCATATTCTTCCCTGTCCTCATCAGTCTGATGAATGGGCTTCTGCTCTTTTTTCTTGGTGACTTTTTTAGCCTTCTTCTCGTCTTTTGAATCTGGCAGGGTCTGTGATGAGCCCTGTTGATCGATCTCTGGCTCTGGAGATACCATACGATCCTTTACTTTGCGTCTAGAAGCTGGAGATATTGGCTCGACTGCGTCAGAGGGTCCTGGTGTTGAAGCTCGAAAGGAAACCGTAACATCTTGCTCTGGTTCTGACTTGACTTGAATCTCATCTCCAGGGTCTCCAACAGTTGGATCGTGCTTTATCTTTGGTCGAGCTGAGCGCTTCTCATCGATCTCGAACTGGTCGCCGTCGTCTACCTTGATGGTTGGTCCAGTATTGACTATTGTGACTCGTGGCTTGTGCTCGTGTCGGTCGAGACGAACTGGTCGCATACCCGCTCTTTTCGGCTTCTCTTGTGAATCTTCATCATCCGAAACCAGATTGATCGTTTCGATATTGACTCTCGGCGTGTCGTCGTCCTCTCCAGGATAATGAGGTTGGTAATGTCCATCGGAGTATGATCCTCCACTGCCTCCACCGCCCCCGCTGCCACCCCCTCCTCCACCCGAACGTGAGCCTGAGCTCTTGTAGTCTCCTCCAAAACTCCCCGATAAGCCACCTCCGCCTCCGCCGCTTCTAGGCGCACCCACAGCTCCATTGGGAGCTTTCTCTAGAAACTAGTCAGTACTGTCTCCTCATTATTGAATACGCCGACTCACTTATAGCCTCCGGCAAAGCCCCAAAAATACCAGAGCCCCCACCACTCCCTCTCGTAGCTGGTCTTCCCATCACATCACCTCTTCCTCTCGCAGGTCTCCCTCTTCCCCTATTTGCTATTCTTGCTTCCTTTTCAGCCATAGCGGCCAAAGCAGCTAATCGATCCTGCTCCTTTTGCGCAAGCTCAGCTCTCTTAGCAGCATCACTTCGAACAGCCTTAGGTTTGAATTTGCTGGGTGCCTTTGGCCCTCCTCTAGCTCCTCCTCTACCACCTCTTGTTGAAGGACCACCTCTGATCGAAGCTTGCGTACTCTGTTCGCTAGCTATTGTGTCTGTGGGCGGAGCATCCGGGTCGTGTTTTATCATCGGCGCACTTGCAGGAAGTATAGGGGGATGAGTTGGACGTGCGGGTGTGGGAGCTGGTGTCTCGGTCGGGACCGTTGCTGGTGAGGAATTGGGAGAGAAGCCATCTTCGCTGAGCTGTGGAGTTGCAATCGCAGGCGCACTTCCTTTCAGTGAGGAAGGGCCGGCTTTAGATTGATCTTGACTCTCGATGTCTGGCACTTCTGCACTTGTGTGTGCTGAGCTTGACGCTTCTGTTGCTGGTCCAGCCTTCCCTCCTCGAACTGCCTTGGGTCTACCTCGACGGGCAGGAGCATTCGATGCAGATTTTGGAGGCATTACGGATATGGGAAAGGGAACTTGGAATGATTGTAATGTCACCGCATTGGTAGGTAAAAAAATAGAGTATGGCGAAGTGTAAAGTTGTAATCTTTTTTGGTAAGTAAGTGGATTTTGGTGGGGGAAACTTTTTGATTTTGTTCAGCCTCGATGACCCATCGCTTCCCACTCAGAAGTGATTGGTCGACCGGCTAAACGTTAATCCAGACATGCCAAGCCTTTCCGAGGATACCTCCACCTTTCTACTCTCTTGCTCGACAAGTTAAGGTCATTCAAAATTGGGAAAGGTGCACCCAGATAATACAAGTCCAAAATTCTGCGATGGATTTGCTTCATGAAATTCCGAATGAAACTTCTACTTATCGGTTGCTTAGTTTGGGAATCTTGCTTTTTTTAACCGACCTGCCTACCAACTCCAGTAGGTCGGTTAGATTCCAAGAAATAGTCTTGCATACGACGAGTACTGACATCAATATTGCGTGCAAAGTCATAAAGCGATGAAGGATCGCTTGGCTAAATTTATCACAGCTTGTCCTCATTATGCAAGAATCTTAGCATGTACTCCTTTCCGAAAGTTGTGGAAGGAACCTGGCTAAGGAAAATTTCACTGGGTCCAAAAAGCAAAGGGATGTTAGAGGTCAATTGCATCCTTACTCGATGCTCCCCTTCAGATGTAGATTAGCTAGGCGAATCAAGGAAGTACACATGGAAGAAGCACTACGCGGATTGATTCTGACCCATACGAGGCACATGTATACCCCGTAAACGTCAAGTGACAGACGTGTACAAGAAGATCAATGTTATTCAAAGCGCTCAATTGTTACACTTGAACTAATATGGACTGCCCCTACCTTGGCTTCTCGTACAATGATTACTAGCGATAAAATTCTCACTATAGCTTCAAAGCTAACAGTCCTAACCTAGAATGACATATATTAATGCTATTAAAATCAGGCTTTGTTGATATATGTCCCTTTCGAGTGATATCGCTTAGAGCCTTGGCAATTCGAGGAAATAAAAAACACACACTCTCTTCCTTTTCGAACCGTTCTTCCTATAATTAACAAGTTACAAATAAAAATAACCATGGAAGAATCAACACGCAAAAGACCACGTCCAGTCACCCTAGATTGGACCCCACCCCGGGCTTCTTCAAGCAGCGCAGCCAATGGTTCGCAAGGGACCGAGTTTGGTTCAAGTCCTCGAGACGTTCCCCTTCTATACGAAGGCTCCCGAGACAACAGCCCCAGCTCAGACCGTCACGGCGATGTTCCCATCGGATTTGAAGAGGAAGACAACTTGATTGATATGGACGTTGCCATTGTCCCGCCCTTCTCCGCCCAGGTGGTTAGTAATATCCTAATAACTTTTCGCAGCATCGACAATGCTCGCGACTTTGACAACACTCGCAACATTGACAATACCCGCAACGCCAGCAGAGCCCGTAATCTCCGAGCCACTCAAAGCGAAAGTAACGTCCCAGCTGGCTCTGGCGATATTGACATCGAGCCATACCATCATCACGTTTCCGGTCGACGCGCCAGTCCCTCCGTCGATAGCGATGTCCCAGTCGTCGATCATGACATCAATCATCGGCATCATGCCAACACAGGTGCTGTCGCCTGCTTGTGCCATGGCCTCCCTCCCGGCCCCGGTTTCAACATCAAGAAGCACCTCCAATGGGTGACTGCCCAGTCCCTGGCGTTTTACGAGGAAGAGGAGGGGAGAGAAAGATTGGCAAAGTTGGCAGCGGGTTTCAATGGCAACGACAATTTGTAAAAGATCCCACGGAATGACAGCAGAACGACGGATCAAGCAATTGCGAATGACAGGGAAATATTTCACGACAATAAGAAGCCTTTCGCGCAATTTGACATTGGATTTGGTTCCCGCTAGGATCTAAGTGTTGCCGTAACAGAATGAAGCCTACGTATGACTGCGAGACAATCATCGCACATTCCCCAAATTCATATTCGCTTCCCAATCCTCGAGACTCTCCAGCTTGATAAAAAGGGAAGGAACGCCTCGATCACCTCGCGTGTTTCTGCCTGGCGACTAGCGCCATTTCCTTCGCACTGCATTCCATCATCGCATATTTCTATTCTTTTCTCTTCACCTCCAAACATCATCATCTTCCATCTCTAGGGTTCAATCTACCTTCACCATCCACTATCTCATGGGGACCTCCAGCAACATTTGTCATATATCTCGGTGAGAAAACGCTTCTCCTAACCGCCCACATCATCAACATCCCGTCAACGATAGATTTCATCCGCAAGAATTTCACCTTCGTTCTCCAATTTTCCAACTTCTCAATCTTCGAGCTCACTGGAAATACGAGTGTCACCGCATCTTCCGTCCCTCGTGACTCCGGATAGAGAGCACTCGTTCAACCAGCATCCTTCAGTATATCAGCTGTGAGGAAATATCGCCGCTGGAAGTTAGTACCACGGGCAGGGCGTAGGGTATCTTACCATGATTCCAGAGTTAGCAGTATCGATCACAAAAAGTTTGAGGCCGAAACCGCAATCTACGTTCTTGCTTATTTGTGCCATCAGATCACGCGATCTTCCCTGATGTGTCTTGAGGTCGTAATCCATACTCAGTCTCTGCCAGCAGACCAGTACCTTCCCGGAAAGGCCTATCTTGAGAGCGAGGTCAGAAATCTCAAAATCTTGCGTAACATTGGGAGTTTCAAGCTTCGTGTGATATCCATGAAGAGAATTGGAAATCAGGTAATCTCCTCAAAGTTTTATGTTGTAGAGGGCATAGCGCAGAATCTGAAGGTCATCGTTAAAGGCGTTTCAACTGTAGACAATCTCCACCAGATGTACGAAAGACTCTAAGTATCCTATTATAGCTTAGCTTACGATGGCTCACGCTTGTTTTATCCTTGGGTGTCAGGAGTCCTACACTGCAACCACTCACCTTTCAAAAAATGTAAGCGAAAAATCCTCGAACGTTTCGAACCTCGGTATCAAAACATTATGGCGGCCAGCGTAGCACTTACAGATCTCATCAAGACCGAGAATCATTCCAAGGGACTTTTCGGCCGGAACCCGCGGATTCTGAAAGCGGACTTCATCCTCGGAAAGCCAATTGTACTCTTAAACCATTATGTCAAGTCTTCATTCCAGTCCTGAATTTTGAAGAACAGCTCTCTTACTCGAGAGCACGCCACTCAGAGGGTCATGATCAAGACCCACTCACTGTCATGTATCTAAAAGCACTACGTCAACATGTCGCTGAGAACAGGTGGAGTAGCGTAATGATGTATGTCAATTCCCTTTTCACCAGATCGGATGAGCGACTTTTATCAATGCGGAGTGCCAGGAAGAGACTCTTTGATTTTGACAGCTCAGAGGAGCCTGAATGCGGAGACTTTGACATCGAGGCATGGAGGTGTGATGAGATGGTTGACTGCGAAGTCTACGAGCCCCAAATGCTACCGGAGAAGGATCCCCATTCTTCCTGTGTCGCTCTGGATTCAGATACTTCATTCATGTGGCGCGCTTGAAGAGGAAGGACAATTCGCGAATTGTGGAAAGTATTGCTTGTCATGTGCTGAAGTTAGACATAAACTTGCGCTGATCGTGATATCTCGACGTGGAGGAATGCTTCTCTGCCTACCACACTTGCACAGCCTGGCTGCACAAAGTATGTAAGAGAGAATTCATGGAAGGGGATTCAGAGGTTGTGTAGATCTGGAAGAACAAAAATCAGATGGAGGCAAGCACACATGAGCAACGGGCCGCGTTTGTCAAGATAGCCTGGCTGTAGCAATGAAACATCACATCGAGCTTTTATTTTACGGGCGTGCATCTACATGGTAGCATGCAGTGACAGTAATATAATTTCCCCTCATCGTAATGAATTCCTCGAGAAGATCTTGTCCCTCACGTTCCAGCCAGCACCTCTCACACTCGACCTCTCATCTCTCAAGTTCTCTTCTCTGATTCCTCGTTCTCTTCAGCCTCTCTCCCTCCCATTCTTTCAGATCCCGCGCGCTCAAAGATCCATGCTAGCAGATCAAGGCCACTCAGTCGCAAGTCAAAAAGAGTGGCTTTTGATAAGAGTAGTCTTACGTACTCTCTCTTTGAGTTGGCTCGACAAACCATCGTGGAGACGATTCACGAAGTACGTATTGATAGATATGCAAAGAAATTGATAGTATCAAGATCGACGTCGGCTTTTTGTGGGGCGNGGGGGGGGTTGGTTTACAAGAGAGCTATTGTAGCTGCTATAAGAGGGGGTTGATGATGATGATGATGATGAAAATGCTGATGCTATGATGTTATTCAGGAGTGTTCTGCACCTTTCCTTTTTCTTGTTTGTTTTATTCCGAATGGGCGACTTCAGAATTGAAGACTTCTTCCTCCTCCTAAGATGGTATGTTTTCAGAAAACGATAAGAATATATAGCGCCTGAGGCTCTCCTCGAACACTTTTCTTCCATGTCTTCGCTGTGCTGTGCGCGATCTACAGTACTATGTGTGTTCGATATGGGAGGGCGGTAGAGCCGGTGCAGAGTCGCGAGGTCGCGGTGATCGGGGAGAATTTTGCAGAGATCGAAGCTTTCGGCCGTCGATGACGAGACGCTGAATGATCGCAGAATGGAGAAGCCTCCTTTCCTATCAAGCGTGAAAGCCTCTTGAACCACTTGATCTTAGCAGTTGTGTAAGACCACGGAACGTTCATCATCAGCGTGCAAACTACAGCGTCACGCCGGAAGTCTGCGCAAATTGACGTTGGCGCCTGACAGAGACGATGTGTTGCCTATCCAGACTGCTTGTGGATTGCTCTGGTCGAATGAATGCCTTATGATCTTGCTGCTCGCAGCCATGACGTCGATATACCCATCAATGGGACGCGGGGTCATAGAGTAGGAACGAAGTCAGGATCGACCGCGGGTTTGGTAAATTTCCCTGTCTTGAGCATCTCCGCTTAGTATAACAATAGACCATTCTGGAGAAGACAGAAGAGCTGCCCAAGATCTTAGGCACTCGAGAAAGAATAGACATTTTCGCGATTCTATTTGGTTATAGTACATCCTCGAAATTTATTCTAACGTCGTCGCTATGGGTTTCCATTCTCGCCAGCAGCAGCGACGAGATTCGGCTTGTGAGCATCCATCGCATTACTTCCAACATCTTGAAGCAGGTCGAAAACCTTCCCACTCAGATCGGACTCGTTGATGGTGATCTGGACCATAATAAGGAATTCATCACTTCATGGGATGGTTGACGAGCTTGTGGCTTGTTACACGAAGGTCTGCAGGCGATGTTTCGGCTACGGAGCAGGAGCTCGAAAGCGCTTCCTGCAGCAGTTATTGGGAAAGATAGATGGGATCATTACATTTCCTCTGCTAGTGATCGGAAGGATATTCTTAAGCTTGGGGAGGATTTGCGCTCGTGGGGGATGATAAGAGATGTGAGGGGGATATATTTCTTATAATAGATAAGTAGTGTGAGGCTGTGAGCTAGTCGGATATAATTACTCTGGTGACATATTGCGAGATACTAAGATGACGAACAGTGCTAGTCAGCTATTTAGTTTGGAGCGCAGCACACTTGGTTAAAGCAATCACTACCCTGCCGCTCTCGCTACGAGTTCCTGTATCTTTCATAAGTCTCCTTCTCTTTTCATAGGTGCATATCATCAGGGGCTGCCTGTAATGCCTGGGAAGTGGACAAAGCAGATATCGAAATGAAATCTGGGGCTGAGTCTCAATTTCTGGGATAAAGATCCAGTTTGGGGGATTTGCTACAGAGGTTACAGGTAGCTAGCTCATAGGAGAAACCCCAGGACAGAATCAGAGATGTGAAATCATACTCGGCCATTCGTAGCCAAAGCTTAAACAACAATCGTTTGACACATACAAAGACAGGTCGAAACAAGCCACACAGCCTAGTCTTTAGCTGCAAGCTCCGAAAGCTTGGATCCTGCTCTCTGCTTGGCTGGCCTGGCACAATGTCTGCTGTGTGTACACACACGTGATCGCCAAACTTGAGCGGCAGGTCGCGATCGGTTTGTTATGTGGAATCTCCTCTTTCTACTGATCAGGAAGTTCATCAGTTGCAAGCATGCAAATTAAGCAACTGAAGCCTTGCCATGCAGTAAGTATGTATGGAACTACTTAGTATGCGATACAAGCGCCCAACTTGGTCGGCAACTGACGGCTTTCATTCCCATGCATGCATGCATGCATGCACGCACGGCACATACCGAAGGTACCTACCTACCTACCTGACCTACCTACGGAGGAAAGTTTCATCGCATCAGATGATCAGCTGTCATCGGATCGAATGCGGGGTAGCTGGGTAGAAAAGCTGGGGTTGGTTGGTTGTACGTACGGTACGGTACTGCAGTGAGCCATTTCACAACCTTATCAAATCGTTGATACTAAAATCAAGTTTCGTCATATTAATTGCTCTGGTCGCCACCACGGAAAAGCGATATGACATGTCGAAAATACACAGCGTTTGTGATTGGACGATGTTGTTGATAGCCATCATGTCATGTCATGTCGTGTCATGTCATGTCATGTCATGGGTAAGCCTTTTCGTTCTCGGGCCAAGGCTCGGCGAATTGAACTGTTGACGTCGAATTGGGGATCCACTATATTGGTTAGTGGTTGAAAAATGGGGCAGAATGCAAAGTTTGGAGTGGAGGTACTTGGTAGCTGCTGATATCTGATCCCAAGGCACCACCTACCTTAGTGGCATGTCCGTGAGATGGACGAGGGGACCAGGAGAAGATGGCGGCGGAATCGGGGCGACGAAGAATATTCCAAAGCTAGAGCTTGAGAGCGGGTGAGCTAAGCTACTTACGTGTAAGTGTAAGTGTAAGTGTGAGTGTAAGTGTAAGTGTAAGTGTTGACGTTTGGGTTATTGGAGAGATGGGAGAGATGGAGAAGATTGGTCGCGTGTGAGTGGTTCATCGTCGTACTGACGGGCGTATACTAAGTATACAAGTAAGTACAAGTACTAAGTAAAAACCATAAAAACCCCCCTAATAAGAGTGGATTGCTCCATCCCCGGATTTCGGTTAGTTTTTTTCTTCTTTCTCGACTCCACCTTGTTGTCGTCGTTTTTGACTTTCTAGAAGTCTCTCTCTCCTCCATTCCTTTTCCAGCCAGCCAGCCAGCCAGCCTGCACTCCATCCTCCTGCAGCAGGTGCAGGTCCTCCTCCTCTAACTCCGCATTCAGCCTTCCCCAATTCGACATTTTCCCCATTCTTGTTGGCGTCTATTATATACTATTATATACCCCGTGGAGGACCGATGGTCATATATCTCTTGCTGTAAGGAAACAAAGGTAGCATTTACTTGCCTCCACATCGCGATATATCAACAAAACCCGCCAAATAATCCCTAACCGCTTCCTCCTCCACTCCCCCCCCCCAGTACTCTGGCGCACTTCCCACCCTCCAACACCATGGCTACCACAGCCAACGACGCGATCGATCCCTCCACCTCCTCCCCTCCTCTCCACTTCCCCGAAAAAGACAACCTTGAACATGCGAAAGCCACGAACGAAGTCATACAGAACGCGAAGAACGCCACGGAGAAGGAACACTCCATGACCTTATGGCAGGGTTTAAAGCTGTATCCGAAGGCGGTGGGCTGGAGCATGTTGATTAGTACTTGTATTGTGATGGAGGGGTATGATTTGTGTTTGTTGAGTAGTTTCTGTGAGTAGGAATTTTCATATTTTAGAGGGGGATAAAAGAACGGGATGGCATGTATACAGTGTTAAAAAGAGTGGTGTCGGCGGGGTAGAGTTGGTGATTGAGAAGCTGTATGGTGGGGACCAGAACGGTCTCTGGCATAAAATGTCGGAAGTTGTGGTGTTGGCGGAGTAGAGTAGAGTTACTGACTGAGAAGTCGTTTGGGTGGAAGTGGATTGGAAACAAAGGGGATACGTGCTTGTTCTGGGATTCTTTGCTACCAGTCAGAAAACATGGTTTTGGACATCACTGACGATACAACTAGACGCCTTCCCACAATTCAATCAGAAATACGGAAAGCAGCTTCCAAATGGAGATTGGCAAATCCCCGCGCCATGGCAAGCTGGTCTCAGCAACGTTCGTCCTCTTAACATTCCTCTTTCTCTAAGTTAGTGACTAATTGGAAGATAGGGAGCCAACGTAGGAGAAATCATTGGTCTTTTCATCAATGGTTACGTCTCAGAACGCTTCGGATATAGATATACGGTCATGACTTGTCTTACCCTTATTATTGCATTCACGGCAATTTTCTTCACGGCGCAGACGGTGGTGCATTTGCAGGTTGCGGAGGTGCTCTGTGGTATTGTGAGTTTCACTCGTTCGAAAATAATATAATTCAATTTATGCTAACGACACTACAGCCATGGGGCGTTTTCCAAACTCGTGAGTTTCAGCTTTTCCAAGTGGATTGGAATATGGAATATTGACATGTTTAGTCACCATCACATACGCCTCTGAAGTCTGTCCAGTCGCTCTCCGTGGTTATTTGACAACCTATGTAAACTTCTGCTGGGGTCTAGGACAATTGATTGGTATTGGAGTTATCAAGTCCATGTTACCCCGCCACGACGAGTGGGCGTATGTCCTCCGATCCCCTTCTATTGAAAAAAAAATCTAACATTCCCAGATATCGCATCCCCTACGGTCTTCAATGGATGTGGCCCGTCCCTCTCCTCATCGGTGTGGCACTCGCCCCTGAGTCTCCATGGTGGCTCGTCCGTAAAGGCCGTACTGAAGAAGCCAAGAAATCACTTTTGAGATTGACGAGTTTGGATAAAGAGACGGATTTTGATGCCGATGAGACGGTTAGTATGATGGTTCATACTACCGCTTTAGAAGAGAAGGTCAGTCTCGAGTCACTTCTTACATCACATCCGTCTCCACGAAAGACAAGCTGACACGATCCAGATCACTCAAGGAGCATCCTACCTTGATTGTTTCCGAGGTACCGACCGTCGCCGCACCGAAATCGTCTGTATGGTTTGGGCGATTCAAAACCTCTCCGGAAATTCTTTCTCCGGCTACTCCACCTACTTCCTCCAGCAAGCTGGCTTAGAAACCTCTAAAGCATTCGATTTCGCCCTCGGTCAATACGGAATAAACATGATCGGAGTATTCGGTGCCTGGTTTCTCATGTCCTGGGGTATCGGTCGACGATCTTTATACCTCTACGGCCTCTGCGGGCTCTGCACCATGTTATTCATCATGGGATTCCTAGGCCTGGTACCGGAGAGTCACAGGAAAGAATCCTCCTTGGCAACGGGTAGTATAATGTTAATCTGGGCCCTCTTCTACCAGCTCTCCGTCGGAACAGTATGCTACTCCCTCGTTGCCGAGCTCTCCACTCGACGCCTCCAAATAAAAACCGTAGTCCTCGGCCGCAACCTCTACAACATCGTCGGCATAATCTGCTCCGTGCTCACGCCATACATGCTCAACCCCGGCGAATGGGACTGGGGAAATTACGCCGGTTTCTTCTGGGCCGCGATCTGCTTCTGCTGTATCGTGTACACGTATTTCAGATTACCGGAACCGATGGGCAGATCTTTCGCGGAATTGGATCTGCTGTTTGAGAGGGGTGTTAGTGCGAGGAAGTTTAAGACGACGAGTGTGGATGTCTTTGCTGAGGAGGTCGATGAGAGGACGATGGGCGATTATGGGGATAAATTGGAGGTGAGACATTTGGAGAGGAAGAGTGCTGATGGTGGTGTGGGAAAAATCGCTTGATGTCTTGTTTCCCGGGATGAGAGTGTATTTTGGTGTGGATGGCTGATCTGTTTGTTCTCTGTAGTCTCGTCCTCTTGCTGGAGCATAATGGAATGGTAACGAATTTGATTTGCGCCTGCTTTGGAGCTTTCTTGTCAATAATTCACCATTCTGACGTTGGGTTGATCTGGCCTCGAAATCGGAGGTTTGAAGGAGTATAAGCATAAACAACACTCTACTTAGAGGTAAAGGAAGAATTTTTCCGGACGATCGAAACGAATTTCGAATATTCTTTCAACAACAAACATAATATAATTAATTTATGAAATAGACCGGACCGGGACCGGAACATGTTTGTATCATGAATACCTACCTGTTATACCCATTACCAATACGATTGGCTGTTGCACCATACCTGTATATATGTAGATATGTATATCTGCTTCTGCTCTATTTCTGCTTCACTCGTCCATTCATTGACTGACAGCCTAACCACATAATAGTGTCTGTCTCCACGCATACTCGAGCGTATAGTCTTTCCCAACAACAGAGTAGAATCTCACTGTGTTTTCCGCACCATTGCCAGCTATTCCCAGAATTCTACAGGAACTCTTTCTACCTCCGGCCAGACGCCGACCCACCCACCCACCTACATACAGTACCTTGAAGGCTCGAGGCTCGAGGCAGGAATGGTGAATATCTATCTATCTCTCAAATCTGGGGCTTCCGAGTATTATCGGCTTCAAGACAATGCTATTCGATTCCATCTACTTGGTTAAATCTGATTCGCAAGATATTTTTTGGAGAGGGGGGGGGGGAGAATTGCTTGCTTGCTTGCTTGGATGGCTTGGTTGGTTGGCTGTTTGGTTGTTTGGTTAGTGCCTTGCAATCATGTGAATCTTGTGAACGAACGAACGACCGAACGTGATTTTAGCTAACTGGTGAACCAGTTCAAGAGTGTGATTATTCAGTTGATTAATGGCGTTGAACGTATTGAGTGTTTGGTTTTGGGCTGTTGGATTGGTTGGTTGGTTGATTGGTTGATTGTGGTGTGATTTGTTGGGTTGGGATGGGAGGGAGGGAAGGGAAGGGAAAGGGGGGAAAGAGGGGAGGGGGGAAAGGGAAGGAAGTATATGAGGCTGAATAGATAGGAGAGATGATGTGGTTTGTGAAGATGTGTTGTTAATATTTGAGTGGCTGCTATTATTTAATGATTATAGAAGTTTTTGTGCTTGAGTGAGGAGTGAGGAGTGAGGAGTGAGGAGTGAGGAGTGAGGAGTGAGGAGTGAGGAGTGAGGAGTGAGGAGTGACGAGAGATGGAGAGAAGGAGAGGGGGAAAGAGGGAGAGCAGGATTGAATAATTACTTGATTGCTCGAGAGCTAGAGAGGTCTTTCATTTTTTTTTTCGTTGTATGCGGGATTTTCAACGTTGCTAGACTCTTTGTTGATTCTCTACCTTTTGATTTTCGAGCTTCAATCTTCGATTTTCAACCTTCAACCTCCTCTCGAACTAGTTCGACTTTCACGGCTATCCGGGTTTTCTAATCTATAGAGAGCCGTGAATAGTACAGAATCTCTTTTCTTTTTTTCTTTTTTTTTTCCCAAGGAAAAAAAAGGTCAACAATCCAAACCGCTGATTGAACATAAGGGTACTGACTGACTGACTGCACCCTGACACTCTTTTGATAATCAGTTCGATTCTTACGCTTTAGTTTAACCATAAGAGGAGAAAACCGCCACACTCTTATAACTCTAGGAACCAAATTATCATGTAATTTTCTTGGAACCCTTTTTTTTAAAAAAAAGGCTCAAGTTCACACACCAGGACACTCTCCAAGATTTTTCACGAAACTATTTTGTTCTATCCTCCGTAGGCGAATCATTATATCTTCTTCATCACAACTATTGTGAAAACCATGAGACTGCTAGTAGTGATAAGGTTAGTCCGGATAGGAAAGAAAAGAGATGATAATTAAACTTCCTGGTATAGCACACCCGGAAGAGCTCACTTATTTCTATCTATCGCTCACAAAAAAGAGTAAGTTAGATATCGAAGTCAACGAAGATAGGTATCACTAGTGGTACTAGTTTCGTATACCAAATTAAAGTCAATAAAACCCCACCCTCTCGACGGCGTTACGGATATATATTATCTACTTGAGTAATTAACATATCCAGAGAGCGTTAATCAAGTAAGCAAGCAAGCGATGAGGTACCAAACTGTCGAAGGGAAGAGTACGCTTCATAACCTACCTACTTACCTTCCTACCTAGTTCCGGAACCCGACAGCTATATGCGTATGCGTAATGAGGGCGTAGGAAAGCGTTACAAGGTATCATCTATCTGATTCAAGGCGAATACTGCGCTGATATATATATACATATAGTCATGTACCCCAAATTCTATGATTCTGTGCTTTCTTCAATGTAAAAATGTGAAAGAAGATGATGTGCCTGCCCTCCGGCCGCTGAGATGGGAAATTCGTTGACTTGGGTACGGGGAGATTGTTGTGTACTTTTTTCGGTGAGGAAATACCAAAAGATCTTTGGGTGTAACCGTATATGTGAGTTTTTTTTTTTTCATCCCAGAATCTAAATACGCTCAAAATTTTCAGGGGGGAAAAAGTGGGTAATTTCATCTTCTATCGTCATTTTTATTCATGTTGACGTTTACCTTGCTAGCTTGGAGATATCAAGATATCAAGATTCATGTATCTAGCTTTCCCCCCCAAGTAACATGCTTTTGAAAAGTGCACTCACTCACTCTACACTCCACTGGATTCAATTATCGTTACTGCGAAATTTGCAAAGGCAGTTAGGTAGGTAGATAGGTAGGCATGTAGGCATGTAAAGTATCGATGTACAAAACCTGGGTAACAGTACTTCATTAGCTAGCCACCGCTGCCCTCCCTCACCAGGGCAAAACATCCAAAAAATACCTTTTGCTTTAATTCCATTCAAGCGATAGGCAAAGGACCTCCCCAGCCTCCGTGGATAGGAATATATTATCTACAGAATCAAGATGGAAAATTCATAGTAACTCTCTTCAGGGAAGGATAGTAGGTTCTTTACTTAGCTAGCTGAGTTGTATCGTCATTCCGCTCTTTTGGATTACGCACATACATCTCTCTCTCTCTCTCTCTCTCTCTCCCTCTCTCTCTCTAGGCTGTTATTCCTAAACATCACAGCCATGTGAGTGGGTACACGTCAAGAACCATCCCTCTATCTCATCAAGAAAAAAATATCACTCAAAAAAGGCCTGCCGCGGCGCCAGCTGGCAGGACATCAAATTCTAAAGAGGTAGCCTGCCTGGCCTGAGAGAATATCCTTTCACAGGCATGCACATAGTAGGCATGGATAAAGATAAATAAATAAGCGAGGAAAGAAAAAAGGTAATTTAATATATCAAGATACATACATACATGCAATACGAAGAGGGATTTCCCATCTAATACTACGAGTGTCATGACTACCTTAGGAAAGCATCCAAGCCGAGCCCAGAAAAAAAAACGAGCAAGCAAAACGCCAGATTTGCCAACTAGCGAGCCATGTAGTTTGGCATTGCATCCCTTCTATACGTGCGTGCGTACGCATGTTCGCATCGCTCAGTCTGCCTCCACTGAATCAACCAACTAACCAACCACACTCACTCTTGTATACCTTCCTTTAGCTTGACGATAGAAGCTTCTCTAGTCTACTTTACTCTACTCTGATGGTTTCGTCCTCAGGAGCTGAAGATGCACGCTCATTCATCATCAGTCTGCTCGAATCTACCACACTCACTTATCTACTGACTTCATCATCGTCGCCCACACACCACATGGAGCACGGGTTTCCCTGCACCACTGCTCTCATGCCTGAAGAAGTCAGATCCTACGACCTCGAAGCAGCTCCTCCACCACCCCCAAGAATCTTAGGCAACGTCTTCCAGCCCTCCTTCCCAATAGCTCTTGGCAGTCCAAACTCGCCATCCAGATCTAGGATAATCTTCAACGCATTTCTACTCCTCAAATAACTCAACGGGCCCTCCTGTCCCTGCAACGCTCCCGATCCCTCTCCCAGCTTCCCCACACCCATATGCGGCGCCTCTTTCGCGCCTTGTCCCGGCATAGGAAGTAGACCTTGCAAGACTTCGTATCCTGCTAACGTGAATCCGAATTGAGGAGATGAGCGCAGGATACGAGCTGGTCCACCTTTAAAGAAGGCTTTGAATCCTTCTTCTTTGTACACGGTCTTCGCACACTGGCGGAGAGAAGTGTATGAGCTTTCGCCTTTGCGGGCTTCGACCTGTAACCGCGTTTTGATAACGTCACAAGGCGTGGTCAAATACGCTGCCGGCATACCCGCGATCGCACCGGCGGTAAGCAACTGCAGTATTCCCAAACTCTTGGTCTGGCTCTCACCAAAATAGTCGCGTTTGAGATGGTTATATGTAGGGAAATAGATAGCGCTGAAAGGAACGTCGCGTAGGAGACATGCGGAGGCACCTTTGTAGAGTCCTACGAGACCGAGATTGCGGACGATCCACATGGCTGAGCGGCGAGGCGCGCCGTCAACGGACTTGGCTACCTCGCCTTGCACTTGGAGACGGATCTTGACGATTTCGAGCGGGTTGGTGAAGATCTGGATTGGAGGTTAGGGGATGTGAAGGGGGAAGGGTGCGGGAGGAGGGAGGTAGATAATACGAAATAGAAGAACGTACGACTTGACAAGCACCTGCACTTCCACCAGCAAGGATCTCATGAGGTAGACGAATCGATCCATCTTTACCTGAGAAATGACCTCTCACCAAATCATTAACCGTCAATTTGATAGCTTTCTCCGGTGCCACCCCAACCAATTGTGGCAAGACCCCAGAATACAGACCCTTAAAACCCTCATTCTTAATAACCTTCTTCGCGCAGTCCAAGGAGTTCTTATACAGCATCTCGCCCACTCTTGAAGATCTCTGGTTCTGCATTCGTGTTTTGACCAAGTCGATGGGATACACCATGAAAGCACCGAAAGCACCAGCCATCGAACCCAAAGCAAAATGATGTGCCGATTCCAAAACACTATGCAAGAAATTTTGGCCTGCTGATTTAGCCTTCGCGACATTCGCACTTCCAACTTCTGCAAAAGCGTTGTAGAGCGGATTGCGCCATGAGGAATCCAGCACTTTCGCGAAATCAGCAAGACCAAGTCTGCCAGATGGTTCATCGAGTGAAGCAAAGTGGAACAGGATATCAGCTTCCATAGGCGTAAAAAGGGAGAAACGGGTGATGCGGGCGGCTTCGTTGAGGAACTCGGTGCGAGTGATTTTTCCATCAGTGGACTGATTCGTTGCTTGTCGGATGATCATTTCTACGAGATCCATTTCACGGATGATGTTTTGGAAAGCGCGGACATTGGCGTAGGAGATCTTACTCCCGGTGGAGATGTTGCAGAGTGTATGAAGGTTCTCGAGGAGATGGTCGGAGAGTTTATGACGTGCTGTTTGGAGGATGATGCGCTGGAAGTCTTCGGGTTCGATATAGCCATCGCCATCTTTGTCGAAATGGTGGAAGGCTTGTCTTATCCTCTCTCCTTGTAGGCCGCGCAACATCTGCGAGAATTGAGGGTATGTGAGATCGTGACGTCGCTTCTTCCCTCCACTATATAGAGATGCCCACTCGCAGCTCCAGTCGAAAGGTATGCTATCCGGGCCCTTGTTCATCTCATATAGCTTCTTCAGATCATCGTATTTGACTGTGCCAGACTGATCGACATCGAACAAACGAAAGGCAATTTCATATTCAGCGTCCGGTTTCGAGAGGAGGTTCTCGAAGGTGCCCCAATCAAGCAAATTAATCTTGCCTGCATTCCTCCTATCTGCGACTCGAAAAAGAATAGCATATTGTTCGCGTTTGATCTTGTGCTATATCGATGTATATCTCGTTAGTCAATTGCTCTTACAAGAGGCACACACAGCAAACAGCACGAGCTCTTCGAGGACTCTGACTCACATAATCTTCCGTTGGCGGCGCAACAGCATTAATAAACTCCTCCTCACCCATCAACATCTCTCCAGTCTCCTCATCCTTCCTGGCGTTCTTCTCAAAAGTATCCTTGGATTGGGCCGATAATTGGGGTTGGAGTTCCGTGCCAACGAGAGCTTCCTTCACCACCTCCTTCACAGTTCCAAGGTCCGCCATCTTTCTCTTCAGTTTTATCAATCTGCCAAATCCTCCGACGTATCAATTTCTTCTTCCAAGCAGATCTTATCTCCGGGACTGAACGAGAGTGGGATAATCGTGTCGTGGATGTATTCGTGCTGATTTCAATGTTGTTCCTTCTAGCTGTCTCGCTGATCGCGAAAAAAAGACTGGGGCAATGGGCCGACGACGGGGCATGCGCACAAAGCAAGGCAAGCAAGCTGGGCAGGGTCTGGCAAAAAGATTTCCGCTGAATACCACGCCGGGATCGATGCGCTCCAATTGAATTGATCGACTGCTTTAAGCGGCTCCTTCTTCCTTCACCACCTACTTGCAAGATCAATCAATATTCAGGATATAAGAACCTCAATAATTCCGTAATCAGATCTGGGGAAAAGTTGGGGTAAAGGATTCTCGGGTTTGCTAATAAAATGTTTTTCTCCTGAGCACCCGCCCGTCACTTCTCTAGCTGCTCCCTCCGAGACTCCCCTCCCTAGCTCTGGTTCCCTCGGTCGAGCGCCGAATCTGTCTTCGGAGATGACTCGGTGCACTTTTCCAGCAGGATGACATCGGCGTGCGAGATGATCCGTTCCGAGAAGACAAATCCCTGAGGATTTATTCATTCCGATGTCTAACGCTGCCGTAGCGGTTTTCCGGCAGAAAACCGATCGGGCCTAGCGTAGCACGTGACTCAGCGCTATATCGCAAGAGGCTAGGCCGCATACGGCGATAGTAAATGCGATAATGAAAATTCACTTACTTTTATCTCTATAAAAGACCTTCTTACGCGCGAATATTTCTTCTCCTCTATATATTTAATAAGTATAACTTTAGTATCTACTCCTTAACTTTCTAACTATTACTTGTTACTAATAAGTAACTAGTAATTATACTGTAGTAATATACTTTTACTAATAGTATTATTATAGCTAGCTAGGATATAGCAATTCTTATAGCTTAGCTTAATAGGTAAGCTTCTATAGAGAGCTAGATAAAATTCCTTCGTTACTAATAAGCTTCTAAAAGTGAATATCAAGCTACTTACGTCGCTTATTAGGGTGGAAAGTATCTTTCTTACTCTCCTCTAAATACTAAATACCGTGAAGAAGAGCTTTAGTAAGAACGAACCTTTTAGTCTTTTACTTATTACTAACTACTATTTAGAAGACTAAACTAGCCTCTTAAGAATAATAATAATAATGTCGGTGATTCTGCATCAGGAAACTAGGATTTCCTGAATAGGGAATCTCTCGCCTAAAAGGCCTGGCTGCTCTAGCGCTTATGCTGCTCTGAGACGGCCGGATTGAGTGGTCACGACCCCTGCTGGTTCCCTGGGAGACCTACTGGGTGTATAAATCTAGTGCTGTTTCCAACTTCACTTTCTCTTAACTTTCAATCTAACGTATCGGCCATAGCTACCCTCGCCGTTAGACCTTCGCGATCATTCTATGGCTCACGCGCCGGCCCCTATCACCTGCACTACGCCTAGATTTCCTTCAGCAGGCTAGGCCTGCGCTCTGATTAGCTGGTGCCCATTCGAGATATCCCTTAACGTGCTCTCGCTGGCGTTACTATCAAGATTCTGCCTTATATAGTCTCTACTCTGACCCAGATCGCTTCGGAGTTGCTAACGCTCTGCCACGCGTATATAGCTGCGATAATGCTTCTTATTTCCGAGAATAGATCTATAGTAGATGATGGCAAGCTACGCTTCGTGAGTACAGTATTCTTCCCTGTTACCGCCTCCTCCTCTTACGAAGTCGCCTGAATGGCTGGTGTCTGCTAGGCCTCGCTACTTATCAGGAGTTAGGAGTACCTTGAGAAGGAAGGGGAGGGCTTAAGACAGAGGACACTTTCAGTATAGTAATCTCTTGCGAACGAAGAAATCTAAGCTTAGGTGGAAGACGCGGCGATACCGGGAGGGGAAGCAGTTAGAGCGAGGTAGGCCAAATCAGCTACGTATGATTAACTAGGGGATTTTGGGAAGGGCTAGAATACCCCTTATCGTCGGTGTTCGGTAAATAATACCTGATTTGGAATTCGAACGATTTCAGAGTAATGAATTTACGTGTTGGTGTCTGGGCCTAGCGTGGGTGACGTATTAGGCAGCTTAGATAGTCCAGTGAGGCGTTGTCTGCGCCAGCTTCGAGTGGGTCTTATGGGAGTAATACCTTTTCTTGCTAGCTTAAATACTCTAGGGGAGGTTTTAAGGGGTTTCTAATGCCTAGTTCACCTACTTACGCTATCGCGAATTACTTAAAGGGGCAAGACTTTCCGATCTGTGGAATAGAGCTATAGCATGACGACTTACGACCCGCGTTGGCGACTCTCAGATGCTATGTATAAGAGACGCTAGATATAAACGCGCCGATTCGAAGCAGAGTCTCGGAAAGGACCTCCTGTTGACTTATTAGTATTTCTAGGCCTCCTAGCGATTAAGATATGGATCTAAGGCGCGAAAAAGGCAGGAGTGGGGTATTCCCACGAAAAGGAGCAGTAAGGTAGTAGAGTAGTAAAGAAGGACGCTAGATATAGCTTGTAGAGTAGGTCCGGGATACAATATAAAAAGTCTATATACTCCTAGAGTACCTCTTTATAATCTGTTCATTTTGCACTCTTTATCTAGTAATCGGATTTCAGAACTATACTGCTGCGATTACTCTGTTCTTATTATAGTTACTTTTACTTTTATTTACTACGAACTAAAACTATTAAAGGTTAATATTCGGAAACTTTCCTCTAAACTTAGTAAGAACTCAGCGACTAGCTTGAGCAATATGTTAGTTGAAGCGCTCTCGGCATTAGGAGCAGCGGCAGGCGAGGATAATTAGTATCAGAAAGTTATTAGAGATCGCGTAGCTATAATCTATAGTGCATAGGCTTATACAGAAGATGTACTAGGGACTGAAGGTATGTATTCAAATTATCCTATTATAGCTGCCTTACTCGTCTGACTATATAGAAGCCTTAATAGTAGAGAGGGAGGGGTTCGAGAGCGAGATTAATTACGAATTTCCATCTTTATTACGGTCTTTATCTTTTATAAGCCACAAGCTCGAATCGGCAGAAGAGCGACTAGCTATAGAGGGCACTATAGGATAAAGTAATAATTAAGATCTAGATACTATTCTTCTTGGGTCTCGTGTATCTCGAGCTACTAATGCCTACGGTAAGCGAGCTCAGTCCCTGTATGAATACACAAAATATTTGCTCACGAGTTTATAGATGACATAATAATAATATTACGTTCGGATAAAGACTCGGAAGAGGATAATATCGGTCACGGACATGCTCGTTATATTAGGGAAGGGGGGCAACTAGGCTATGATACTTGTGATATGGAATATATACTGACAATTTCTATTCGTACGACCTACGAGCATGGGGAAGGTGGTATTAGTACTAATGAAAATACGTCTTATTAGACTATGAAACGACAAAAGTCTAACTCTCCCGCCTCCACCTCTACTTCCACCTTAGTTGACTCTATCTCGTCGATACTTCCTTGTAGTGAAGATGAGGAAGGTAGCAGGGAACTTGCTAGAAATTCTAGTAAGTCAAGAGCAGACGATATCTGCCCTAAGCGGCAGAAGGTTTCTACTCTATAAAGCCGTTGGATAATCTCCCTTAATACCTCTTCGTAGCTATCTCTACCGGTATTAGATATTAAGGAGGATAGTGAAGAGGATAATAGGACGTATCTCTACGCTAGACTTACTAGCTCTACTAGAAGTACCCTTGCCCCTGATTTCACTTCTCTAATAGAACCCGAAGTCTGCCTAGTGCTTACCGATATGGATCCGGACTAGGACGTCCGTGAAATTATTAGTAAGGAGGACCTTAATGGTGTCTCGTATTACTTAGTGGACTAGCACCTGATATTACTTCCTGTGCACTCACTAGGTCATGCAAAGGAGTTAGTAGATCAATTCGAGGCCCGCATTCGAGCACAACGCGGTTCTAAGCGAGGCGGTCTAATATCGAATACTAGATAGAAAGCTAGTGGGAAAGTTAAAGGAAAGAAAGCTCGAGGTCGGCCCCGGAAGCAAATATAGAGAGAAGCGTTATTTAGCATATCTTTGCTAACTAAGCGTCTCGGTAAAATCAATATAGTTTAGGTCCTCTAATTATTTAATAAATTTTATTTTTACTTACTTCGTCTCCTAAATCCTCACGTTTAAGTAATATAATAGATAGGGCCCTAATTTGCTATATAAATCTTATCGAACAGGTAAACACACGTATATTATGCTTCTACTAGTTTTACGCGTGACATGCTAATTACGCTTATAAGGTTCATTGCGTTGAACTAGGAGTCTATTTATACTAACCGACGTGCAAGCAAGCCTGTATTCGTTTCGGAGCTAGCTATGCCCTCTGGCATGGATTTTAGACGTGCCCTATCTCAAGTTATCTGTTGATAATTTCTTAATTCTTCTAGATGAATATCTGAACAAGATACAAACCGAGAAAGAGTATAGAAGGAGAATAAGAGTATATTTCTTATTAATAAGTCCAATCCTCGAATGGATAATTCATAAAGCCGGGTAGAAATAGAAGGAGAAGAGTGGAGATGAAGTAGTCGGTCTTACTATATTAGATCTTAAGAAAATGCGGCAGAACTCGGGCATGATCATTTTCCGTGTTTTGGATATCCTTAGATTTCTTGCAAGTTAAGGTGAAGACTCTCTTATCCAGCTAGACCCTCAAACGTGGGCGAGAAATTGCGACGAGTATGTATTTATGAGCGAAATTCCTAATGATGTATTAGTACGATAGGTAGAGTGGGGAGAACTATATAAGTCCCCTGCTAATCTTCTCTCAAATTCCTTTCTGAGCGCTTATACGGTTGGAATATATCGTAAATAGACATAAGAATAATTTATTACTACAGATAATATGTATCAGAGGAGTATCGATTTCGGGAATACGTTAGCTAGGTCGCGAGACGACTTTCTTATCCCATTGATTAAGTTACTTCTTAGGCCAGGTATTTAATTTTGGGGTTTCATAACTGAAATAGCTATTAATAATAATATACGCACTTGTTGATAAAACCGCTCGGAAATTTTCGGCGCTTAGTCTAGATGATACATTTGCTTTCTTGCGCTGAATTTGCGCTAAGGTCTTGTCGAATTTGTCTGTTAGAGAGGGACCCAACAGTTGGCAGCTACTGCGACGGGAATTCCGAGTCATCAGCATTCAAAGAGAGATTCCTACATGTTTTCCTTTGCATGATCTGTCTCCCTTCTGATATCAGTGACCTACGTCGTATGCGGCTTTTTGCCTGCCTGGCAGTATGCCGTTTCATGATGAGTGTAGAAAGTGCAAGGAGACTCATGTGTAAGTGGTTGATGCTTCCTACATTGATTTGATGAACTAACACAAGAATAGTCTGCCCTGAATATTAGGAGACTTACATTTGTATCTTTATCCTCTACGACTAATATAACCGACCAGGAAGCGCGCTACTGGTGGAACGTTTTTCGGAGTGTCATCTTCCTTGAAAGGTTCGCGCAATCCATAACCCTTAAGATCCTGCTCTGAATACTTATATGGGTTCAGCTGGTTTACCTATAATACGAACCACGAGTCACGGATTGCCGAGACTGATATAGCTATACGTAGCTTTTCTTATATCCACTTGATTTCCTTGAGAAATTTGTTATTATATATGGCAGAAGTTCTTTGTTAATTATATAATCCTATAACCTTCTCATGTTAATATTATATAGCTATATAAGCCTGCTATCTTGCACTATGAAGAAGAGCCTGGCGAACTGCAATATCGTGTTAGTGAGCTTAGGTAATTAGCCGCTTATATAGCGCTTGACCTAAAGATATAAAGTCAGCCAAGTCTTCAAAAAGCCTAACTCCATTTTGAATCCCTATAGAATAGCAGCGTACTCTGCTACTATCGACATAGTTGAATCGACTTAGTATTTCCAATGTATTAGTAATATATTAGTAAACGAAGCGATCCCTTTTATAGCTATATATCCTCTTTCTAGGCTTGTTCACCGAGCCGTACCGCTATTATTTGATTGATCTTGGGAGGTTTCGTATAGGCGACATCTCGCTCGTGTCGGAAAGGATTAAGGCGCTATAAGCGATTAAAGAGGAATACGTTATAGCAGCTCGACAATCCGCTCGAGTGGTTTTATTACTCTAGATTAATAATCTGATCTGATCCAGGTATTAGATTTCTATATACGTACCTAGAGTTAGGATTTACTGTATAACTTCTTATACTGAATATTATTAATAGATACACGTCCTTCATAGCCTGTTCTATACTTCTATTAAGCGCTTCGCAAAAACTACTCATGCTCTTCGGAGGAGAAAGCAGCCTGGACCTTTCATATGTATCTTCTTATTTAGATGTCCTCTCGCTATGTAGCTACGATAATGACTCAACTAGAAACTTATATATTCAACTTCGCGTCATTTCCAATGATATCAGAGAGGTAGTAGGGTCGCTAGTCTATCGCAGAATGGGTGACCTAAGTATTAAGGTCGGAGATATATTAATCGTGTCACTATCGCATGAAATTACTATTGCGGGTGCAGTCGAGGTTAGGAGGGATATTATGGATATCATCAGACGTATCGTTAATGTACTGTAAGAACGCCTTAGTTTCTAGTGAGAACATCTTAGTATCCTCTCCAGGAGGAGAAATAATAGTATAACCTTTCAAGTTCTACTTACCTCCTTCTAACCTCTCAAATACTACCTGTCTCACTTATTTGTTTCAAACAAAAATTCTCACCGTATCTACAAACTCAATTCATTCGCTAAAGAAGTCTGCTTTCTCGAGCCCGCTCTCGTCACCCACCTCAACTTACCCAAACGACAGCCCTACGCAAGCGCGCCATTCTACTATTCGTGTCGTGGTTGTTACCGGTGTTGTCCAGGCGGAGTCCGTCTCTGAAGGTAGCCCTATCTGTGGGCTTGCTCGTCGCCAAAAACTTGACATTATCGCTCTTCGTCTCTTCGACAACAAGTTTACTGGCACCAGTGGGTGTCAGAATTCGTCGCGCACGCTAAATCGCGGGGCTATTCCTTCCTCACATTAACGCGTTTCTGAAGTAAATAACTCACCTTAAGAAGTAATTATGCCACCGAATACGCGTAATATCGATCGATTACACCTCCTCTGAAGCCCTCGAAGGGTGGAGTCGCAGAAACGGGTCGAAGAGTGAGGTGTTTCTGCGCGTTTGATCGGGATTGCGAGGTAAAGTCGTTTCGGGCTATCTGTAGGGACGAAGATACTGCTGAAAGTACTGCTCGGGGATGGATTTCGCAGAGAAGGAACTTAGGTCACTTAGCAGACCGAAGAACTCGGAAGTTATCGAATAAGACGCTCGGGAGGCCTTCTGCGATTTCTGCCTCGAATAATAACCCGAGCTTAGTTGGACTTTTTGGGACATTCGTATTGGGCGCGTTAGTTGAGCAGAGATCGAAGGGCGTCGTGGTTGATGCTGACGTTGAAGTATCTTGTGGACAGTGTGGAAGTTAAAAGATGGATTAAATGGAAAAAATGGAAAGACAGACTGCATCGAGCAAAACATGTTAAGCAACAACCCAGGGATTGGGAGAATGATTCCGACTTCAAGTCCTTGCAAGTAAGTCGAAGGTTGAATAAGTCGTCAGTTTAGAGCTCTATAGCAAGCAGGGAGACTACTTCAACTGGGATATCAGCGAGCATGGGCATGGTAGATATGTGTTAGCTGTCCAGTAGAGTGTAATTATGAAGCTAGACTCGATTACTCAAGGATGATGAAAAAGAAGAAGAGAACGGTCGTCGAACAGCCATCTATTGAACAGGAAGCAATAGAAACAAGTGTGCGGAAGTCTTCTTTTCTCAGGTCTGTATGCCAATTCCCAAACCTCATGTGATCCTGACCGCTGAATAGAGCGACCCAAAGCGACCGTATCACGATCCTTGTTGGACCTTCTCAGAAGTCCTTTCAAGTGCCGCAAGACCTGTTGATGATTTGGTCACCGCCCTTAGGAGGGATGTATCTGTCTGGACTTCAGGAATCCCGAGAACGACTTATTCCTTTACCGCACATAAAGATATCAACCTTCGAAGATTTTTTAATTTGGATATATGCTTGCGAGCCGAGTGTCAACTTCAAAAATTTGGCATCTGTCCTTGATCTGGCTATATTTGCAGAGATGTATATCATCTGTCAACTGAAAAATCAAACCTCAGATATCCTACGGACGGAGTTGGGCAGTGGCCGGTGGCAGCTCTCGCCAAACGATGTCTCCATGGTCTATGATGAGGTACCACCAGATTCAATTCTCCGTCAGCTATGCTCCGTGAGCTTAGCACTAACTTACCCATTAGTGATCCCTGTTCAGTTGCTTTCGGACATTCAAGCGGCTTTGGAAGTTATGCCAACGCCGCAAGTGCACACAGACAGCACGACAACTACCTCAATTGGAAGTTGGCCTTTGCAAAACACTCGGATCTTGGTTGGGATTATTTCAGGCAGATACAGACTGGTCATGCACAGACCGCGATGAATTGGGGGGGCCCATGCCGGTTTCATGATCACAGAGATATACCGGGTGTCAGACGTGAAGATGTCGATGAATGCTCATGTCCTCGTGGTGCACTACCTATAGAAGAGGCGCAGCCTACAGAGAAGCAACATGCTGTTGTAGAAGGGCTCTCAGCTGTAGAAGAGATACCGCAATCCACAGAAGAGGCGCAGCCTACAGAGGAGCCATCAGCTGTAGAAAAGATACTCTTCTAATAAATAGAGGCACGGTCTTTGCACGATGTACCGTTTTAGCAATGATTGTTTGTTGACAATCAGCAGGAATTTAATCAAGTCTGATGGGCCTGTAAAATCCTTTCTTGCTCTTGAATCAAAAACTTCGTCGTCGCTCTAGCAACAGCTTCATTGAGATATGTATCATGAGCTCCCAGACAGATGATTCGTCGTGGGAGAATAAGTTGGCGATATAATCCATGGAGATTATAGAAGGGCAGTTCGTATTCTGACTTCATCAGGAATCCAGGATGAAGTGGGCCGAGATCGTTCCCCACCTGTTCGTGATGGATACTCTCGTTACGCCCCACACTCCCCACTTGGTAATGAGGGCCGCCTAGGGTGGTACAGTATGGTACCTTTCGTACGTCCAGACCTGTTATCCCCCGCATTCCTGCCGTACTTCGTCCTAAGCGTCCCTCCAGCTACTTATCCGCGTGGTAACCTTACTTTACAAAAACAAGAAAACGAAAGACGATTATTGATAATCCAATTGCATAGACATAAATTCGTTGCTCGTTAAGGACTTCCCTGCGACGTATCGTTTCGTAAAAGGCTGCGACACCTTATAAGCCGTGTCCGTTAGATCTCTTGATCACTCCTTGGAACAAATTGATCGTATGATTATTTAATCGCGCTCTGACGGGCCAGCCAGGCCAGCTCGCACGATGTGCGGGAAGGCGAGAATGATGATGATAGGGGATCCGTTGGCTTCTCCACAAATCAAATCATCCCATCAGATCAGCCAACCCATGCAGCCTTTTACTTGGCAATTGGCGTTGCTCATTCACGAATCATTTACTCACACATCATATGGCCAGGACGCTAGGAAAGAAGATGCTGATTAGCGTGCTATAGCTTTAGGCATCCAGCACGACAGAGCCTCGATAGAACTATTTTTGTTTGTAACATTCTCTCGAAGTATTACTTGACGCATCCTAGATGCCTCGCGATCATACTCACGCCTGGGACCGTGATGTGTGTTTGAACCCCTCGGTCGGACTAGAGGAGCTTCGCTGGCAAGCCTCGCGAGGCTGTCGATACTGCCGAGTGTTTGTTGATGTAGCCAATATATACCAGAGCCGATGGAAGGACCTCGGAGAACATGCACAGCCCCTAGTGCTGTTTCACTTCAAACACTCACTGATTGAAACTGCCTCGATGCGACAAATCTTTCTTCAATGGCACAGCCAGAAGACAAGGGAGGAGAAATATCCAAGTGGGATCGAGTTGGAATTTGCAGCCGCCAAAGAGCTCGTTCAGAATAAAGTACCCTTGTCGCATCTTCCATATATTATTGATGCTGACGGGTATTATCAGGCAGTATGGATCTCAAACTCAGCTTTTATTAGCAAGATCAATGTTGCTAGGCATTCATGCTCCCATCAGGCCTTCGAGCAGATCAAAACGTGGCTAGATACATGTGACAATGAGCATTCAGACTGCTGTCCTTTATCAATTCACTTTGCTCGTCCGAAGAGACTTCTCCGGATATCGTTCCGGGAAAATTGCCTGCGGGTCAATTTGGTGGATGGATCTAGTGTCTTCAAGACATTCAAGGACACTGTGGACGATAACAAGGAAAAAGGAGTTTCGGTAAAAGACTTACTGAAGACTTTCCAGGACGCCATCGACATAACTTGGAAGCTTGGCATTCGTCACATCTGGATTGTTCAATGTGTATTGTCCAAGGTGACCCCAAGGAGTGGAGAGTTGAATGTACTAAGATGGGAGATATTTATGGGAGTACTTACCTAGTCATCGTTGCTTCCATGGGGAGTTCTTGATTGTAGTCCGCTTTATAATTTCCTTGTTGTCTCGGCTCGTGCTCTGATGGCTGTGCATAGGAAGGTTAATATGAGTAGATTTGCAAGGGGAGCTGGGTAAGGGGGATTTAAGATTAGTGAATCAAGTTATGATATATAAGCTTCTCGCGAGAAAACTAATGAAGAGTTGCAAGTTCTGTATACTTCTAAAAATAATCTGACCGAACTGATACTATATAACTATTTATTGACTATAGCTCTCGCTTATCTCACGGATTGCGGGGGTTAATCCACTCCCTGTCTTTCTGTCGATCGCCAAGGCTATATCAATTTAAACAAAAGGCAGGGAGGAACAGAAGAGCAGGAATCTTTGAAGGTGAAGAAGGCCCTGGAGTTACGGGCCTTTAGGGTATACGGTTATGATTCAGAGAGTCTAGACGTTAACTACTCATAGGAAGAGAACTATAGCCCTGAATATAACCGCAGGATAGTAGTCCCTTATAACGTAAGGCTATTACGGGAGGTATAGTGACAGGTGCTTACGATAAGTATTGCGGGGCAATTAGCTAGGCTAGAGCGGCCCCTCCCGCGATGCCGGCACTCCCGCCTATAGCGTGCTACCTAACACACCTAATAAGCTAATACTACGACTAGGAAATCTCCTTAAACCTCCTTATCTTATCACGAACTTCCTAACCTCGATTTAAGCTCTTGAGATTTCTAATGATAGGGTAAGTGTACCTAATGCGAATACTGCTATTCTTATTCTTTTCTACTAATAGAGTAATAGTCAGGCTTATTATTCGCGCTGCAAACGGGAGTTCTTATTATAGTAGTTATTGCAGTAGTATTACGATACTTCCGCGAGCTATAATAAGTATAAGGTCTGTGGATTCGATAGCTCCACTTAGAGAAATTATTAGAATATCACCGGATAACAAAACATCGAGTTGTCTGCTAGGGCTGCGAGGATAGAGAGGGAATGATATAGGTTCCTAGGTCGCAGGAGTATCTCGATCATCTGAAGGAGCGAAATGTTTGCAAAACTTGCTAGATACACTTCGAAAGCACTAGTAACCTTGAAAATGTAAGCGAAGCCTTATCTTTTCGAAACTTGTAATTAATACTAGCTCTAGTATCAAATGGTGCATTTGGAACGATCGATTGAATGTTACAGTTGCTATTACGGTTGCTACTAAACATTCAAAACCTATCCCGCAATTATAATACACTTAGAGTCTAGCGCATGCGACTCCGCGATTAATATAATCGATTTGAATAAGTCTGCTGCCAAGTTTTACTAGTAGAAGGCATATCTTATAGAAGACTATCGGGAGATACTGCTTAGTTGTCATAACCTATCATTCGAGTATACCGAGATAGTCCATCTATTTAAGTACCTAGAATACGTTACTTTTTTTATAAGGCTATCAGGTCTACTTTAATACGCGTATAGTAAGGCGTGCAATTAAGATCTGAATAAAGGCAAGATAGGTAAACTAGTCAGATGGCTAGAGGTTTAGCACAGCTGGAGCCGGAGTAGGAGTAGGGGTGAATAAGCAGATAAATTGATTATTTACTATTAATAACCCCGAACCCTATTTCTAAAATTAAATCTTTAATATAAAGCTTTACTTCCTGGTGAGCAGACGTCTGCGTTAAAAAAGGAGTAAAATCCAAACACTGGTGTATACTAAAACTCCCTAATAGCTTCTTATTCACGATGTATTACCAGTCTTACTACCACGCACCAACTTAGTTGCAGTAATATTATAGGGCTCAGACTTTCAACTATATATCAAAAGGCCGCAAACTATTATGCGGAGTAGGAAATATCCGCCCAGGGGATTACTATTCCTAGCCCTCTAATAAAAGGAGCAGTAAGGACTAGGGATTTTTTGTCCCACTCGATAATCATAGTCTACTATAGATAGCCGTGTATATTCGCTTCCCCCATCCGCTCTTACCTACCTAAGCGCCTTATCTTATACTCCTACACTAGTTAGTTCTCGCTCTTACAGCAAATAAGTATACAATCTCATATTAAAACAGACCTTTATATGCGAACTATAATAGCTCGTTATTGAACGTCTTATATGCCCCTTGCCCTAGCTACCGAGTCTTTAGAGCTTCCACGAGTTGATCGAACAATTGCAATACTTATATTTCTCCGATTATTATCGCTTCCCACTCCTTAAAGGCAGATACTAAATAGTCGAAATATCTAAGATATCTTTAGCTTAAAAGTCGATATACCAGCTACGTTTAAAGAGTGTATCCTAGCTTCTACGGTTCTTAATTTATTGCCTCGCAAACTTTATTATTATACGAGCTAATATATCCCTCTCGTAGGATACTTATTTCTCGCTCTTTCAAGTTCATTATCGGGCTCGACGAGGTTCTAATTATAGTCTATAAGGCGGTCCTCGCTGAGTAATCCCCTGCACTAGCTGTGCTTATGCGGGGGGAGATAGTAGAGAGCGTAGCTAGTAAATCTAGGTAGACAGATATAGATAAAGAAATATTTATACAGTTTACTCAGTTCGCCTATATAGGAGATTATTCGATCTCGAAGGGTTCTACGGCTAGAGCGGTTGTAGAGGCAGATTCGTTATCGAAAGAGCCTCTAGTGCTTAATAGATCTTCCTCGGTGCCCTGTTCCTTCGCACTAGAGCCCGAGGACGAATAGCTACTTGAAGCTCGATCGAAGAAAAAGAAGAAGAATAAGAATAGCTTGCTTAACTTGTGCAGGTCTGGTCCAGAGCTACTGATATCTGCATCCGAAATGTTCAAATCTCTCAAATATCCTCTCATCGAATCTCGATCCAACCTTTATACCTATAAGTCCTCGATAGACAATAGTCTGATTAAGAGCAGTTCTGAGGTTCTTCTTACTTATGCTTCCCTGTATGTCTTAGCGGAAGAATAGGGAGTTAATAGTTTGAAGATATTAGTTTTATCAAGGTTATACTAAACATTAAGCACACTCCGCCTCGATGCGTCTAAGGTTCAAGGAATTATTAATCTTACATAGTACGCGTATTTAGATAGTTCGACTCCCGATTTAGAAACTAATATCGATAGATTAAGAAAGTTAATTTCCCTCTACCTAGCTGCTAATATCGAGATAATCTCGAAGCATACCTTATTTATGGCATTGATTAAAGGTAGGAGTACCTTTATGCGGGATCTTTTGACGCGCGTAAGATTCGTACCTAGGGAGCCTGCTAGGGAGATAATAAAGCTGGATAGCTGAAGCTATTCCAAAAGTTCTTATTTCTATATGAGTCCGTATATCGTATAGGATTACTCCTTAAAGTTTTATAATCCTAAAGTACTCTTATAAAAATAGCAAGGAGATCTAGTTATCTTCAGTCCATAACTATTAGTGTCAGCTATAATATCGTATTAGTGAGACGTTACTCTTGTCTCCCGCAGTAGAAGGGATAGACTAGGTTATCGCGAGGTTCTCAAATTAGACGGGCTCGACTATCTTAGTAACCGGTTCGAGCTTGATGCTTACGATTATACTCCCAGTGTCGAGTTGACTGCTGTTACTATTGATGAATCTCGCTATCCTGGAGAGAATACGCCTACTGATACTGTATTTCTGCTCCTATCAGACTATTCTTTCCTATATAGTAATAATATGTATAGCTGTCTAAAACAGAGGTATACTTTATCGTTATGGAGTGCGATTCTATAGGGGCTTGTCTCTGCTGAATTCGAAGGCGGAGAATCTAGAAGAAGGAGGAGGGGCCTAAGGAGATCTTAAAAGCGTTAATAACAAGGACAAGATACTTTAATAAGTTTCCTCGTAAAAGGAATTTCAGGACTATATCTAGAATAGGTTAACTCTAACGCTTAAGATATATAGTTATAATTCAGAAAGCCTAGATGTCAAATACTTCTAGGAAAGCGGACTAAGTAATATAGGTCTTTTAGCAGGCGGGCATAGGGGATAGCCTTAGCGCTTAGGACTAACGCAGGAAGCAGGACCCAAATAACTTCGATTTATTTGGATCACCGCGGCGAATCTAGAACCTCGATACTCTATTAACTATTATATCAAATTTAAAAACAAATATCGAGTTCAAATAAGGTTAAACCTAGTATAAAAGGGTTATATCTTTATCTAGATATATTTAAAAATCTTTCTAATATAAAGCAGGTTCGGAATTGCTCTACTGCTTCTGTTCTCCCCTAATATCCTATAGGTATCTTGATATTAATGCAGATAAGTATATTACTTTCTATAGTTTATAGCGTCGATAGTCTTCGCAGGCTAGTATATGGTAACGTTTGCAAGATAATATATACTTCTAATATCTTATGCCGTACATCTCGTAGACCTTACCGCGGCGCGATCCTTCTAGTTTAGTGAACTTGCTACTGTGATTGCACTTATAGTTTACTTATAGCTCCTATTCTATAGTAACTACGCGTTATTAACGAATAATAGGTCCTAAAGGTACTAGTGCCTCTCTATTAATAATAAGCTGAGCTCTTCGGTTGAGTAGCTCCGGCACCTAGTCGCTATAGAGACACTCCTTCCACTTTATACCATATTTATAGCAGAACTCGGTACTGTATCTATACTTGTGATTTGGGTTAGTTCTGACTCGATAAGTAGCAGTAGGTATCACTCACGTCATATGATTACAGCCCTCATACCGAAATACCATCTTACCGCATCTTAAATAGGGCTTCTATCCTTGCTTATTCGCGAACTTGATAAGGCTCTGCCTTACCTCATCTGCTAGGCATAGCTTATTATATGCTAGCGCTTTGCAGTATATACAGGTTTCAGCCCTATAGGCCTCATAGGAAGCGCAATCCGCTTTTCGCTGCAGTCTGGGGATAAACTTAGCGCATTCTAGGCTAGCGCAGTAGACTCTGTCCGCGCTAGTAAGTTCCAGCTCAGTACTTCGATAGGCAGTTAACTCTTCGACTATAAAGCTTGCCTCGATGATTAAGATATCAATCGCCTATTAATAACATGTTAGTAGGAAAAGGCTTTCGTCCTTAGCAGCACGCAGAAGAAAGGATTTGAGGCATAGTTTGCAATATATATCGTCGTATACTAAACGCATAGTAGCATGAGGATGTACGGCATCTCTATAGACACTGCATTCCACTCTGAGCTAGGGTAAATGCTTAAGGATAAATTTTTAGCGGTAAGTGTAATAGATCGATAGGCCCGCAATAGTGTTACAGGACTAGATACTGAAAGTCGAAGCTTTTATAGCTCGCAGGACGTAGTCCCAGTCAGCCGACTCCGCTCCGAGGCGAGAAGTCTCCAGCAAATCTTAGGATAGCAGATTCTTATCTTCGTTCAAGCTTAGGGCGAAGTCTTGATCTTGAACCGAATAGGTCTCCTCGACTCTTGATTCTTCGATAGCCATAGCATCAGAAGCAACAGCTTTAGCAATACTATAAGCGATCTTCAGGTCCTCGAACAGAAGGAATGCTTTCTTCAGCTCGGTCTCGAAGTCATCGAATACTAATATAAAATCTGGAGGGCTATCTTCAGTTTATTTGCCGGATTAGAGCTAACGCTGAGCTTCGATCTCTTCGAGTTGAAGCTGCAAAGCAAAGCTCTCGTCGTCGAACTGGAGGAAGGGATTGAGAAATACTATAAGTGAGCTTTAGATGCTTTACTTATCTGAGTATCGTTATTAGATGATTTAGTATTAAAGAAGGTATAAAGAGTATAAACTCACGTTAAGTAATCGGTATGCGGGGTAGCCCCTGTGGTTTATCTCGTAACCTCGGGCAGAGAATACTTAGGATATAATAAGTAGGATGATACTACTGATAATAGAATGACCGAGAAGCCTAACCCTCTATAGGTGCAGGTTAAGACGGCCTGCGAAGAGAACATAAATCTAGCTCTAGAACGAGCGCTAGCTGTAAGCGCTTAGTAGTGCAGGCCTACCGTAAGTGATAAGAAGGACTTGGTACTAGCCCAAATAAAGGTAGTAGCCTATCTTCTGATCAGTAATAAGTGTAGGAGTATAAGACTAAATACGCAGGGGCTTTTAGCCAGTCTTTCGGATCCCACTTTAGATTTATTGAATTATCGAAAGTCCAATGAATTAGTACCCTACCTACTGAAGCAGGGCGTTTATATAGTATTTAGTAAAGTTGGACGATAAAGCGGAGAAGTGTGGGAGCACAAGAGAGCGCCAGCCTTTTGTGTCGCGGGTTCAAGAGGTGCAGCTGGGCAATATAATCACCACAAGGTTTGACTTGGATGCGCTCAAGAATTCCTGGGCATACTTTCTTCCCCGCCGTCCAGCTCGTTTGTCCATCTATCACTCCAATCGACCTGCCCGTGCAACGACATCGTATGACTCCAGGTCATTTGGTACGCAGGCAGCCCTGCTGACGGCATCCAGTTCCTGGTGAAGCACTGCTCCACGTCCAGAGGAAATCAGGGCGTAGTTAATATCTTTCCATGTCAGAATGAGATTTGAGGGATCTGTATTTTCAGAAGTAGGAACGTTCGATAGATACATGTTACATATTACAGACAGATAATTTATTAACGCCCGGCGGCTGACCCGATAGGGCAACTATTACTAATATACAAGTACATTTCCGAAGTGAAATCTCAACTCCTTGAGCCCTTATATTATTCTGTTTCTGGCTTCTAGCTTCTCTCTTCTAGCTCTTATCTTAATAGGTTCTCGTGGGTTAGTAAACTAGCAGGCTAGCTTAAAGGCTATTCTCTAAGTGTTTAGTATCTTATCTTCGGCAGCTGAAGTAGTACCTCCTATCGAGGGCACGAGGTTATTAGTGTTCCTTAGTAGGAAAGAAGTTAAAGGTGAGGGGTTCAGTTTTACTAGCTATTTTCTTGCTAAGGGTTAGTATTAAGCCGACCTGTGGCTATCGCAAATCGTATCCGCTGCGCTGCGGCCAGGGTTGCACTTTTCGGGCCGGAATAACTAGTTAATCCGGAGGAACGCTAAAATCGCGATAATCTATAAATATATAAATAATATTAATTACCCTACTATATACTACTTGCTATTATGCCTAAGAACACAGTTACTAATTCTACGGATCCTAGTACTCGTAGGCTAAAAGAGCTACTACTTGAAAAGGCTAGTATAGCTTTTATACTAATGAAATTACTACCTTTTAACCCGATTATTACACTTCCTGATCACGTTGCCCCTGATATCCCAATCGACCTTTTTATACTCTATTATACCCCTGAAATTATTAAGGGTATAGTTAATTATACGAACTATTATACCCGGGCACCGAAAAACCCTGCATCGAAAAGGTCACGATATCTTAACTAGAGCCTAATATATAGTGCCGAGATCTATATATACCTCGCTATACGAATTTATATGATAATCTATATTGAAAACGAGATATTAGACTATTAGTACACTAAAGGTATATTACCTATATATCCTATCTTAAAGAAAATGGCCAGGGATCGATTCTAGGAGCTATATATAAGGTTTCGGCTCGAGGGCCTAGATGCCGAAGGACTATATAAGAGAGTGAGTATTTCAGTCTCTTGCCTCTTGAATATCTTAGCTTATTAAAGACTAGGTCTCTATATTATTAGTATATATCTAAGTAGTGAATTTGAGTATATAGACTCCTGGCCGAGATATTACTATAGACGAAATAATAATTCGCTATAAAGGCCGGGCAAAAGAAGTAACTACGATTCTAGGGAAGCTTACCCCTACGGGTTTCAAGGTATAGGGAGTCGCTTAGTAAGGCTTCTTACTTGCTTAGAACTAGTATCGTCCTAGTAAGGATTTTAGCCTAGTTAGAGTATTTATACTAAGAGAGCTAAGAGCTATAAAGAGCGGAAAAGGAGGTAATAAAACCTAGGCGGTCGTTTTAAGCTTATTAGACCGATTACTACTACCTACTGAAGGCTTCGGCTATCACGTGTTTCTCGATAATCTCTTCATATCGACGAAATTCGCACTCTACGCTCGAACATATAGTTTTAGAGTCATAAGAACATGTCGAACTAATACGGGTATACTAAAAGAGTTACTAGCTTTAAAGAAGCACGACAACAAAGACGTTATACTATAGGGAATAGTCTATTATTATACTATAACTAATAGTCTAGTATCTCAAGTAGAGTAGAAAGATTAAGCTTTCGTTATTATAATAAGTACCTTATTTTCAGGCTATAAGGTAAAGACTAAAAGACTTCGGAAGAGACTAAAGGAGACTAGCTCAAAGGCAAAGACCTCGAGAGTTCCTTTCAAAGG
Organism: Rhynchosporium graminicola; assembly: GCA_900074885.1. Lineage (NCBI taxonomy): Eukaryota > Fungi > Ascomycota > Leotiomycetes > Helotiales > Ploettnerulaceae > Rhynchosporium > Rhynchosporium graminicola. The sequence goes on from FJUW01000044.1 coordinate 104,431, forward strand.
TTAACCTAAGGTATAGTTATATATACCTATAATCGCAGACTATTATAACTACGGCATAAGAGCCGTAGACGACTTTGATTACCTAATAGCTCAGAACGCGGGATTACGGCATATCGAAAGAGGGGGCTATTAAGTAATTAAACATTAGGAACTGAGGATAGTGCTTAGTAATTGCTATATACTAGCCTCAAGAAGTGATATCCCTTTGCCTCGGCGACCGATTAACTTGAGAAGCTAGAAGGACTTCAGAGATCAGCTGATTCTATCGCTCTTATCTATAGGTAAGAGCTATACCTCAAATAAGAAGAGAGTATCGATAATAGAGCCTAAGGCTTATACTATCGATATTACGTCTTATAAGCACGTGAAGCTACCGAAGAGAGGTAGATATATTACGTGTAAAGGAGAAAGGTTCAATAATCAGCCGAAAAAGAGGGTTGCACTTGGTGAAATTGCGGCAAATAAGGGCTGTCCTTCAAGTAATTATCAGTTGTTCTACAGGTGCGATATTTATAATATTCATTTATATAAGATAGGCTCTTATTTTAATATATTTCATGAAAATTAACTAGTTTTCGGTCTCATCGATGAAAATTCGCTCCTCTCATTAGCGAGAATTAAGCGAGCTTAGCAGTGCACGGTCCAGTGTAACCCTGGCCGCAGCGCAGCGGATAGTCGCGCGGACTGCTTTCGTATCTAGAGTCTAATTCTTGTCGTCCGTTAGTGACTTCCCTCCTAAGTAGAAAGAAATATTACTACTGTGAATTTCTATATACTAAAGTATCTCTGTCCGGTACGTAGTCCATCTTCGGCATCGGAAAAGAAAGTGTTCAACTGTTTCTCTTACTTCTCCGCAGGCATACTGACCTGAGGGTGCAGCTCTGTTACATATTACAGTGGCTTGCAAAATCGGCTTCGCATTGTCTCGCTTAAAAACAATATGAGCACAGCCATCTACGCCACTTTTGGCTGACGCCGGAACGGGCCACATCCGCACTCTTCATCACATCTGCCACTACTCCAGCTCTGGACCTAGTACAGTACAGTGCAGTACTTCCATGTCGGACGGAACTGAAGAACAAATGTAAGCCTTACAGTACCAACAGCCTTAAAAACCTAATTTTCAAGGCCAAGGTTTAAGGCTACATGAGATAAGTCGAGCATGTCAGAATGTCAGCACTTGGAAATCGAATTGCTATTGAACTATTGCTCTGACATCTGTTGAATTTTCCTGCATGGAAGGTAAGCGGATTGGCAGTAAGAACTCTGTAGAGCAGCAATTTCATGAGATCACACGCATCCCTAAGTCGGCACTTCAAAGAGCCTCTTTATCACAGTTCAGCGATAAGGAGCGACTTTAAAAGGCTCAATCCCGCCAGGCAACAGTCGAAGAAGACAAAGCTTACTTGTTACTCCGCATATTTGATGGCTGCCGAATACAAACGGCTCGAAGAAGAAATCGAAAACTTTGACAAGTGCCTCCAAGACTTACACATTTCCAATCCCCACGATGACAAGAAGCGGATCCATGTCCCTAAGGAGTCTCAGGACACCGAAAAGAGACCAGTTAAACACTACCAGAGTGTTCCATTCTTTAACGGAATGAACTATAACTAACCTTTATATTTATGCTCTTCAATCATGTGGAAGCATGGCAAACTAACACAACGATATAATCTTCACCATCCACTTGCCCTTCCCTGAAATATATGGGCCTTCAGGTCTAGGTCCCATTTCCCCCGTTCTTCGAAATTTGTCCCACTCGCCTGACGGATCGTCAGGAGTATGTACTCCCTCAACAGCCTCTCCATTCATGATCTCATGTATATAAGCAGGAGAAACGACCTTGAAATATGGCCCAATGCCTCGTAAAACAAATATGGCCCAATGCCTCGTAAAACTACCGGTGTTAGACACCCGAAAAGAATCCAGATCTCATCATTAGGCTTAACAGCCGCCCCCCCCTCCGTAACTCCAAGATTGCCTGCGAACGTGGAAGCAAGACATCCCGAGGACAAAGTCTGTGTTACAAGATAGATGAAATGTTGAAATCGCTGGTTTTGATCAATGTTTCTAGGGATTATTGAGGAGAGGTGATCAAGTTGAAGAGTCTCTATAACTGAGGGATAGCGATTGTTGAATTTCTGCAATGATTTGATTTGTGTAGCCACGCTTATTTGAGACTGATTGTAGGACTTAGTATCGCATGGGACGAGTTCGCGAAAACGGAGTCCAGGAGTGATGCAAGCATAGCAGAGAAGAATCCCCATGTATAATTTTGCCTCCGCCTTGCCAAAATAAAATGGAGATAAGTTGAGTTCCGCAAGTGACGGACCCGTAAGTGTATTTCCAAGCCTTCGAATTTCTTTTTCAGCCTGTTCTGATGCTTTCGTTGCCGAGAAAAACAGTGCGGCCAAGGCAGAAAGAGGAATGCGCGAGTTGTCTCTCTGGGACAACGTTTCACTTACTTCGTTGTATAGAAAACGTCTGGCGTAGAATATACCATTATGAATATCGTGTTGGAAAGGATACGAGTACATAGGAAGAGCTCCTGCAGTGCAAAATTGAGCCCAAAAGTAGCCTGAATTGCGGGGAGGGTTCCAGTTGGGAGCCCAAGAGGGCAGGCCCTTGACAGTTTCATCAGGAGTGTGGAGAAGTTTCGTTTGAGTTAAGAATTGTAGACTATTACATTTGAAAGGCAGTAGTCGAGCGATACAAAGATAGCTCTCCGCAAGTGTTGTTTCGTAGCTCATTAGAGAAGTGCCATCGTCGTCGTAATCGATAACCAGATTTAACGAAGCGCTTACTCGATCTCTCGGGTCCGTAACATTTAGGCCTTGGACATAACGCAGCATTCCTAATAAATAGATGGGGCAGTTGCTCAATGCGGAGCTCCACTTTATAGGATCCAGCTGGTACTCAGTTGGGGGCTTTTGAAAGGAATAGTCCGGTTTGAGGGTGAAAGGATCAACCGGACTTTGTGTTTCAGCATTTCCCGCCACAGACCTAGGCGTCGGGAAAAAGTTTTGTCGGTGCCCATCTGGTTCCCAAGAATGGTCCACTTATCCGGAATGTGGAAAAGGCTCTGGCGTTGACTTCATTTACGGAAGATTTGAAGTTGGAACGCCATTAATTTATTTCCCGGTATCGTGACCCCACGACAATTGAATTCTAGCTTCGGTGAAAAGACCAATTCTTGTTGTACCCATAGTCTCTCCCAATATGGGTGCTGGAGCAACGGGATGAGAGGCTCCCAAAACTTGGGGTCATCTCCTATGCCGCCCAGTACGGTGTCTTCCTCAAGACTCAGCAGCCTTTGTATACAACTGCTATCAAGAGAAAGCTCAACATCAATCCAAACGGCTGAAAGTGTGGCCCGAGAATAAATCTCCCTCATCAAATTAATCTGGCTGCTACGCTCCTTGATATCGCTTTGATTAATGCACACTGCATCAATCCAGAGATTTCAATTTCTGGTTTGCAGTCGTATATGTCGCAGGGCGTTTTCCAGCGACACAGTGACTGCGAATGCCTGATCATTATCGACGGTTATGAGCCGGGTATCTGAAGAATTTCCCCACATGTAAGAAAGTGCATCGTACATTGGGTGCTGTTCGATGGGTTCAACTGCCAGCTGACATCGTAGAGGATCGTCAAATAACCCGGGCAAGAGCGATAAGACTCGGATATCACCAGTTGTCACCGTGTGGTAATTTCTGGTTGAAGCTGTAATGAAGATGGTATTCTCGGTATCCTCGGTATCCTCAGCCTCTGATACATCTGGGGGAAAGCTCCCATCGTTCTTGTAGATCCTCCTCGTACCTTCCCTCAGGGGTGTGTAATGGTAGTTACAATGCACAGCGTCCATATTGGGATGAGAGAGAGGTAACGGGTTTGGCGTCCTCTGGCTTTACCAGACACACGCCGCCGGGGCTGCTACGGAAAATAAGCAAAGAAACCTTGCATAAGCTGCGGAATTGTGATTACTTTGTATACTGCAGCTAGGATAGAGGGCTTGAGGTTGGCGCATGAAAACCAGGTTTCAGGATAATCAAGACTATGATCTCGAGGTGCCACCTTGTCTTCAGCAACTCTTGTTGAGGACACAGAATTAGCTCGACTATTCGCTTAGGAGGAATGAAGCAAGAATGTCCACCGCCAATTTTGAGCCGACTTACAAATTGCGAAGAACAGCTGGCCGGGAACATTTATCATTAGATATCTCCGGAAACGTGCCAAAGCCAGGATACCAGTAAGTATCGGCGGCAAATCCGTGGGCTAGCGGTTCAATCTGACGATAACGGCTTAGAGGTCTTTGCAAAGCTCCCTAATCCGATCGCGGGGCCTGCTTATTATACAACCGCGTCGGAAGTAGCTACTCGCGAATTATAAGTACTTCTGTTATTTCAAAACCGAAACCTAACCTTTTTGATCTTACTAGTTATAGTATACATGGAATATTCCTACTCCTCGTATTATCGCCTAGTCTGCCGATCGAAATAATCCCGTTAGAGCAGAATATATATATCCTAGAGGAAAAGGCCCCAGGCAAGCTATTAGGTAGCCTTTAGTATTAATAGCCGATAAAGTTCAAACTTGAAATAATATCGCAGATTATAGAGATAGAGCGGTAGCTTATATCGACGAAGTTCGTGAGATCAGGCTATATCTTTTTTAAGGAGGATATTCCAGAAGATATATGCTGTAATAACACTATAATAACTAGTATAGAACTTAACTCGTCTATACTTAAGCGTTTTAAGTTAGGACCCCTCGTCTCGAGTGGGTTATAGCGCGGTGTAAGGGCAGGTATAGATATATATAGAGGGCTATATAAGTCTTCTATCTAGTATATTATAACTAGCTTATAGTAACGGCGTACAGATAATAGACCGCTTGAGTTTATAGAAGCTATAGCTACGAACGAGATACGGTTTATTAAAACCCATGCGCGTCCTCGTATGAATTACCGGTCCTCTACGGAACCTGAGTTACCTAAGGAGGTGCTTTATCTATTGAATCAGTATCTATAACTCACCCTAGTTATAGTACCTCACTTAGGGACGGACGATATATACTCGCTAATACTCTAGTATCTAGATCTTTATCTTAATAACGCATTCGTCGATCCCGAATCTAACTAAATCACTCGTATAATTAACTAGTAATTAGCTGCTATTATACTATTTTTTTTTACTAATATAGCGTCTCGAGAATGTTTTAGTATCTAGGGATAATTACTAATAGTTAGGCTTTAACCGAGCTTCCAGAAGATTATAATAACCTTAATTAAAGCGGAAAGGCAAATATTAATAGTAACTAAAGGAGCGAGACTTACTATAAATATTATAAAGCGGAGACTAAGAGCAAAAATCTAAGATATTAGGCTACTCTACAACTAGATAATACTAACGTGCAGATAGGACTATCACGCCTTATTATGAACGTATAGGAGGATCACGATATCTTTTTCCTTCGGCGGGTACTGCTTTCACTTGTTAAGTAGTAGCAGGACCTTTATCCGAAGTCCGATATATATCCTATTAGCTTCAGCGAGCAGGAACTTGCACTATACGCGGCTAAGGAGGAGAGCATAAGTAATATTAGAGAAATATTAAGACTCTTTCGAGACAATTAGGGACTATATCTAAACGGTATAGTAGATATAACTGAATTCGACCAGATCCGTACTGCTATAGCTAAGCTTAGGAATTCCTTTATTAAAAGTGCTAACGATAAGGCTAAAAGGGAACTCTTCGCAAAGCTATAGCCGTATCAGGATGCGGAAATCTGAGAATGAAGAGTATCTAAATACAGAATAACTAATGCAGCCTAGGCCATTAGAGGTTTTCGGCAGGCGGACACATATCAGATATTGTAGGGTGAGGGTGGCTGAAAACACCTACTGACGAAAGAGCCCGTACGACGCAGGCGACATTTCCAACTTTGAAGAAACTCTATCATCGTAAAGAATAATGAAAGCTATTAGTCACACTAAGGCTCGTATCAACTGGCCGTTATCATATTATCATATGCTTACTTTCTTCCAAAATTCATCCATGGACTTCCCCATTAATGATCCCAGCGCTAATGCCCGATGAATTATCCCCGAACGTCATGGTGATTGAACCGCTCTGGCGCTGGCTCCCCGCGGCCTTCGCGATAGCTTCTGCCTGCGACTTGGATAATAGCCCAGTTAACAGCCTCTGTGACGCTCTCGCGATATTCAATTCCTCCTGAAGTTGTCGCAACACCCTATCCTTTCTTGACTAAATCCAGCCCCATCGTTATCATCACTACTGAGGCTCAGCTCTTTCAGCTTCGTCTCAACCACCAGCTGTCGATCTGCTGTAGTGATGGCACCTGGACTTCCCCCTGCTTTATGGTTATTGTCTTCTTTATTTCCTCCGTGATATGACTATTGCGGACAGAACTATACCTGTAGAAGGCTTAGTCCTGGAATCAGAGGCAGAACCAGAGCTGCTTACAGGGTTACAACACCAACGATGAGATTGATAGCAAGCTTGCAGCTTTGACGCTGCTCCGACATGGCATTGGCTTGGTCTTTCTTGAAGAACCGCACATTTGCTAAGTCCAGCCATGTCAGCTTGCCTTCCGAGTGTCTCGTCCACTTTTGTAAATCGGCTCTGAAAAAGTTGCAAGCTTGCGTACAGCTGATAACAGTCGCCTTCGATTGTGGTAGCTATATCTTGGCCTAGTGGCTTCCAATATCCTTCCTCTACTCCTTTGAGCAGTTCCAGTGTCGCATGAACCGACTGGACGTTATCAGTCAGACGCTTTAACGGGTTTGGGTGCGTCATTGAGCTGCTGCAGATCCCCTAGAAGTAGTCGTGTGCCATGCAAGGCAGGTACGATACCGGCGATACTCGCGGTAATGCTGAGAGAATCCGCCATTTGTGTTTGTTGATAACATGAGTAAGTTCGGCGTCAACGAAGGTCTTACCATGAGTGAGGCTGAGTATTTGGAAGCGCCGACAGATATGGTTGGAGGGTAGCCGCCGTCGTTGCGGCTGAAGGATGCCAACGACATCGAGACAAGCAGCTGCTACCAATAGTCCTTCGCAAACCATCTGTAATGGCAACTACGATATATTTTGGTGATGGGAAGTCCGGCCTCTGAGCTGGAATCATCAATGGTCCGGTCAATATTCAGTTTCATCACCATGCCCCTCCCTCCTGGTGAGTCGTAAAGATCCAAGCTGACCCCGCGCTACCAACGTCCCGACCAGCAGAGCAACCAGAAACTCCACGGAGCCCATCTATCGTCTCACCTTTCAGTCGCGACATAGGCTTTATCGAGCGAGCGATACTCGAGCAGATACCCCGGAAATGCGCTATTCCAGGAATTCGGATTGCGCTTATTGGCTTAGGCGGCGTGGGGTAAGCGCAAACGCTCCTGCTAATACAGATTGTTAAGGTGTATCATTGCTCTTGCAAGAGTAACGCCGTGAGTTGTTATTCAAATACTGGAAGAACGATTGGAACAGGAGAGACATAATCGGGTGGGCATATTTTAGAGCGTGAAGAAGGATGTAATTCAGTACACCCGGAGGGATTGGATAGTCTTATATTGAAACTGCCTATAGAAATTGAATATATAGGCTAGTGAGTAGAAGTAGGAATTAATTATTCTCGGCGGAATTGCTTGTTGGGAGACTTAAGCGATACTAACGAAGAAGTATAGCGGCCTGCAGAGACGTATTCCTACATCCTAGCTTTCTTACCCCACAGTACAGCGTCGTTCCTAATGACCCTTCCGCAGTCCTATTCAACAATCTGCTAAGGTGTAATCATAGAGGCATACGATCGAGAATCAGCAAGTTCCATGAGCGAGCAGGGCGACGCCGATGTTATAGTATTCAGATCAGATCTAGTATTCGATACAATCCTTAAAGGTTCGTCGTTCAATTGCGTCTTTCGAGCTGCCCTGACCGAAACAAGAGACGCTTCTAGCAGGCTATACCTTCTATCTATTCCCGAAGCTGTCACTCGAGCTGCGCCTTCTGATTTAGGAACAGATCTGGCTAGAACCTCGACTTATTAAAGCTATAATCTATGAGGATAAAACGACTATAGAATACGAAGATATCTCGATTCTGCGCTTTGCAGGCTCGTTATCTACGTTACTAAATATGAACTTTAGCACGAGAATCATCGAGCAAGATCCAGCAGAGTCCTGCCCTCCTCTAGTGTCACTTCACGTCTGCCTCGAATCACGCTAGTATATATTAAAGTAATACCGGCTTATAGAGTATATAAATGCGAAAGCGGGCTCGTTCTATATTAATCCTCACTATGATATTCTCTAGTTCAGTTTCGACTTTACCGACGAGCCTAGTTACTTCCGAGATCTGCTACGTTATTATAGCGAGCAGCTCAATTATATTAAGAGTGTGCTTGTCCGAGAGGCAGAGTGGGAGGAGTCTACGCCTAGACAGTACATGTCGAAGTATCTTTCGTGTTTAGGAGGTCTGAAAAGCATCACGGTCTTATTCAGAGATAACGAGGATGATTATAGAGACGGTGCTGATAGTCATAGTAATAACAAGGATAGGGATAGCATTCAGGACATTAGCGAGGAGAATGACAGGGATGAAATTGCTATAGATAAGGATAATATAGAGCTTAATAATAGGTATGATTATAGCAAAGGAATAGATACGGAGGTTATAAAGCTTCAAGCGCGTGCAGACGAGCTCAAGAGGGAATACGCAAAGCTCTCAAGGAGACAAGATAGGCTAGCAAAAGTTTTCCGCTGTATAGATCGTTATAGCACGTTCTATTAAACACATGTATGACTTTCGACTTGATCAAATTCTTCATAACATGAAAATCCTCTAATGAAGGTATCTCAAGCCGCTGTACCAAAATCGAAGTCAAAGCCTTGCCCTTTTTCGTTATTGGAGTTCCATGACCCACGCTCGGCTTCATATGCGAAACGGATGCGCGGAATCAGCCTTCTTAGGGATACAGCTTGAGTGAGGAAGCAATGCTAGTCTGATCAGCTAATATTCGCATACCAGCTACTTACTCCTTATATTTATCAGACTCTCAATCGACCCTTCTAGAGTACATGAGAGGAAATCGACCGCGTCCTAAGACTATTTGTCGTCATCTAGTGTGAGGTGGTAGCGGGAAAGCATCGTTTCTTCTATTATTTCGGCTAATATTGGAAAATCTAGTAAGACCTGTGAGACCTTCGGGCTCTCCTGTAGCCTATCATACTTCAACTCTCGAGGATCTAGGACTGAGGCGAGTGGATGAGCAAATCTCGTATTTTATATATGGGAAAAACTGACCAATTTTGATATCTCCATCTAAAGATAACCAGATATTTTCTTTTAAGAGGTCTCTGCAAGAAAGCCTCAGCGAAGAGATATAAGCAAGGCCTTTAAGGGTCTATTATAATTAGCTGTTATCTTAGTTCTTAATAGGGGTAGCATGCTACTTCATTAAGTATTATCGCTATCTTTCGCTCTTTAAGATCATATTTATCGAATTGTAATTGCGCGAAGGGAACGTGCAGATGTTCTATGATAATAAAAATCTTTTCTTCGTAGGAATATATCTCTTCAATAGCTGCGATGTTCGGATGTTTAATATATAGAAGAATTAGTAGATTCCCTAAGATTTCAAAGGAAGCAACCTCTCGAATATTGGCAAGCTAGAAGGACGATACGTTACGCAAGGTTAGTATGGTTTGACCGGTATGTCGAACATAGCTATAGTCCTTCTAAAGGTCTTTGATCAATACCTTAAATATCCTTCGGACCTTCTCGGAGGTTGCTGCAGCAGTCGGATTTAAAGGAGTTTTATTAACTGCACCTGATAGATGTCCTAAAAACGCCTGAACCCTCCGCAAATAATGAAGTACTAGCTGACTCATTATGTTAATTACGAAAATGTTTACTGTCTATCCTTGAACGATATTCAAATCTTTGCAACTATCACAATAAAGAATACAAGAAGAACGAAAGTCAAGGTTATTACTAGCTAGATAGGTAGTAGTTTATTTGAAACTTTTAAGCGAGGTAGTCAGTCAACCATCCACATTCGAATAGGTCTAATTATCACCTCGTTTCTCGCAAGCCTTCTAGTTTATCAACCTGATAGATCGATATTTTTCACGGGCAAGCGTCTTCCATTCAAGAGCCAATATCACATATCATGGAGTTATAAACGTTATATGCATTCCCCTTTTGTCGTCAACATGGCAGTCTTCACCGCCTTACCGCTCGTTGTTTTCATCTTAGCAGTAGTCACGCAACTTATTCTTTGTGTGTTCTCATTACGAGCAGAGGAATTCAAGCTCACAGGTGTAATGACGATACTTGTACGTTTCTATGTATGCTATTCTCCTTCGTATACTAACCTCAACAGTTCCAAAGTGTTAGACCCCCAAGACTTAGGCGAGATGGTCTACCAAATCACGGCTCTAATAATCTTTTGGATGAACAGCTCCAAAATCTCACTTTTGGCATAACGCATTGTTGCCTCGGATTCGCCACGCATACGGAGTGCTATCAATTCCCAGTAAACCTTGCGACATTAAAAATGCCTCTGGGATCTGCGGTGGAAATCAAGGACGTATATCCTCTCAAGGCTATCGCATCGGGAATAATTCATACATCGCTGGCATGGGCAATTGTGTTTACAGTGATATTTGCTGTCACTGTAGCAGCGATATTCTCCTCTCGCCACTGTACTTTTATGCAGCGACTCCGCACTTATGGCGTAATAGTGAAGGTTTTTCTTAGTATCTGGAGTATTGCGACTTGCACTTTTGTAATGCTCCCCATCATGTTCGTACGACAGTCATCATGGGATTTACGTAGCGCTGTTGGCATTGAAACTTCGGCCGGGAATATCGTAGGGCTAAATTTTGGTGCTCTTTGTTGTACGCTCATTTTGTCCTTTTGTGCGTCCTTTATTTGTAGTTACAATTTCCTATAATCATAGTAACTTAAGGCCTGGATAAGATTTGTTTTCGTCTTCTATAATTATAGGCTATCAGTGATAGATCACCCCTGTTCCTGTAGGGGGTCAACATTCTGATAGTATCACCACCACTAGCCCATAATAACCAGGCAACAAAAAGATGACCTCTTATGCTTAATAGTCAAGCATTAATACCATCACGAAATTGAGGGCTAAGAGTTGAATTTCTCAGATCAGTGCAAGTATGAAACGTTATAAGGCATCCTATGTTTCTCAATATTCTGTGTCGTAACACGATGGCAAAAAGTATAAATTTATGCAAAGGGGCGTCAGGGAGGAAGATAACCCTCATCAAGAAAGCCCATGAGTTAGGAGAACTTCCAGGGTTTAAGGTAGCTCTCTTTATTCGCCGGCGAGGGCGAGTCATTGCATACCGTTCAGTTAATGATGAATCTTAGTAGCCAGTAAAGGCAGATATTGTATATTAATTCAGTATAGATCCGGCATATAACTAATCCGTGTAATTCAGGATTTCGCATATCCTGCGCCGACGAATCTTCTACCGCATCACTTCGAGAAAGATCCGCACAGGGCAGACTAGATAATCTAGATCTAGTGGCCCTGTTCCAAACGAAAGTTGCCACTTGGTGGCCCATCAATTCCAGTCTATTGATTATATGTAGTGGAGACAGACTGTGAGAACGCTAGGGAATTAGGAGGAGAGTTCAAAGCAAATAATACTGCAGCAATGATTATATGTGTCTGATGAAATTATCCATATTTCTTGATTCTTCTATTACCAAATTAATGGTTCCTGTTATACCCTTCGTCTCTTTGTTTCCGAAGAATCGGGAAGCAGGTCTCCCCATGCCGGATGGTTAAGAACTTCATCTATACTTAAGCACTGCACATAATTCTCCGGCGCTGGCCATTTATATTTTACCATATCAATAAAAAGACTCCCAACTAGGACGAGTTTATTAGTTGTTAAATCTTCTTCAAAATTCATTGAATACTTACGATGTTTATACCCATTTGTAGGGGATATGCTCGCACTCTTGAAATCCAATTCCATTATATCAATAGCTCTCTCGTATCGACTCCGGAAAGCTGGCCGCAGTTCCTCGTTCTCCTTCTCATACTGCTATAGATTCATAGCGAACTTCCACGGGTGGTGATAATATGTCAATTTGTACAAAATGACACTCATAGCCCAGATATCTACGGATATATCGTAGTTACTTAGCTCTAGCTCAGGAGCGAGATAGCCAATCGTGCTAGTCTGTCCCGGAGAGGGAGACAGAGAAGTATTTACTGCAATTTTCCGAGATCCACTAACATCGAGTAGAATAGATCGAGTAAAGGGACTAGAGCCGACGAGGCTAATATTCGCCGGTTTCAGATCTTAGTATATCCAGTGATTGCTATGGAAAAATTTAACACCGAGCAGTGCGGATCGAAATGCAGTTGCTGCCTCGATTATCATACCCTTAGATCCGCTATAGCGCTTATTAATTGCAGTCTTATATGCTGAGAAAAGATAATAAACATAGATAAACATAGTAAAGGGGGAAAAGTCAAAAAATTAGATACAAATAAAGATATAAGCGATATGAATAAATAATTACAAAACATTTCGAGAAGCTTACCTCGTGATTAGATACTATATCAAATCGCTAAGTGTCCGAGGTGTAAGAGGTTGCAAGGCTATAGTAACATTATCGAAAACCGTTATATCAGAGAACTCTTTCTGAGTAGTATAGACTATATCTACTATGCGCAGAACGCTGTTTTCGTTACCCGACTCCTGCGCGAGACATGTTAACTTTTCAAGCGTCTGAAGTTCCGGACTTATAAGATACTGGTTCCGAGAGGTCCGCTCTAATAACTTAATAGTAGCTATTTCCCCTGACGTCTTTAAGCCGAAGAATACTCTCCTATTTACGCTACGGCCTAGAGCTTATGCTAATATCCAATCCCCTATCGTTCTCTTGACTAAGAGTGGAGTTAGCATCTCGACATTGACATTAGCATGAGATTGCCTACTGACTTCCTTCACATAACGCTGACGGCTAGCTTTGAATTCATTCCCATTCGCAAAATCCGCCCACTCGAAAATGTACTCTAGTTTACTAGCCTGGATTTTGTATCTATACTAGTTTAAGTGATGTGGCTCTCGTGTGATTGCCACACCGTCGACCGATAATTGTGCCATTGAGGATCTGGAACTGCGTGCGATATAGAAGCCTAGGTTATCCCGTATCTGGGCTCACCGGTGGAGACCGAGATCCTAATACATGTCTCCCGGTCCAGGCATAACCAAGTTGCCGCAGCTCTTTTTCCGTGTCGGTATCTGGCTCCGTGAGGGATTCGCTCGCTTCTCTACCAGTGTCATATTAACTCCGCTCCATGTCCCGTCGAAGGCGAATAATCTCGTCATCGTATATTTTCTCAGGCTCGACGTGCATATGCTAGAGTGCATCTGGGTGATCGTTCTGACGCCGTGAAATAAGAGATTCATATACCTCACTGAACGTGTGCTTAGCGAGGGGATTTACTAGGATCAGAGTGGCAAAGACATTGTCCAACATTGATAAATTGGTTACAGGACAGTAGCTCGTGCTAGTAGAGCTCGTACAAATTCTACTTGGGACTATCGCGAACAATATATTGGCTTAGTGTTATTGGTGAATTAGGGAACTTCTGTTGGGTCTGGTGTTGATGGGGTTGAGGCAGCACGTGATCTGGAGAACAACGACCGGACCTCGATGCTCGCCTCCCTCCCTTTCCTCATACCTCCTCTACCATACACTTCCGAGCAGCAAAGCAAGAAAATCAGCTCATATCTTCCCTACATACACCTATTAATAGCTATGGCCTCTCAGCAAGACCCATTTCCATCCACACCATGCTCATCTATGCCATTATTATCCGAACCATCTCCTTCCAATTCACACCAAGAGTTGCCCTATATAAGCTGTTCTCTATTCCTCGAACGCAACACATCCAGATCTCGTATCAACGACCCACAGGTAGCTAACACCAGTGCAAATGCAGGACGACTCCGACATCGTTAGTACTCATGGTGTCTACCTTACTACTCGCCCACGCACGCCCGTATTCCATGGAACCTACAACGACGAATTCGTCTCAACGCTTGAGAACGAGTTGAATCACATCGTTACGCAGCAGATATGGAGACGTAGGAAATACCGCGACGCTGCAGACGAATGGCCAATAGGCGCACACCGCCAGAGATCAAGGAGAAACGCGCAGCCGAGGTGAAGGCGATGACGGAGCAGTGGAACGCATCAGATACCGAAAGCGACGTTGTTTCGAGCCCACCGATATCCGACCTGATTTCAGAGACTACACTGGGCAATACATCTGAAGATAACAAGGAGGAGAAGGCGACCGGGTTTAGATTGGGCAAGAGGAGGCGAGGGAGCACATCCGATGAATCCGTGGAGGAGGATAAATCCGTGACTACACTGCACAAAAGGCAGCGGAGAAGCACATGTGAGGAGAACAAGGAGGAGAACGGGACTACACGCATATCTGAGGATAAAAAGGTGGAGAAAAACCCGGCAAGGATGAAATATTTCCCCTTCAAAAGCCTCGAAACATTCGCAAGCGTTATGAAGAGAATAATACTAATTGCTATATCCGTACAGTCCCTGCCCTGATCGCGAAGTAAGAGCGGTCAATCTCCATCCTCATTGACATCCAAATTCGGGCTATCCTTCATCGGTCCCATGGACAACAGCAAGCCTTTCTTGACACTGTGCTGCGATTCTTGACCTTCAGAGTTCCGCTCCTGCGCTATCAGCCTCTTGATTGAGGACACAACTTTTGCTCCAACTACCCCACGCCATATCATCAGCGTCTCTTTAGAGCACTCGCCAAAGCTCATTAGCCTTGAAATCGACCGACAAGTTTGAGAGGTCTGCATGTTGGTCCCTAGAGAGGTTCTGGAAAAGTGTGTCGAGATCGGAACGTTCCTTCAAGTAGCCCACCATCACGGCTTCTTCCACACCGGGAATAAGCGAGCAGATGACTCCCACTTTACCGGCGTTTTTAGTCGTCACTACCTTTCGCTGAGCTTCTGTCTCCCACCACCTAGTTGCAAAACGCGAAGATGACGATCCCATGTTGGCCAAGGACAATCAACGGATTGGACGCGGCAAGGGAGAACAGATCGTTATCCAGTAGCCTAGTATGGAGGATGGTGAGGTTGATGGGAGGACGGTTAATAAGGAAGGATAATTAACGAGGAAGAAGTGTTAGTAGGAGAGGATATGCGCAAGGGGAGAAAGAAAGACCCCGACCAACTTATATAACATTATTTCCTCGAAGTTTACCCACCCTGGATGGATTCGTATCTGCACCATAGAAGAAGTTCCCCGAGAGATAAGGCAGTATGCCTTAGTCGATATGATCCTGTATCAAGAAATCACACAAAAGGCCAACAGTAGGTACCTTAGACATCTAGCCACCACACCATCTCTCAAACCCTACACGCATTATTCTGTCTATCTAGGGTTGCACCTGGTGTTCATGCCAGTGCATAGTGACTAATTCTGCCTTGGAGGTATCGGCGGTAGTTCTCGACATTGGGTGGGATTAGACGTCGCCGGCAGCAGCCTCCTTTGGCATTGAAATATAGCTCCCTTTCCAAGTTTTCCTCTCTGTCTTGAAGGAAGTTTTGGCTCTTTCGAGAGTGTCATACTGATCTTTGAGTTTCTCACTCTTCTAATTGGCCTTCGATCGTCTTCTGCTGTCGTTCTATTACCAGTAACATTCGCCCTTGCTCAGCCTCTAGGGCTGTCGCTTTTTTGCTATTCTCTTGCAACTTTTGAGCAAACTCAACTTCAAGCTCCTTCATGCGCGCCTTATGGCTCTTGTCTTGTCTGGACATACGCTCTTCGAAATCGCGATTCAGGCGGTGCTTCTCTTCTGCAGTTGCCATTATGATCCTTGACTCCAACTTCGTCTTTTCTTGTTCTAGTTCACGTCTATCCACCCTGATCTGTGTAAGTTGTGACTCGGTAGCGGCCTTTGATTTCTGGTCCATGCTAGTCAAAGTGAGGATTGTATCTTCATGCCTGCGTAGCTCCCCATCCCTTTCCCTAATCTCTTCCTCTGCCTCATCGAGCCTCCTCTTAGTGTCCTCAATCATACGCAGATCATCTGCGTGCGTGATGAAAATCCCCTGCAAGTTACTGATTGATTTCTGGGTTGCGGCCATTTCTGCAAGAGCCTGGTCCACAGCTTGTGTCCATTGTCCAAGAGTGGATTCGTGCTTCAGGCCTGAAGGGCTAGGTTTTTCGCCATTACGAGAACGCCTGGGGCCCTTCCGAGTATCTATTGGCCCGTCGCCATTGCCAATCCGATACGATCTCGTCAATGGATGCTGATATGTCGCTTCAACATCAGACTCGTCAGGACTGGTTCGTCTATTGAGCGGTAGTTGTTTACAACGCTATACCACAACAAAGATAAGCGCTGCAAAACGACATTTCTCTAGCCGATGCCCTCCTAGCCGATCCGCTTTTCGCAGTCTTGTTCCAGTGTTGCCAAGATGCCCCAATTCCGGTATAGAAGAATAATGGAATAAACAATAGCTACACCGTTAAGGTTGAAGAAAGGCAACATAATTGAGCATAATTGAGAGTACTTCATTTACAGTCGCCGATACAGTGACGATCAAAGCTTTGTTGGCTTGACTCGTTCTTGCTGGTGAGGCCAGAAGGGGGATTATAGCTGCTCCTTTAGAGCGTAGGGAACTTTCACACAGGAGAAAGTGAGTTGAATATCCCCAATTTCGGATACTTGATCTTAGTGGATTTCATGTCCAAACCCTTATGGCTATGCATCCTATTTCGGAAGCACGATCCACAAGTCAAGGAAGCCGCTACTGATTATCAATCTATCTCTATTTCGGTTGAGAAACTAAATCCACCAGACTAGTACTCTCCTCGAGGCATTTACGGGTTAGGTTGCGCAGCTAGTCTTAAATGCAATTGCTTCCATAACTAAGAACCTAGCGATCAATGCTTTCACTCTCTTCCGAATCTCTATACATCCGCGTCGCCTCCATCCTCCTCGGATCTTCTATTTGAACAGAATTTTCCCCTTCATCGCCCAGCTCTTCGTTTGGGAGCAAGATGGCGCGATCAAGTTGGTAGGGCAAACCACGGTGCCGGCCACGTATCATCATGGCGCAGATCACGAGCTTACTAAATGTGGTGAATTGCCCAGTGAGAGAGGTATTGACGTCTGGGTGGCCGAGCGAGAGGCCGACATTGCCGCTGTGAGAATCGGGATTTAGCTTCTGCCTCAATTCTGAGGGAGCAAAGAAGCATAATATGCACAAAAGAAGAAGACAGAAGTACTTACTATGCAGAAGTAACCTCAAAAAATACCGGGAAAACTGCAAATGCCTAAGATCATACATCAGTCAATTGTTCAAACCCATGGTTGAAGAGGCAAAACTTACCGACTGACCGGCATCCATAATCCTATCCGCCTCCGCAACACAAACACAGAAGATGCCTAGGAAGATGTACCAAAGATCAAAACTCAACTGATTCCTCAAATGCGTCATCACGTAGCTCTTCACGCCAGCCTCTTCGTTGTAATCCTTCAATTCCCCAGGGAAAATTCCCAGACTCCTTTCCTCGTACGTGTTGGACGCACGAATGGCGATGGCGATAGGATATACGGAGATGTACATCATGACGAGGAGCGAGAATTGTACGGCTGGATTGACGGTTGCTAAATTGAAGGTCGCGGTTCCTGTGTGGCGGGCGGAGGCAGCTTGAAAGATGGCGGCGAGGATACGTGGGCCTAAGGGCAGCACGGTGAGTGTCTCGTTTTCGAGGTCGAGGGTGACAATCAAAATAACATCAACAAGGTTCAGGGCGAATAAAATACCGAACAGTATCCATGTAGGACCAGAGGGAAACAAAAGCGTGCAGCAGCGGCGCGGATGCTCAAGAAGAAACTGCAGAGATTCTTGGATTGACGACTTCTTGGGCGAGAGCTTCGCCATGAGCCATATAACCAGGCGGAGGAAAACAGGTGAGAAATTATGGCCTGCGAAAGCCAGGAATGTCATGATAAGTAGTGGAAAGGTAGCATCGTTGAAGGAAATCATAGAGTCGGGAGTAAGAGTGAAGCCGAGATTGTCGACCATCGTTTGTGCGGAGTAGAAGGCCCTTCAAATCAGATCAATCAGTCTTCTCGAGTCGGAAAGTTTATAGTACTCACCACCATATTTTGTTTTGGCTTGTCGACGCAAGATAATCGGTGTACTTGTCAGGTGCATACTGGATCCATCCGACGAGGCAGATTGCACCGAAAAGATGAAGACCGAGAACATAACCTATACTGTCAGCCACGAGCCCCGTCATAACCAGTTTGAACCCTACCGATGCAGATTTTAAGAAGTAATTTCAAGGCCCGATATTCAATCCCACCCAGCTGCTCACGGTCCTCCAGCAACAGACTGAAAAACTGCGAGTTGCGGCCGACAGTTGCTTGAGATGAGATCCTAGGTAGGTCCAATTCTGTTCTACCGACTCCCCGGGAATCTCCGGGAGCACGGCTCTGTGAACGAGCTTGAGAGGAACCGATAACAAACATAGAAGATGTAACTCGTTCGATAGATGTGGCTTTACTCATACTGCGGGCCTTCGGTTCTCGTGGTTGACTCGAGCTTTTCTTAGGATTATCTTCGTCATCTACACAGGTGAGTGATATGCACTGAGGGGAGCATTGAGAAGAGTCTTTACCGTCATAAGTGTTGATAACATCAGTGTCAATCTCTGACATTGCGAAGCCTGTCTTAGTCAGATAACACTACTCATCGTTATATGTGTTTAAATGCCAACCTTGGTCTCTTTCTCTTGGGGATGGAACATGAATGGCCTTGGAATCACTAGTGGTAAGACGCGGGTCAGCGGCAAATCTTATTACAGCTGCTCTTTGCACGGTATCATCGTTGATCGTACTGCCGCAGAATCGTCAGCTTTCACCCATCAACCAAGGGTCTCAACATGCCATGTTGGTACAGACTTTTGCTCCTTAGGCAGGCTTTTCTGCGACTCTGTATCAAGCTCGGCACTTCTTGCGACAGAATCAGCAATCGGTCCACGTCGACTAAAAAGCAGAGGTGCTAATAGTGCATCAGCGTTCGGAAATCTCGATCAGGAAATGGTAGAAGTACCAACTTCCTTGAGCTTCTTCTCAAACCAATATAGACGGACTGCAATAGTAATGATGTTGATAAATCCCATCTGTGTAATGATAGGGATGAAGTAGATGACGAGCTGCTGATACGTCTTCATTTGTTTGACGTCGACAGTGTTCAAGCCGGATTCTGTGGAAGCGCTAGCGCCGAAGAAGTAGGCATCGATGGCGGGCATATTTCCGTAGGGATAGATGACGATAAAGCCGAAGATTCCGGCGAAGATAATGTACGCATCTATGCGGATCAGATGATGGTTAGGGATGAAGGGGCAATAGGACTTACAGTGTAGAGTAAAGAAATTCATTTCTGGCAGCCAGAGCTGCACTTTCTTCAAATTGATAATCGCCATTGTGTTGCTCTTCTCCAACCTCACTGATCTGTAAGTTCGAGAACAGCCACTTAAAATCTGCGTTTAAATCCTTTCCTGTAGGAAGGGACAATGGCCTTTCAGATTATTTCGCGACTAATAGGCGCTGCAGAACATTAAATACCTACTTCGTGGTGCTTGGCAACCGCTATTACTTGCGGCATTTTCTGCACACCACGACCTGTCATTACAGTGGAGTACAATTTGCACTGCTTGTCTGTTTCTGCCGAGCAAGTGAGGCTTTCCTGATAAGTCTACCCTCCTCCGCCGCAGGCGCGAGCAGTGGCATTAGGAAATCGAGACAAGGTAATAGAGAAATGGAACACTGCTGTGGTCTTAATGAAGATCTGTCTACGACAGCGGTAGTCCAACTAGGAATAGGGCATTAAACCCAAAAAGTAGGAAACTGAAGAGGTTAGCATTACTTGTGACGCTAAACTCCCCTGAAGATGGTCTGAGCTCGCTGAGCTGACCCTTCTGAGCGTTAGTCACTGTCACTTTTCGAGGTGACATGACTCTCCAATTATGTGATTTTCTGCTTATATGACTCATTTCCGCAATTTTCACTGGCCCACTCAGCTACCACATTTCCCCTCCAACTACCTTATGAAGAACACTTTTCTCCCTGATGCCTCCCCTAGAGCTACGTCGTTCGGCAAGTCAAATTCCGGAAATGGACACGGGTTCAAGAGCTGTAGAGCTTGAGAAGATGTGGGGGCTTTTTGGCACCATCGTTCATTTACAATTATGGTAGGTACTAGCCGGTCCACCTCCAGTTTCGCTCGGGGCTCGCTTACTGTCGGGGAAAGCGAATGTCACAGGCAAGCAAAACTGTCACAGCTCGGCCAAACTTCGGTCATTGGGTTTTGGTACATATCTCCTACAAAGGCAATGTTTTTATTTAATTATTCCTATGAATTAAATGCCAAAAGAAACATAATCATTTCCTATGGAAAATCTATCCATTTCCTCTTCATTTTCAGAGCTTTCTAGCAGTACAGGGGATGACTCCTTGTACTCTATATGACAGATTGCTTCTATACCTCTTGTTCTCTCAGTATATATCTCTATTTCATCACTTTTATTATGAGCTAGTGCAGCTTCGATTTCTCTTTTGGCAGTTAGTAACCCAGGGTACCCTTCTTCAGTAAGAAACACACCTTCAATTATAGTAGGTTGCTTATCAGGCTCCCTTTCTTGTATATAAAGCTCTGAATCAGCATATACTTCTCCTCCTCTTCTGAATATCTCTTGTATCTCAAGCTTCCTAGCTTTGTTTACCTTCCTTGCTGCAACTCCAGCTACTCTGAGAGACTCCTTGTGTTTTCCAATAGCTGTAGAAAGAGCTTTAGAAGCTTTCTTCAGACCTACTTGCTTCTCCTCTGCAGCTTTAGCTTTGATTTGTAACCTCAAATCAGCTACACATACTGCAGAACCTCCATTCCCTTTCAGACTCCGTCGAGAGGTATTCTTCTTCTTATTACTCTCTTGCAATTTGTGTTGCAGGAGAGCAAGCTCTGTAGAAGTCAAGTATGCCTTCTGAAGTTGAACTGAAGCTTGCTTCATTGATTCTGAGAATATATCTCTAGTATTATCAGAGAATTGGGTAGGGTCTCTTCCAATAAAAGACTCAATAGCAGTACTAGCTTGCCATACCTGCTCTGCAGGTCTATTTGGAGGGAGCTGAGGTAAAGCAAGCTCTTCAGCTTCAGCTGATTCAAGCTGGTGTTTCTTCCCAAAGCTTTGCATATTCTTGATTCCAGCCTTACAGCTGAGTGGCCATATACCAGAAGTTCTGAAGGCGTTACAAATAGTGTGGTATACTATAGTGTTCTCCCTTATTTGACTGAGGTCTCTGAGTAGAGAAGAGACTGTATATGAAAGGTCTAAACTGCGCAAGGCAGAATTGACAGCAGCAGAGTGGTAATGCTTCCAAGGTCTGAATATACCCACATCTAATGGCTGGAGAACATGTGTCAAGTGGCTGGGGAAGTACCAAGGTTGAATATGATTCTCTTGAAGGAGTAGTACAAATTCCTTGAAGTAGTGAGATTCATGGCCGTCCAATAGGAGTAGTTTCCAAGGTTTGCTTGGGCTAGCATGTGAGTGTTTGATTAAATGGTAACCATACTCCATGATCAAACTATTGTTGATATAACCAGTTGTAGAGAAAGTAATTGTCTCTTCTCCAGTAAGGTTTGGAGAGACCCAGCTTAGTATAATATGCTCGCCAGGGCATATTACAAAAGGTGGTAGAGTCTTCTTTCCATCTCCTCTTACAGTTTCTATAACAGTAACTGTTTTCCGGCTCCCCTGAGTAGGTGTATACAGCTGTACAATAGCTACAGGTACTACAACCTTCTCTGCAGAAGGACAGCCGACCCTTATACCTGATTCATCCATATTTAAGACCTTCTTTCCACTGTCGATTTGTAGCCTTGCCATTTCATCTCCTAGCTCTTGAAACCAAGCTCTCACTTCTTCTTCTGTGTGTGTTTCCAGTCGAATAGCTTCCATAGGTTTAGTCTTAATAGTATGGAGGTGGGGAGTCTTTTTGAGCCATGAGGAGAACCAGCGGTTTGAGGGAGGGTTTTGGGGAGCAATCTGAACCTATTATACTATTAGTAGTTGTTCAATTGACTTATATAAAGTGTATACCTCAAGCAGGTGAGCAATTGCTGACTTTACCATGGTATATGTAGCCCCTAGGCCTACCTCCCATTGGTCATAGCAATACCGAACAATTGCCTCCTCTTGTATAGGAGTTAATATCTTATTCTGACCACCTCTCCCTTTAGGTAGGCGTATACTACTCTGAGCTACCTTCAATTTAGCTCTATGAATTGACTGTCGAAGAGTGTCTTCTTTGACGTCGAATATACGGGCTGCATTCCTTGGTGGCTCTGAGGGGTTATCGAGAGCCCATTTTCTAGCCTCTTGGAATGCTTCAAAGTACTCGGTTTTAGTAGCATGTTTACCAAAAAAATATTTTGTACGGGGCACAGGTATTTTGGGATTTTTCAATATTATTATATATTATTCATGTCATAGCTAAGATATAAAAGAGGTAGAATTTGGTGGGAAAAGGCTGCCTCGGCTATCTGAGCTGTGACAGTTTTGCTTGCCTGTGACATTCGCTTTCCCCGACAGTAAGCGAGCCCCGAGCGAAACTGGAGGTGGACCGGCTAGTACCTCTTTTATTTGCCAGGAGAACAAGGTACAACCGCGGCATTTCCCGCTATAGCAACCGCCTTATCGATCACTTAAAAGCTAGTGAACAACTGCATATAAATTTGCTTATACTATTTATAGCTGCTAAGAACTATTAGACGATAAGTATATTTATTTTTCTACTAGCTTAGTTCATTATAACCCGATTTATCCCTATTCTTAATAGTAAGCTAGGATCTAGCTTTCGTTATATCAGAACCCTCTCTATCTCTAATCTTCGATATATTCTATAGTAATACGATTATATTACCTATAGAGATAATTACCTAAATCCTAGCTTATATTATTAAGGACACTCGACTATCGCCCCTTAGTAGTAGTATTAGGACTTATACTGCATACTATCTAGTAGTATTAGTATCGAGTATATTCCGTTCGATCTACTTTAACCTCTCCTATATAATTTCCACGAAACGCAGAGAGACTACGCTAGCTAAACTCCGTAATAGCGAAGCCCTCGAGTTCAGCGATTTGAAAACCCTATTAGCCTTCTTCGAACACGGTCCGGGTCGAGATACTATAAGTCTGTATAACGTTCGATTCCTTAGTGTATCCTATCTTAACGATAAGAATACTACGAGTTAGGGTCAGCGAACTACTTATTATGCTTACGAGGCTTTTAAATACTTATATAAACACTAGGGTTCTATGCGAATATTATAGCTTCGACTCTGTATCCCTTATCCACGCTCGATATCTTCTATCGATAACCCGGGGTTATAGAGCCTCCTTAAGCTTCGTAACCTTCCTTACCTGATAATTCGTAGTCTATATAGTTATATTATACCTGAAGTCCGCAAATATCTTAAGGCTCGTATACGTACGAAGAAGCTATTCCCGTAGCGCCTACTTAGCCTAGAAAATATTAGTAGAAGAAAGTAGAGTAGCTAAATAATATAGGGGGAGTAATACTAGTTAC
Source organism: Rhynchosporium graminicola (assembly GCA_900074885.1). Classification (NCBI taxonomy): domain Eukaryota; kingdom Fungi; phylum Ascomycota; class Leotiomycetes; order Helotiales; family Ploettnerulaceae; genus Rhynchosporium; species Rhynchosporium graminicola. Next base: position 128,161 of record FJUW01000044.1, read on the forward strand.
TCGATAGTTGATATAAATACTTATACGACCGGGGAACTATTACTAAAAGGCGAAATATATAACGGAATACTTACTATAAGTAGCGACGATAGTAGCTTATACTCTTGAAACGAAGCAGGAAGGTTCGTATCTAATACAGAATTAAGTAAGACTATAATCGTCGAACTCTTACTTCCTTATCTTATTATTACGTATTAGTAAATAAGATATATAACTAATTAAATAATATAGCTATATTCAGATCCTATTCTAGGCTTAAATTAATAGCTTTGAATCTCTATCGTAGTCGTATAATCAGCGCCTATTATTATTACCTCTATTATTACGCCTAGCCGAAGGCTTTAAGAATTTCTCAGATATAAGTCCAGACTTCAGCAGGCCTCCTTTAATAGTATAGTGAAATTTTCGACCTCTAGACTTACGCTCCCGTATTATTAACCTTTTCACGAAGGTAATTACTCCACTCGAACTGCTACGAGCTTTATCTTCAGGCGCGCTTTCGAATTCCTCGAGGAAACGCAGTCTCTTATCGCGGTCCTTACTTGATAAGTGCGGTAGTATAAATAGAGTAGTAAACTTCCCTGACTATAACGCTCTATTTATATAATACTAGAAGTCGAGGTCTATTAACTACTTCTGCTAATTATATATCTGATTAACGTATATAAACCGCTGATCTAAAGCTGTAAGTCGTTTAAGTATAAGGTTAAAGTTATAAGTTACGAAGATTATTTCGATTAGCTCTAGCTTCGGGGCTAAAGCGTCGTATAGGGTAATCGTCGAGTGCTGAAGGCTACTAGTAATAATCTAGTGCGCTAGCGAGTAGTATCGGTGCTCTAACGTCTACTCTCGTTAGTACTTTGCTTTAGCGAATTTAAGATCACTTACTGCCTTAACCTTAATATAAATCTCCTTTATTCCTAGGTAATTATAATATTACTTACGAAGAGTATCGCGTATATTATATATAGTATCGAGTAGATTATTAAGAGAGTATGCTTTCGTGCTATATCTAAGGGTATACCTTACTAAGTCGGAGAAAGGGACTCGGAAGACTACCTAATATATAGTTATATGGAATTCGGCCGTAATTTCGGAAGGGTTTCCTTTAAGTAGTAAGTGCTAGTCCCGGTCCTATAGAGTCTCGTTATATCCTAGCGATATTCGGAGCACCTGTAAGAGCTTATTAACCTTAAAATCGATTATCGAAAGTGAAGAGTCTACTCTTTAGTCCCTAGAGAGGATTTAATACTTATAGTAATAATTAAATAATATTTCGAGATCGGGATATACCTTTAAAGAGCTTATAAAGGTAGCCTCGTCGATAATAGGAATAAGCGAGCAGATAACTTCGACTTTCTATATATTTCTAGTTACTAGTACTATCCGCTGAGCTTCTGCCTCCTACTACTTGCTTTCGAGACGAGACGATTCGGATCCTATATCAGTGATAAGCAGTTACTAATCAGATTCGGCAAGCGAGAATCGATAGCTTTCTAGTACTTAGTATAGAAAATCAGAAAATTAATTATATAGAAGCAGAACGAAGAGAACCGATAGGTAAGGAAGGGTAATAAGAATAAGTAATAAGGATAATTAATAAACGTGGTCGATTAGTAAAGGAGAGAAAGCAGACTAGGCTGTCTTATATAATATTAGTTATCGAAGCTCGCCTTAGCTAGACGAATTCGTATCTATACTATAGAAGAAGTTACCTGAAAGCTAAAGTAGTATACCTTAGTTAATACGATCCTGCATCAGGAAATCATACTAAAAGTTAATAGTAAATACCTTAGATATCTACCTACTATACTATCTCTTAAACTCTGCACGAATATTCTGTCTATCTAGGGTTATACCTATTACTATTACTAGTATATAGTAACTAATTCTACTTTAGAGCTATTAATAGTAGTTCTCGCGATTCGGACGTCGCCGGTAGTAGCTACTTTTGCGTTAATATGCATGAACTACTTAAGGTGTTATTCGTACTCTCAAGTAATAGGCGAAGTAGTAAGTATAGTATCTATATCGTCTATAACACTTCGAATCACGAGCTTATAGAGGGGTCTAATATGAATAGAGGATCAAGCGACTCTAACGTATCCTCGAATAGAGGCCGATACTAGCGAATATCTAAAATTTCATAAGTTATCGTTATCTGCTTTATCTTCTAATTAGCTATAGTTAGCGAACCTTTCTAGGCTATTACTAATCTCTATAACTCGTAACTAGCTAAGCAGGTAGGGCAGTATAGAGGATATATCCAGGATAGCCGAATCCCGAGGAATTAGGTTTCCTTTAGTAAGGGTTCAGTACTAAGACTCTGCTAGTTATCCGCGGTCCCTGGAACGGCGATAGCAGAGCATTTTATATAAGCTGAATATATAGAATCACACACGAGTCACGAATCGAGTACGAAGGTAGACTGGTTATCGAACGGCAATAGTATGGTTACTAAGGATTAATATCTTATACTTCATTAATAGCGCCGATTATCTGCCTAGGCACTATATAAGCAGATCAGTAGTATAACCTAAGAATAAAAGGCATACGATATAACTAGGTCTCCCCCAGGGTTATACTAAATCCCTTTATAAGTAAGTACCTAAGAAGTATTCCCTGCTAGATACTGCACTTAACTTAGCCCTCGATTAAGGTAGTCTAGTCGGATTTCTCTGCGTTCATGCTAGTTAAGTCTCCTGGGCTAATATCTAAGTAGAGCTATATTAGTCTTAGTACGAAGCCTATCGCATTTAGAGCCTCCTTTGGAATCCGTTCTAATTCAGGCGTATAGGAGCGGCTTTTAAAATCCCTAGTATTACTAATACTTACTAGTAAAGTTCTTTATACGATATAATATAAGTCGATATCTACCTAGTGTTCTGAGGAGCACTAAAAGCCGATAATAAGCCCCGCCCTTAATAAGGACTACGTGAATAAATAGCCTAGAATAAAATCATAGCGGACTATCGAGATATATCAACTAATATAGATAGGAGGAGGGATAGAGATCATCTAATTACTATAGACCTCACCGATATTATAATACTCTTAATCTGAATTTATTTCTAGCTCCTAGTATAATCTGCATAGTACCGATTATTATTAGACTTATAGCGATATATATACGTCACCACAGAGTTAGCTATACATAGATATAGAAGTCGTCGGCCCTTCCGGGAGGATAAGCTAAAGAGCAGAGATATATACTAGATCTCCCTCCTATAGATATAATACTATAGACTAGGGATTCTGATAGCTAGAGACTAGAGATTTGCAGCTACTACTTATCTCTTAGTGTTATTAAGCGGCATAAGCGAGGTATATTCGGTAGTATGGAGGGCTATATTCGATATCTCACTAGCTACTACTTATGAAATTAATACGGAGCCGATTAAGAATCTGGGAGGAGTACTTAAGGGAGTTAGTAACAGACGGCCATCTCTACCACGATAAGGAAGCTAATATATCGGCGATATAAGCACTATAACGTTATAAAGAGTACCTGCTAGTATAATCTGCATTATCCTCTCTATGCTACACCTAGGCAATTACCTCCGATATAAGTACTATAATCACTATACTTATTACTACTTATTACGTGAATAATATAAGCGCACTACCCCTTAGCGAGGCAGGATCTACTTTAGTTAGTGCCTCTTTCTACGTAAGTCCTAAGCTAAGCTAGAAACACAGGACTACTAACGGAGAAGAATTCTATGGATATAATATTCTATCCCTATGAGGCTATACCTGAAGCAGTATAATAGATAGCGCCACCCCGGGACAAGTAAGTTCATAATATAGGAACTGTATTAAAAGAGGTAATAATAGTTTCTAGTGATACTACGCCGGGTCCCGGGTAATCTATACTATTAGATACCGGCTTTATAGTTACTGCGGATATAGTAAGCGATACCTCTGACTCTTATCCTACCTCACTATCTGATCTTACCTAAGGACTTAAACCTAGCTTTATATATAGGTGAAGATAGTCGACTTACTCTGCTTCGTAGTAAGGCTTATAGATCTAGTATATTAAATCCAGCTAACCTAAGAGAAATCGATACTATTTTCCAAGATATAGCGACTGACTCTTCTAGCTCTTGTGCTACTATTTCATAAGAAACACTCAGGCTTTTGCCTATTATATCGCAAACTATGATTCGTAAGTACTATCCTAATAATAGCTATTTATCGGCTCACCTCCTATATTAGAATTTGTTAGTAAGCTCTAAGCTAATAATAGCTAACTCTATATAAGCAACGTACGACTCCAAGCTAATTAGGGAAGAGGGTAAGCTAGAGTATAGTAAATAGAAGGCAAGATAACTATTCACTGCCCTTATGTCCCTAGACTAATAAGGTCCTAAGCTCATATAGCTATTATCCAGAGGGAGCTTAAGTTAGTAAAGGGTATGAATAGTAAGCGACCTCGATAGATCTAGCTAATATAATTAATATAGACATAAATATGAATTTATAATATGAGTCTTACGTGCTTCCTTAGTCTACTACTTTTACTTATATAGTTTAGTACAAATTAACTATTTGCAATAAGATATACGCAAGACGGAGGCGCAGGAGGCTAGTTTAAAGGCAGAACTCGAGCGATTAGGTATTAGAGCTATATTAGATTATAGTATAGAGAGCTCGAGTAAGAAACGCCGTTAAGCGTGAGATAGAGAACTACTTCGAGAGCAGTTCTCACTAGCATTATGCTAATAAAATATATGTGCGAAGTAGCATTCAGCAAGCCTGCTACCTTCAGCGGCCATCATTTATATTATACTTAAATTCATATCCACTATACCTGATCTCGCTCCCGCTTCCACGCAGTCCAACCTCATTTCTCCTGAAGAGCCTCCGCAACTAGTCTATCGCATCCTGAAGAAAGCTTGGGGTTTTCTATTGGAATAGAGCATACATTTGGAGACTATGGAACTGTGATCATATTTGCCACCGGGATCGGCATAGCTAGCTACGTTCCATATATCAAGGACCTTATTAGCGGATACAACAATTATCAAGTATAAACGCGTCGGATCCTCCTTATCTAGCAGATAAACAAAGAGAGTAAGTTAAGCAGAACAAAGTTCATCCTATTCGCTTCTAACTTCCTCGCAGGTTAAGAGCAGTAGGTCACGAGTCGGATAGATAATCTCCTCGATAGTGATACCGGATATATACGTATACGTTATCTAATATTGTCAACCTGCTAAAGATAGATAGATCCTTGAGGTCCGCCTCCATATCCTGGATTACAGCGGAAAGAAAGACGTGGAATACGGGAACTACTCTAGAATTAAGAAGATATTCACTACGCCGAATATGGTCGAAGTGCTCTAGACTGAGTTCGAATCTCATCGAGGCAAGGTGATAGTATCTCGTATACGCTGGTTAATCACATCCTAATATTACTAGCTAATATTATAATAGAATATGCTAATCGCGTCATAACTAATAAGGTCCGTAGAGAGGTTCAGCGGAGAATAAGTAAGAGAGTTCGCCTGGTCGAGCTAGACTTTCAGCTATTCTTACGAGAGATAGGGTAGCTGTCGACGAATAGTATAGAATTTAAGTGCAAGGGATGAAAGATCTAGTCTCGATGCATATAGTAGGTTATTAGATTAGGCCGAAAATTTATTCAATTCACCTTTCGTGCTGCGAGTCCATCCTGGAATAAAATAGCGATTTATAGTTTTCGAGTCGTGACTAATAGAATTTTATCGGCTTTCCTTACTATTATTAGTTATTAGTTATTAGTTGTTAGAACTAAGAAATCGAGAGCTGATACTGTGCTACTGGCAAAGTATTAGCCGACCTATACTATTAACATTTCTAACGCGGGCTCATGCGATAGGAAACTTTGCGATGCGGTCCGATAAGGGGATTACTAAGGTGATATTCACTTCCCTGAGAAATTAATAGTTACTCGTAGACTTTCTGTGAGCCTCTAGTATACTAGTATCTTTATACCTTATCTAACGCTATGCGCTACTAATAAATTAGCCGATCCGCACTACTAATAACTTAACACCGGGCTTACGCGATAGAGAGATTTCCCTGTACTATCCGATAAGGTGATAACTAAGGTGATAGTGACCCTTCGGAGAAAGTGATTATCAGGAGACTTTCTGCGAGTCTCTAGAGTATAGCTACTATATCTTAATTAAATAAAATATATTTTAATATATATTCTGATTCAGAAAGTAGCTCTCTTAGATCTACGAGTATATCGTCACTTCTAAACTCCCCTATAAGTCAGAGATAGTAATAATATAGCGTATTAATTCTCGAACTGTCAGCTTCGGAGTTAGTCCCTATAAGCTTCTCGAATGCCTTCACCTTCGATACCTTTCAGCGAAATTTGATTCGTTAATTAGTAATCACCGACCCCTTTTCGGAATCATATCGATCTTAGTTATATGCAGGATATTAGATAGTATAAAGTAAGTAAGCGGATTGAAATAAAGTTCGTTAATGTTTCTTTAGCCTAGGCGGGACGCTCCTAGCTTATCTAAATTAGGTCTATTATCATGTTGGATAGCAAGACTTGTTATTTTTTGAATATAGAAGTAATCGAGTAAGCGATCGAAAGAAAATAATAGACTAGTACTCTGATTCGTAACCTTGCCTAAAATATGAAATAGCTAGTTCTAGTATTTATATTATATTCCCTCTCTGATCCTGCCTAATATGATCTATGCCCTAGAAATCTATCTAATCTCTCTTTGCCTTGAACTCATAGCGCTTAGATTCCTCTAACGTATTCCGCAGCTGGGCTATCACGTTAACTAAACAGCCGATATCATGATCGAGGTAGTGGGCGAGAAAGAGCTGCTAAGACAGGTTATACATAGTTTCGCGGAATCGTTACAGGTTTACGAATGCTTACTGATAAAATTGAATCTCTTGGCGTTAGTAGCCTAACTCCCTCGTGAGCTCTTCGACGCGGGACAACAAAGTTAAAGGGGGATTTTGTTTTGCAAGTTAGAGCTTTTACCGAGACATTTCGAGTATGGATATTGACCCATTCTGTAGGCCAATCTGATAGTCTAGATAGTTGATACTTAGGGGCTTAAAGTAGGTTAGGAGGGTAGGATAGAATGCTCTCGACCCGGAGTTACCGTGGATACCTAATAGCTAGGATATCCTTAATTAACCTGCCCGAAATCAATTTGTTATATAGAAGAAGTTATAAATTAATCTCACTCGGAGTTATAACGCTCTTACCTGGACTAGTAGTTACTCTGACTATTATATAATTAACGCTAGTCGAAGGCTGCTGTGGACAACTTACGGTCGAAGCGAGGTGAGTTACAAAGGACTAGAACTGCTCGATGACGCGCTTCGGAGATTTTCTAGAGCGTGATAATATTAACCCAGGTCTAGGAATTATAGTATACTAGTATTAATAACTAAGGACGATAGTAGCAGCTGGAGGAAGATACGCTTCTGCGTAGTACTTAGGGTCGTTGCCCTATTATAGCAAGCTTATATATGAAAATACTAGATACTGCACATGATTTATCGCAGCTATATATTAAAATTGAAACGTTTATTTCAGACTACTCAGCGTCCTAAAACGTATCTAGGAAATATCGAAACCGGAGTAATCCCCTACGGAAGAATATTGATTCATAGCTGGCGATTGGTTTAGTGTTACTTAGGAAACTGTATTCTTCTCAAAGGTAACTCCCGCACCTTATTCTGCGTGATCCTCCTGCTTTCGTTAATATATGCAGACTCCGTATAACTATAGATATTCGTTAGCTTACTCGTGGTAAACGAGCGACTATAACTAGATCTCGAACCGCTTTAATAACGTTAGTTTGACATTTCCGTGCCGTAGATACGAGCAGGGGTTTAGCTCTCGTGCTCGCCCAGCTGATACAAGTTAGGAGCTAGCGATAGCAGTAGTTATTAGGCTAACTCGCTTTATCGTTCTATAGAAATTAATATGCCGCTCTCTACTAAAGTCTTTACAATTTGAGTAGTTTCCGTCGGGGAAGCCTCAAATGTTAGTATTATTTGATAGACTGCAGCTTTAGGCACTATAGTTAGCCGGCTGCCGAGAATCTCCGTAGCCTCGCTACTTAATATTACCTCCTTGAGTATCCTTTCGAGCAATATAATCGTCTCTCTTTGTCTCTCGCTTTCAAACATAAGAGCCCCTTGGCATCCTTGATAATTCCGACGCTCCTTATTAAGAAGTTCCTAGCTAGAGAGTAGAGACGCTTCGTACTGAACCAGAGAATTTTAGCACTAGAGCAAGGTTGTTTGAGCTTCGTAGAGATCTTTCTCTAACGTACGCGCGTGATTTTCCGCTACTTCTACCCTAAAGTAGAAGTCTTACAAGAAATCCTATGTTAACTTTCTTATATATATATTATATGTGAAGACCTGACGCTTATTAACGCCTATCTCTACCTATATATCTGGAAGAGCTTACTGAGGGGACCTGTTGAGATATTAAGAAGTGTTTATATTCAAAGTATAACCTGGATAATATATGGAAACTGACTGCCTTAGTAGTTTCTGGTGCACTCTATCGGGTTTCGATCATCTTATATTAGACTGCTCTGATAGATATATCGCTTAATTTAGCACGGGCTAGTTTAATACTTGATTATTAATATTCTACTATATGGGGCAGGAATCACTTATTTATAATATCCTAGTATGAATACGATACTTGAACGTGTATAACTATCTAAGACGACGTGCTTCTACTTCTTAAGGGGCAGTATATACTATAAGTTGCATTTTCATAGAAGTAAATATATATCTATATGCAAGTTCATACTCCCTCCTTATGTACTAGATCTTGAGCGCCCTGACTCTCTATCTAGTATCGGGCAAAAACTTTAGCGCTGCCGACTTTGCTTTGCAATTTGCAAGGTACTCTATATACTACTATAATACTAATCTATTATTCTTTCTATACTTTAATATCGATATAGTATCCTTATTCAGCGTTAATAGCTATAGAAGCGCTACGTGTAAGTCTTCTAGATACCTAGGCGCTTCTGGCCTAGCGACGTACTATCGAGCCTCTGCGAGGAGGGGATGCAGTAGAAGAAAGATGCCTAACTCCAAGATACCTTATTTATACTATACCTAATATAGGATTAGTTTCTGGAAACGTTCTAAGTATAGAAATATCCTATAAGCGCGCGGTCGTACTAACGTGGGTTTGCTACCTTCATCGAAACCTTGACGCTGACTGTTTCGAAAGTCAGCTTAAGATTAATAGCTTAGAGTAACGCACGAACCTTTTGATCTTTCTAGTAGCTCTGAATTTCTCAGAGTCGTCGGTATCACCGGAATTCTAACGCTGGCTTTCCCTTATAAGCTTGTGTAAATAGCAACAGGGAATATGCATATATAGAGCGGCCTCTATAATAAGCTTAGTATCCGTAACTTTGTTCTGACTGCAGTAGTGCTTCGCACGTGGTGATTGCTTATATTGAAAGTATCTGTAAGCTCTTTAATCGTGGCTATTTATAATCTATGCCGAAGGTTAATTAGTAACGATTTCTCCGAATCGGACCAGGCGAGTCGTTGATCAGATATAGCTTCGATATAGGATAATGAATATTATCTCAATCCGGGCAGTCTTATTAACTTGATATAGCAGCGCGGTAAGCGCTTCCGACTAGACTGATAAAAATCCCTAGAGAGTATAAATAAACTTTATATCGGGCGGGGTTTACTTAGCAGTTAAACTATTACTGTTCGAAGGGTATAACGTTAAGCGGGAGTAGGGTTAGCAAGAATCCTTCCTGCCTAGCTCAAGTTACGTGCTAGTAGTCAGGCTACTATATAAAGGCTAGTGTCCTTCTTCTCTAAGGGGGTTAGGAAGAGTACCTATAAACTAAAGTTATTACGATAGGTCATATTAAGGGTCTATAGCTAGCATCAATATAGCGCATAACGTCTAGACGCTATGGAGAACTCTACAGATGATAGTACTTAGTATGATAGTTCTAACGCTATATTATCAATGGACATTTAAATAATTCCCTCGGACCTTGATTTTTAGAGACAAATTCTTTTCTCGGAGCTAGGATCGTTAGCTTAAGACTCACAGGGCTTTTCGAACTCCAGTATTAATAGTATTATCATGATACCTCAGGATTTCTAAAATAACGGTCCTAGTAACTACGATTTGCAGTATTATTTAGACACTAAAATGCTCTCGCCGAACGAGCTTACCGCCCAAAGTTATAATTTGCTTATCGAAGAGTTAAGTTAAGATATTAAGAAGGAGGTGAACGAAATCCGGGAAGCGTGAGTTACTGCATTCTTTTATTAATAAGTACTAATATCTATAGGCTATAGGAAGTTAAAAGGTAGTATTTTCCCGAGCTAGCGTACGGTCTAATACTACCTAGGGAGCTAGTAATAGTGAAAGGCTAAGTTCAGACGGCAAATTCAGAGCTATACATAATTAAATCTAACTATATATAGCTCTTACGCTAGACACTAGATATAGGCAAGACTATGAAAGCACTTCTGAAATAGCTTACGGAAAATACAGGAGCGTATATCGTAGGCTAGGAAGGAAATCGGCTAGAGGATCTAGGTTCGTAGCTAGATCCTGCTTCTATAAGCTGAAAGTAAGATATGTAATACTAGTGAATGAAGAGGAGTTGAGGTTATGCAGTCGAGTTTCAAGGTATATGACTTATATGTCTCGCAACTAGAGCTTTGCTCCGTATCTATCACTTTCGGTAGTGCTTTTTATAATTAAACTTAGTACTATAACTACGATACGGGTAGCTAGCAGGAAAAGGAGGTGTTAACTTTGATGCCTACCTCGCTTAGTCTATATTATTAATGTATTTATACTGCGATCTGCCCGAATGATATCAATTGCACCTACTCGATTCCATACGATTTTTTAAATATATTTTATTATCTTATTCTCTGTGTAGAGTAAGCTGGCCTTCTGTAGTAGTATAGCAGGCACTAATATAACCTTTCGCTTAGTAGTATATTATGCTAATCGAAATATTCTACTATCTATTATTAGTGTTCTCACTAAACTCTATAATAGGGCGATCTATAACAGAAAGTTTAATATCTAAGACCTCTTAGTAGAAATTTGACTTATATACTCTGTGAATTTGCTGATATAAACCCTGATACTGGAGAGGTATAAGTCTAGCTGACGAGCTTTTCTGAAGGTTTCTTCTGTTATCTTAGATACTATGAGCTAGGTACTTGTCCGATAGTTGGGCTAATATAGATATACTCTTCCTCGACGATCCTCTAAAGGAGGCAGAAGCTAATATTTATGGCTGCCTTAAGCAGTTATATCTTATGAAATAGAAGAACTATTATCTCAAGTATTACTCTCTATTAGTGGCTCGAGCTATATAGTAAATTTTGCCGCGCTAGTATCGACTGTGTTAGGCCGTGCAGCATTTGCCTGAGCTGCTGTCATACTAGTTAAAGACCTTGGACTCGCCGGCCTCGAAATCGTTAGTAGTTCCCAGCAGATTATATTGAAGGCTAGATATATGGTTCTCCTCCTTCGGATTCTCAAGGAGGCAAAGGACGTTTATAGATAGTCGCTAGCCCACCCTATCACTTTCAACTAATAGTTATATATCCAGCCGAGCCTACTAATTATTAGATAATGTACGTTGCCGATATGGATAAGTTCGTTGAATTTTGGAATCTTATAGCCTGAGCTACGTTGATCGTTAGAGTACTCTTGCTTCTTATTAAGCTAACTTCTTCAGATCCACGAGCGGTCCGGCTATAACTCCCTTCGATACCTAGATAGGTATTAAATACTATCTGTCCCAGAACGTTAGCTTAGCTAAATTCGTCCTTAGCGTTCCTATCTATAGCCGATCCTTCGGTGCCACTGATGGTCTCGGAAACCCGTTTAATAGCGTTAGTAAGGGTACTTAGGAGGCTAGTATCTACGATTATAAAGATCTTCCGCTAAGTGGAGTAGTTAATAATTACGACGACGTGTCCTACGCGAGCTATAAATATGATACTATGATAAGGGAGTTAGTTAGTTACGATACGATTAAGGCAGCGAAGCGAAAGGCTACCTGGATTCAGGAGATGAAACCTAGTGGTATTATAATAGGAGGGCAGCGCAGATAGGCTAGGGGATAAGAGTTTAATTAGGAATACAGTTCGGTTCTCGGTGACTAGTAGGTCGTCTCGAACCAGCTGATCTATCTTGATTCGATCTATGAAAATCTTCGGGCAGGTATGCTAGGAGAGGGGTGCATACTAGTTTCCTCATCAAATCCAATAGCCAAGTCCGCAGCATCGCCAGCAAGTTCGACAGGAACACTTTCGTCTTCGACTTTAAAGAATAACCTATTACTAACGCAGGGTAGAACCCTCGGCGATTATGCTTCTATATTATATATAATAAATACTCTGGTAGCAATAAAGTAATTAGCTAAGAATTACGAGGCTCGAGTTCTCAGCTATCTTAGCTAATAATTCTAGTATACGACTATCTGTTTTTGGGAATGAGGAGGCTGAACTAGATATCGGGGGTCGTCTATAGAGTATAGAGTAGATTGCAGAGCTTTCAAATAGAAGACTAGAGAGACCTTTCGATTAGTCCTAATATTTATTCGTATAGTAAAATATAATCTATATTATCTGCTGACCTGAGAGGGCCTAGTATCTATAGGTTATATATAAGGGTAAACGCTATATATTTGGGGACCCCCAGGTATCGTAGAGTGTCTATCTTCCTTTAATTTTCATGATACTAAAAGATAGATAGCCTAGCTATCTGCTAACGTCTGAAACGCAAGGCTTCCTAGGATAATACTAATGATTCGAATCGATCTTAGAAGCGCTATAGTAATTACTCCGTCAGACTCTTTACTTTTCGTGCCTAACGTCCTGTATCTACCCCGCAAGTTATCGACCTTACTAGCGATATTACTCATTATGCTATTTGCCTAAATATTCTTAGTTAAGGTAAAGATAGACTTTCTAGTATATTTACTTTCACTATCTGTGGCTATATATGAAGACTTACCCTAGAATTGATTCTAATGCTAACTTCTCCTTTTTAGGTTAGATGCAGCGAATTCCTTCGTAAGATTATCCTAGTAGATCAAGGCAATAACGTTGCTAGGGTTAAAGGGGTCTACTGCTTAAAGGATAACTACTTCGATCACGGAGAACAAGCTGCTTAGAGAATATTTAGGCAGGATTGCGATATCTGCTTTACTATATCAGACGAAGGGAGTAATATGTGTCGGATATAGTATAGTAAGCTTATCTACCTCCACAAATGTACAACTATTATACTGATCGTAATAGGCCACACGTTTTACTTTAAATGCATCACTAAGTAGGTAGACGAGGAAGAGAAGATTACTTGCCCTTACTGCAGAGTATAGCTTTCGTATGAGATATATAGCTTTAATACTTTCTCGCGTGGGATAGTTTATTTAGGGGGGGAAGAAGCATATTTCTCTGCAATATCTCATGTTAATAGTCTTAACCTTAACTGAACCTCCCGCGCTTAGCTGTAGTCTTATCGCTGATTATACATGTTAATGAAGCTTAGTAAGAGGCAGTGCTAGTATCAGGTGCTAAGGGAAGTTTAGTATACTATTGGAGGCCTTATCTTAGGTTTTAAGAATCATAATTCAGTTAAATTTGAGTTCAAAAGCTTAGTACACTAAGCCTCTAAGGTATCGCCTTCTAGTCGATTTCTCATACTAGTATCAGAATATTCTTCGGCTGCCCAAAGCCTATTCATAATATATTCTGCTTAATAGACCTTTCAAAGACTAGCCTACTATGATATCGCACTAAAATTATGACTTTCTAGCGTATTTAACCTAACTAAATAGTCCTATCAAGAATAGTAAGGTAGTTATTCGCTGACTTACCTTGAGTTAAGGGCTATAACTACCTATCTAGTGATAACCTTAAACGAGTCTTGCTCTACTTAAAACTTTATGCCCTTGACGACTCGATTGTAATACTTAGCGTCGAGCGCCAAGTTTACTGACTAGAATATTTATACCTAATATAAAAATGTAAGCTATTCTAAGAATCTCTTTACTTTTATATAAAGCTAGTCGTGATTTGTATCCGCCTTGAAACTACTTAACTACCTGATAAAATGGTATACGATAACAATACCCTCTACGACCTTGAGAGGTGGGCCGAGCGAAAAGTCCTTTAGGTAGAGAATCTATTATAACTATAAGTGTTTCTTAAGCTACGCGGTATAATGGAGGGACATAGCTACTCGTAGCATAGTATCAATGAATTAATTCAAGCCCGATTCGATGAGGGTAGCCTTGAATACTTACCCGTCGATAGCGATATTTTATTTGAATAAAATAATCTGTATAATAAGAAGCGAACGTGGGAGAGAAAGGGGCGTCTATCAGTTAACGATACGGGGTTTAATATGGATTGTTTAATTAATCTCATGATACTACTAGTTCAAGTAGGACTTGGTAGCGAAGGTAAGCAGGCACTAGTCCTTTTAGAGTATGCTAATAGATTAGTACGATATCTTATCACTAGAAATATAGATAAACCCAATATTTCGACAGTAGACTTATAGGTAGGTCCTAGGGACTCGGAGAGTCCTAGGTATCAGGCGAGTTCATGGTTTATAAGCGATAGCGATACTCCGGTATCGGAGTCCGAAGATAGCGAATATATAGATAACGAAGTGGAGATAGATAATAAAAGAGTTAACCACCTGGACGTAAGTATTAGGGATATCTATACAGGAGAGTCTGATAAAGCGCTGGACGAAGACAAGGCGATACGCAGTAGCTATGAAAGTTTAAGTGAAATTAGATCTGATGAAAAGGAAAGTGAATATTTTAGTAATAGCTCTTTTGAATCAGAGGTGGAAATCGATGATAAGGATATTAGAGGTCCTATTAAGAAGATTTTAGATATCGATAATAATAATATCTCTGACTTCGTGCTTTGAATTCCGCTTAAGGATCCTCATTTACATATCGCTTATATCTAAAGCTTATAATCTGACCAGCTTTTTTATGAACCCTAAAGTTTCTCGTGGGCGATATAAAACCTAATCGTCTTAAGGCAGCGAATAATATAGACTATCCATATAATATACTATCGAAAGGTTAGCGGTCACGCCGAATCTGCTATTGCTTAATATTTACTAAAGTTGTAATAATCATGTGGGGTGTGCAAGGAGGTAATATATATATATTCTATAATTATTAGGGGTAGTAATAAGGTGGCCTAATGACCGCTGCGTTTCAGCCTTGGCGAATTATGACCTCCCTAGAGTGGACTCGGAAGTTTAACTTTATAATAGCTACTATCCGGTCGATCTATAAGTTGTAATTTACCTACGGTTTCCCTCCTATGTAAACTCCTATACACTTCTAACTATAGGTAGTAGGGTTAATGATATTTTAGATTAAGCTGCTGGGAAAGCGCAGAGTTCCTAGGCGAGTTATTAGTAACTTTCCTCGTATCTCTTATAACGTCTGGAGCAATCCTTGTATTAGGGCTCACGGTGTATATACTTCTGAAATGGAAATGTCCCGAGTACTAGTAGGGTTTCTCGGGACTTCTTAAGATAACTATGCTTATTTGTAGTTATCAACAAGTGCTCTAGGTCCTGGATACGAAATGGAAGCTAGTACCGCTATAATTACGGATGCTCCTCTCGCCCTTTCCAGACCCTGTTCTGAAAGATATCTCAGGGTTCCAAAACTATCTCTTCGACCGATATTTATAGACTATACTGAAGATTTTTATCGTCCTTAGATTAATAATACTGCCAGTGCTTCTTCTATTGAATATAGTTAATAGTAAGAATGAACTTAGAGGTGTTCAAGGATTAGACCGCTTAAGCTTTTCTAATATTAGTCTTTCGCACACAGGGAGGTATTAGGTTCACCTGGTGCTTGCTGTTTTTGCTATTATTTCAGTCTATTACACTATACGTAGAGAACTCTTAGATTACGTTAGACTCTAGAGTAGCTTCGCGTGGGACAGCTGCAAAGGATTATATCTCCTCCTTACCCCTAGTTCAGTAAAGCAGCTCTCCGCTAGTATAATTAAGCGACGTTTTCGTAAAATTTATAGGGGCGTATATATAGTAACGATAAACCGGGATTTCTCTAGTCTACGCATGAAATTATGCTGTCGAGACGCATTGATAGGGAAGCTAGAGGCTGCAGAAACCGCGCTTATAATAAAGGCAAATTATCAATAGAGGGTTCTTAATCGAGTGAAGGATAATAACTCTAACGATAAGAATATATCTTTGCCTCCTGGGATAAAGTACTTGCACTAAAATGATCGTCCGTCTATAGATCTCCTACTCTTCCCTTAGCTGCCGGCTATACCGCTTCTAGGCCCCTATATAGATACTATCTATCGTCTGTAGGCAGAAGTTGCGCGATAGAATCTCGAGATCGATTAGTATTAATACCACCCGAATGAGTTTCCTCTGAAGAACTCAGCTTTAGTATATTTTAACAGGACCCTCTCGCTACTGCTCGCGGCTTTAGCACTTAAGGCCCGAGTTCCCCTAATATAGACGCTTAAGCAGGGAATAGTCGTAACGGACACTATTTGGCGCAATATGTCGATTAGCTAGTAGTAGTATTATATTTAAATATCTCTTGTCTATTTTTTAGTCGCTTTGCTTACCTTTAGGTTCGTATTCCCTGTTATAATCATCGGGTCGATTTCTCAGATCGAATACCTAGTTCAAGTAGTGCCGTGGCTACGATAGATCGATTTAATCCTAAGTTAGTTAGTAGCGGTTATTCAAGGAGTTCTGCCTCCTATAATACTAGCCCTGATTACTACCGCGGTCCTACTCATAATACGCCTGCTTACGTATATACAAGGATACTATTCGCGTTAAGTTGTCGAAAACTATATTCAGATCTATTACTATACGTTCTTGTTTATGCAGATATTCCTCGCTGTCTCCCTCTCAGTAGGCATAATAACTCTCGTTAGAGACTTAAAAGATAATATTACGTCGACCCCGGTTACTCTTGCTCAGAATCTGCTAAAGGCAAGTAATTACTTCTTCTCGCATATCTTGATATATATATTCATAGCTGTTATCTCCACTCTCGTAGATATCAATAGGCTTTTATCCGTGTTTGTACTCTCTCCTCTATTCGATAAGACGGCTAGAGAATAGTGGGCAAGGAGCCGATATGTAGGCCTGCAGGACTAGGGAACCTTCATACTGGTGCTTACGAATATTGCATGCATAGGTTCGTTCCTCACTTTTTCATTCAGAGTTTCAGCTGATGTTCTTCTAGGCCTTATTTATTCTGTGATTACCCTTTTAATCTTAGTCTTTATTATCATGTACTTTGGAGTTCTTTGGTTGCTCTATCGATCCTATCTACCTATGCTCACGGAACTAGGTCTCACTCCTAGTGGTCTCTTTTACTCTACTGTAATACGCTAGCTGTTTATAGGCGTCTATTTTATAGAACTATACTTGACCGGATTATTCTTTCTTGTGCGCGATACGGACGGCAAAGCTATATGTACTGCCTAAGTAATTATTATGATATTCGCCATATTGCTAATAGCTATATTCTATTGCACCTTGAACTACGGATATAAGCTATAGTAGCTGCTATTTGCGAGGGTTCTTAAGCGGCTAGCGGTTTAAGCTAATAATGAATATAAGGCGCAGAGAGGCTAAAATGGTATCAAGGGATACTGATATCGCTAGTAGTTTCGCTTAGAAGATCTCAATCGGAGCCTAAAGATAACGCTCTGACTTCCGCTCGGCCTATTATTTAGATCCTAAAGGACGAGTTAGGCGTTACTAATAATAAGATTAGCAATATAAGGAAAACGTACGATAGCATCTGGATAAGCAATAAAGGCGCGTCTCTAGATACGCAAGGCAGGCTAAGAGTTTAGGGAGTTCTTCTAGCTACTTCGGGGGAAAATTAACATTTCCAGTATTAATTAGACGCAGCCCAGAGTATATACACGGGCCATAACGAGAAACTCTCCTACCATAGCTCGTGCACACACACAGCAAGTCTGAGTTCAGGACAAGTTGCTCTCTTATCTATGCCAACATCTATCTGCTATATACACTGCAAATACAGGTCTTTCCTTACCCTCGTAGAAAGTTAGTTCCGCAGAAGGCAGTAACCTCTTCGTCATATGATATATCCCTGACTATAATAATCATTTGTCTCTATAATTCAGATATCTTTATTACCTTGAATACTACTGAAGAATCGCACGAGTAGTTAACTTTCCGAACCTAATTCCCTATCTTTTTAGAATAGATCTAGGTAATAGGCTCCTCGCCAAGATCAGGCCTTCTGAACTCCATAGCCTAGCTATTATGAAAAGTATTAAGAGGCATAAACTCTCTAAGAAGCTCCCCTAAGATCTAGTCTTTTTTATATATACCTATCGCTCGAACGCCTTGCCCCTTTCCAGGCTTGTTACTAATTCGAGGTCGAGAGTAAGGCAAGCATGAAACAATACAATTATAATCTCCTTCGTCGCAAATATCATATTGAGTATCTGAAGGGGGAACCTAGCTAGGGGATCTGGGCTATTCCTATAGCTAACTATCGGGTTTTAGCTATATATAATTCGCGACCTCGTTCTCTTCTATCAATTGAAACTCCTTTATAAAGGGAGCTAGCTCTCTGGTGGATAACCGATCGATCGCCTGGGGATCCTCGCTCTCCCATTCGAATTCTGGAACTTCTGTACTTTGCTAGATCGACATTTGCAGGGTGATTCCAATTTGAGATAAACGTATAGACTGGTCGGAACCCAAGAGCGAGTGTAGCTGATATATATCGTGCTGCTGTAGTTCGTAATACATACGGCCGGTTATTCTTTAGGCGGCTTCCTTATCTTCTCGATTCGGTGGAATGAGACATAAGAGGCCGCCAAAATTGCTACATAGCTTTCTCTATCGCTGACCTTCTTTGAGGTAACTATGCAAACGCGAGCGGTTCCGTATCGTTCTCGCTTACTGTAGCTTATCTATGAGCTCGTTAAGACTCTAGGGATCCGCAGAACTACAGCCTGCCTTTCCGCTGTCTATTATATCGGCTAATTTCACTTTCGCGAAGCGGTTTAAGAATTTAATAAGTAGTAATCGTTCCTCTCCGAACCTAATCACTCGCACGAGTTACACTATAAGTTCGTTGTTCTTATTGAGTTCAAATAATAGCGTCGATCGATCTCTCTAGCTGCGAACTAAAGTGCGTAAGCGATAAAATGCCTTCCTCCTGCGTATTGCCTCAGAGAGGAGGCTGATTTAGAGCGTAACTCTAGGCTTACTTAGCTGGATATCGGTCTGTGTAGCCTTTCTCTTTCTCTTAATAACAGCTGGAGGCTCGTTTAGTGCTATGGAGGCAGCCGTCGTGTTTGTTCGGGAGAGCCGATTGTGAGTATCTGTAGGCATCCGTAGCGAATGTACCGCTTCACTGGATTGTGTTGCTGCTAGTGGCACTTGATCTCGGACCACCGATAGAGTTGTCGGTATCGCTTGCGTATCACGACCTTCCTGACGGAGCGAACCTGTCTTCTGTCGGCTTTCCGTGATAGCTGGGGGCGTCGCTTCGCACAAGATTTATATGGGAGCACTATGTTATATCTCAATCTGGAACATAGCATTCGCCATAGTGTCAGCCCGAGAAAGCCTATCGCCCCTCGGGGAATATATGCTGAGAGTCGCCTTAACAGTTCGCAAGTCGGCTGAAATATTATCTAGGGACTTGCAGAGTTGTGCTACCTAACTCGGTCTATGCGTAGGCGTTAAGCGGTAGTCCTCACTCCTGCTGCTGAATAATTTCTTGCAATTTTCGACTAGCCTGTTGAGTTGTCTCTTAATACTACTAACTTTAGCTACTACCTCTTCCATCACTACGTATCGATAAATATAAGCTGTAGCTAGGAGTATCTGCCGATTGAAGCAATAATATCGCAGTAATCCCGTCCGTAGACTAAGGTAGATTGATTTTTTGAAAAGTTCGGTAAACGGTTTATAGGATTCTGTGCAAGAGAATGGAGCGTAAGGAGTTGCAAACTTGCAAATTTGAGTGTCAGTAGCGCTTATATAAGCCACATCTCGCTTAAGCACGACGCCACAGCTAAATCGCCACCATGGGAACCACATCGAAATGTTTGTGGACCTATCTACTGACCACAATCTGTGCTGTGAGTTCTATAACTAAATCCGATACTTGGATATAAAATATCTATTTAAAGTCATACATGGATCTTGATACAAGGAGCTACCCGCGCGGACGCAGTACTACCACACCCTTGCCAGAGGACGTGTTGAGACAGGACCGGGAAACCCCTCCAACCAGTACCATATCTGGCGAACAATTCATAACTCCGTAAGGGGGCTGCTTGCCTTGATGTAATTGATAAATATCAATTGGTATTTCGTTGAAATCCTGTACTGGTAGCTCCACTGTTGATCCCACCGAAGCGAAAGTGCTATAACTTCTGAATTACTGCATATTGACATATGAGGGGTCCTCGACACGTCTCCATCCTTTTTCCATTCTATCTTTAATGGCAGTATGCCCGGAGGAATAGGCTTTTCGACTCTTACAAAGCTAAAGCAGAGTAGGGAGGCTACAATCCAGGATGATGACTTCGATCTTCGACAATCAGACCTTCAGTAACTTTGACGATACCTCCGAGGCTTGGATTTCTGGCGACCTCGACAACACCATAAATTCACTCCGCTGTTTCGCAGAGAGCTTAATTACTCTGAGCTTAGAATATTGCCTGTGAGATCCTATGGGACTTTCAATTAAATCAGGGTGGTCGAGGTCCCTCATTGTTGGTATCACAGGGGTAGTGTATGTGTTTTGTCTCTAGTTTTATTCATATAATCCTAGGTAAGGAGCTTTTCTCCTTACGTTGGTGGAAGCAGTAGATATACTGCTTCTACTAGCGCTAATGCATCCTCGCACGGATGCGACAAAACACGTGATCAACACTTCCTACACTCATCACAATATCTAGCTCTCCCTCTTCACAAATTTCCGGGAGGTGGGTCTTGATCAGGTCGAGATAGGGTCAATGTATAATAACGGTGTCTCTCATCTGAATATTGTGAAAAGGTTGCACGCTTCAGACTCTTGCAGGACGTCATACCGCTTGGAATATGGCCGGATAAAGCCTCTGGGAGTTCCCTCTACGCTCGAACGAGGGGCCAGGTGGGTGCGATCCTTGACGCAGTTTGGCCACCTGCAACGATCGAATTACACTTGAGAATCATCTAAATTTAAACATATTTTGACCTCAGCCTACACACGATATACTGCGCTCGCTTCAGGACAAACCGGTGAGTTGTGGGCATTTGATATATAGGGATATCTTGGATGGTAGAATTCTTTGGGCGATCTATGGGGGCTATAATCGACGATTTTGAGATCGCTAACCTGTAGTTAACTAATGCATAGCTTTCAGCCTGTGCTAAGCAGTTTGGAAAGTAGTCGCTTAGATTTTAGTATCAGAAATATCAGTTGATCTTCTATTCTACGCCATCTTCTGTTTAGGGATGGACAGTTATATAGCGGGAAAAGTAGTTCTTTCTGAAGTTTTAGTTATTGGCGAAGTGAGCTATATAGCTTCGAGAGCTTATACGACGCCCTTATGTTTATCTAAGGTTACCAGCCTCAGAAGTAGGAGGATATCCGAATGACTATTCTTTGACTTGCGAGAAATTAGTTCTAGTAGTAGATCTAGATTATCCTGTCTAGTACCGGCTGCTTTTGTCCTAAAGAGAGAAAGTAGAGTTGGTAAGCATGCGCATATCATACTGACATGAACCTCGATGGAGCTCCAATATCCCACAGGAACATAATCCCCTGCCTCTATAGTTACTGCCTGTACGTCGAAGTTTTGAATGACACTTATAAGTTATATTATGAGTAGTTGCAAACTTGATAAGTGATATTATTCGCAATATACTGACGAT
Source organism: Rhynchosporium graminicola (assembly GCA_900074885.1). Lineage (NCBI taxonomy): Eukaryota > Fungi > Ascomycota > Leotiomycetes > Helotiales > Ploettnerulaceae > Rhynchosporium > Rhynchosporium graminicola. The sequence continues at coordinate 150,155 of FJUW01000044.1, forward strand.
AGTAACTCTAGTTGTTCTTATGTTAGAGATATATCTGAAAACTTTGATACTTGATTACTTATAGGAATCCTAGGCAAAACATGATCAATATATGAATCGTTTATTCCTATGATATTACGAGCCTCGTTAATTATAGTAATAGGAGGATAATAGTAATAGCATCGAGAATAATATTAATCGCGGCGCTTGTCTATCCGACTGTATTAGTATTAACGCATTTAGCCGGAACTATGCTATCCCATCTCGTCTAAGCGGCGTAAATTAGAATATATTGAAATATTGAAGCAGTAATAAAAGCCGTGCCGTAGAGAAGGTTTACTACTATAGCGACATATGTAATTTTCCTCGATAGTCCCTAGGAGAATATTCGAAGGTAAAGATATAGTACCGACACCCGTATTATCACCGAACTCCTAAGATATAGAACTTCGCTGATGTAGAATATCTAAGCGGTTTTAGAATAATCGCGAATTTAATATAGACTTATATATAGAATATAAGTTATATTCTCAGACGGCATAGACTAGATATCCTTTCCAAGTCTATGATTTGCAATTAATATTATATATCAGTATTTCTTCTTGTCCAGAACGTGTGTTCTCTTTATTAGTATACGTATAATAGCTATTGCAGAGAGCGGAATCATAAAACCCTATCGGAGAAGTCAGTCCCAGTATATAATCCGAATATAGTTATTCATACTATTGCAATAGCCATAGTCCAGTCGTCCATTCCGGGTTTTCGACTTTTCATCCTCGATAAGAAGCGAAATATTATAGCTAGTAAAGCTAGGGACACTCTAACGATTGCAGTAATAGAAACAACATTGGCTCTGTTTCGTAATAGCCGGTTACAGATGCTTTCCGTGATATATTTAGTCGCTAATGATATTAGTAATTCTCTTAAAACTTTATATAATAAACCTATAAAGAGCCTCTTTGATTATGCAGGTCTTACTCACGTAGAGTTCAAGATTGCTACCTAGCTATTGATCCGTATATATATGCGTTTCAGTTGCTAGTATCCTAGGTAATTTAGTAGTTAACTCGGTTATATATTGGACCTATCCTCTTAGTATATAGTAATAAGATTAAGAAGCCTAACTTATAGTATACGCTGGTAGGACTCTGTTGGTGAGGTCTATTTTTGCAACTAGAGGCGCGATTAATATAAAACTGTTGAAGACACGAAACTGCTAGATCTACTTTTCCTTTGAAGTTAATTGCATAGATCTGAAAATGAAACCCAGATTTAGATTTGCTTCGGAACATGGGAATACTTGATGAATTATATGGAATTACTAAGTATTGTAATTTTTCTAATTGTTTTTACCGCTGAGTGTAAGGCGAGGTGGTCACTGAAGCTGGGTGGCCGCCGAAGTGGGGTGGTTACTGAAGCGTGGCTCTAAATGCCGCGTGGTGAGCTTAGCCTGAAAGTACGAGTTAACGACTATCTATCAAAGTTAAAGCAGCTGCTAATATCCCTAGGAATATTAGCTATAATAACTCTATCTATATCATACGTTTACTTATACGAACATAAGAACTACTATCTAAAACTGAACGCGGTTGAATATCTAATAATCTACTATACGAACTATTAATATTATGGTAATCTTTTCTAAGACAATCGAAGAGCTGGAGGATCGATTGATACGTCTTGTTAATAAAGCTATTAAGTATAAGTTTGGCACTAATGCTGGAGATCGCCTTATCCGCCCTGCCGACCTCGTCATCGATCCTTCAGCTCGTGTTCAAATATACTACTTTCGGGATAAGGCGGTTTACGATGAAGGGCCGTGGAAAGATTTTGTCGATTATAAAGTCAGCGGAAGGCTCATAACAAGTACAATAGCATAAGAGCTCTTCTAGGATATTAATAAGGCAATCCTTGATGGAGATATTATTGTGAAGCTTGTAGACACTCCGGGTCAATTGATTGATTAGGATGATCTGAGAGGGTAGTATTATCACTCACCTGGAGATATATTTAATGATGGATTTGAATATCGCCTTTTATCTAGCGACGATATGGAGGAGGATTATACTGTAAGCTGTTATGTTTATATCTATAGTAGTAGCTGAGATTTTTGTGGGATGACGGAGATGAGTCTCGAGGCGAAAGAAGTCTCGGAAACACGATGTAAATAATAAAGACTATATGTCTTCAATCGAGAATAAATAGAGTCTGCATAGCTTTACGAAAAGATATAGATAAAAATTTAATATAACCTCAGTATATTCTCATGACTCTTGGTGTTATCTTAACGCCCCCTTGTCGATATGCTGACTAGAAATCTTATAAGTCCTGGCTCGTCGAAATAGAGGGCTTGATTCAGTTATCACTAAACAATTTATAATACTATAAGCCTAGGAACCTATGGAACTGAGGTGCCTGTTTTGTTTGCAACTAAGTTGTAGCGTGGTAATTAGAGCGGCGTATATATTCTCGCCGAGTGGCGTGGTACGGATTGGCCCCGGATATAATTCACTATACTAATGATAGAAATACTGCCCGGCGAAAGAGAGGGTGGACTGTAATTATATTATAGTTTAACTATCGGGAGGAAAACAACGACCCTTCTTATCGTTTCTTGCTTCCAAATTCCAGATTCACTCGCCATGAATACACTACGAAGTCAGCTAGAGATCCTATAGGCCTTGACGTTATGGGCGAAAGGTTTACGAATTATATTGCAAGTTATAGCTTAACAGACTAGGCATAAGGAGGTATCGCTTAATGTAGTAGTTATTATAGATCTCGCAGCTGATTTTGATGATTTGTTAGCTATGGTAGAGCTTGACCCGTCATATGATCTAGTCTTACTTAAGTAAGTCAGGATATTCTTCTTAAATCGACCCAGACTTGTTTTACTTCTTCACGCACTTTACCACAACTTTTAAATTTTGGTCCTTAGTAAGCTGTCGTATTTGGCTTCGTTTGAGTAGGCATCTTCCGTTTTGATGTATTCTCTTTAGCGAGGTGGTCTCTTTCAACAACAACAACAACACATGTCATCTGCTTTCGTGAACGACTCTCAGTTTCGGCCTCATGATTTTTGACTGCTTGCTTTTCTGTAGCTCTTTGCCTCTTATCATCTCAATATCTGTACCTACAAATACCTTCTCGTCGGGACGACGTCATCTATCTTCAGCACGGTATTTACTACTACACGGCTCAAAGCTATCTACAAATAAAACAGCATCGTCTGGAATCCGCTCTTTTATTTTCTCAGATAGTTTCTCTATACTAACATCACTACTTTTACTATTATACTCAATATCTTCGAATGCCAACAAGAAGCTATCTCTTCCCAGCGACTAATGGCTGGACAATTTCGATTTCTCTGCCTACCTCAACAATAATCTACCTGATGATCAATACTCAACTGTTGAAACTCCATTCTCCTAAAAACAGTTAGCAAGGCATTTTGCAGCAGAATCAAAGAATTTTACATGAAGTTTCATCGAGTCATGTTCAAAATTCGTCAATAGTTATTCTTTTTCGAGATCATCCCCTCTTTCCCCGTTCTTTCACATTCGGTGTAAGCTTTCCTAGCTTGATTCTAGGTCAGGCTATCAACTCGCTCGTCGGATTGCCGATAGTCCCCTATAGCAGGAAGCATTCACTGCATTCGGCTTTAAACCAAATACAGAAGCTAGGAGCGACGTCATAATCAGATCGAAGACCCGAAGACGTTAGGTGGGCTGGCGAGTTAGGGTTCGACGTCAGGTGAGTGGACCGCACACAAGAATTACAGGACGTCTGGTGCTTCCACGTAGGAGACGTTGAGTATGCACTGCTTACGATACATGAATCTTGTGTGGCCCAAAGGACTCATGCCCACGTACCTTCACCGGTACAGCACTCTTTGTGCGCAGACGTGCACTGCCCGTCATCAGGTCTGTCGTCAGTCAACCTTCACCAGCAATCAAACTTCACTTCAATATTTGCTGAGCTTGCTTGACGCCCCATGACATTAGGAAGACGTCGTGCTTTCTTCGTTCTTCAAATTACTGACAGATATGGGTATCTATTACACTGTAGAGCGAATCGTAAAGTCGTCCGCGATCGCGACAGAGTCATCAAATCTGGCGCTGATCTACGTCCGCCAGAGGCAGAAGCCATGAAAATTAATGCTACGGATACTAGCGTTCCTGAGGTTAGTGGGACAATGACACGTGAAATTTTCTTCCATTGGGCAGTATAATTAGCATCAATACTAGGCTCAATCCAGGTCAAAGCTCGCCTCGGCCGCAGCATCTTCGTGCCGTTGACACGAAGCTTGGTTCGATAACAACCCAAAGTTTCCACCGAACGAAGAGGAAGCATGCATTTCAAACCACGGACCTATCCCCTCCGTCGTTGGCTCTTTGCATATAAAACTATTACTTATCAATACACTCGACCATTGACCGGCGCCGCGTTTGCGACTCTAACAGAAAGGCAGGGTGCCAACCGCGCGATGCCCCTCCTTAGGGCTGAGAGGGCTGATGGAACGTGTATGTATAGCATATCCTCACTCTTCAGGATTCTAATGTTTGTAGTGGAATATATATCGGAGGAGGAACTCTACAGATACACAAGGCATCGCTGGATGCACGTTTGACAATTCTCCTTCTTATTCGAGCTATGTGCGTACACGCTAACCTGACATAGCTTCAATGAATCTATACAACTGTCAGAAAGGTATCTTAAATTCGACCTTCAACAACTCCTGAAGGCTGCAATTACAGCAATCTCTAGTAAGGGTGCTCGCTATTGTACGTTTCTACGATACCTGCTATTAATTAGATTCGAGGCTGACCTGGACTTTAGGCACTAGAGTTCTGAAGTGTCGTGAAGGGCTTAATAACAAGGCCTACCTACTCACTATGGATAACGGCTTAGAGGTCTTCGCAAAGCTCCCTAATCCGATCGCGGGGCCTGCTTATTATATAACCGCGTCGGAAGTAGCCACTCGCGAATTTGTAAGTACCTTCTGTTATTTAGAATCGAAACCTAACCTTTGATCTTATTAGTTGCGCTATGCATTGAATATTCCTACTCCTTGTACTATCGCCTGGTCTATCGATCGAAATAATCCCGTTAGAGCAGAATATATCCTAGAGGAAAAGGCCCCAGGTAAGCTATTAGGTAGCTTTTAGTATTAATAGCCGATGAAGTTTAAACTTGAAATAATATCACAGATTATAGCGATAGAGCGGCAGCTTGTATCGACGTAGTTCGTGAGATCAGGCTATATATATTTCAAGGAGGATATTCCAGAAGATATATATTATAATAACGCTATTATAACTAGTGTACTACTGGACTCGTCCGTACTTAAGCGTTTTAAGTTAGGACCTCTCGTCTCGAGTGGGTTATAGCGCGGTGTAAGGGCAGGTATAGATATGCATAGAGGGCTATATGAGTCTTCTATCTAGTTATAACTAGCTTATAGTAATATTGTACAGATAACGGACCGCTTGAGTTTATAGAAGCTATAGCTATAAACGAGATGCGGTTTATTAAAACCTATGCGCATCCTCGTATGAATTACTATCGGTCCTCTCAGAGCCTGAGTTGCCCGAGGAGGTGCTTCATCTATTAAATCAGTATCTATAACTTACCCTAGCTATAGTACCTCCTATAGGGAGGGATGATATATACTCGCTAATACTCTAGTATCTAGACCTCTATCTTAATAATATATTTATCGATCCCGAATCTAAGTAAATCACTTGTAGAATTAACTAGCAATTAGCTGCTGTTATACTATTTTTTTTACTAATATAGCGTCACGAGGATATTTCAGTATCTAGGGACTATTACTAATAGTTAGGCCTTAACTGAGCTTCTAGAAGATTATAAGAACTTTAATTAAAGCGAAAAGGTAAAGATTAATAGCAACCGAAATAGCGAGACTTACTATAAGTATTATAAGGCGGAAACTAAGAGCAAAAATTCAAGATACTAGGCTACTCTATAACTAGAAAATATTATTATGCGGACGGAACTATCACGCCTTATTATAAACGTATAAGAGGATCACGATATCTTTTTTCTTCGGCGGGCACTACTTTTACTTATTGAGCAGTAGTAGGACCTTTGTCCGAAGTCTGATTTATATCCTGTAAGCTTTAGCGAGTAGGAACTTATATAATACGCGGCTGAGGAGGAGAGTATAAGTAATATTAGAGAAATATTAAGACTCTTTCGAGACAATTAGGAAATACCTCTAAACGGCATAGTAGATGTAACTGAACTCGACTAGATACGTACTGCTGTAGCTGAGCTTAGGAGTTCCTTTATTAAAAGTGCTGATGATAAGGCGGAAAGGGAACTCTTCGTAAAGCTATAGCCCTACCAGGATGCGGACATCTGAGAATTGAAGATGCACTTCGTCAATTTTGAAATTCCCCATTGAACTATCGGAAGTCGCAAATGACAGTACTGGCATAATGAACTATTACACGTCGTTATAGACTTTGAAGATACGACTGAATTCTCTACTGCTTACTTGTGCTCAAAAGGCCCTGCTCGGCTTCGCCAGAATCTCCATTTTCGCTGATGTATTTTGCCCTTTGCCTACCGACTAATTCTCTCGCGATAATTACGAAAGATGGGACAGTACCCAAAACCATATGTTCATCCGAGCGCTAGCAGTGCATGACCTAGCTTGACAGATCGAAACCGTTCGCCTCGAACATGCAAGTATAGCGATCAGCCCCGTGTCCTCGGAAGTATGCAAGGCAGGTTGCGGTCCGTTCCGGACCCGCGATGTGGGTAATGCTGAGACCAAGGTAGGATATTGATCTCACTCACACCCAGCTGGCAATATGCACATCGCTGATCGAAGATGGGGTCAATCCCGAAGCCTTAGCTGTATGTATATCCTACTTCTAAGAAGCAGCACTATAACAAGGCTGACACATGATCCACTTGGACAGACCGTGGTCAAGGTTTTGATAGATGAACACCCGAAGGATAAAGGAGATTCTAATGGGGCGATGTAAGGTGACGCTGGTAGGTAGGAGAGGAAGATATTGGTGCGAATTTATGGTGTTCGGAGACAAGCAGAAGCATCAAAAGTTGAAATTGCATTTTTTCCCTCGACCTGTCATTTGCAGTACATCAAAATTTGTGCTTAGTTGCTGGGACAAGGGAAGTTGAGGACAAGGGAAGTTAGGGACAAGAGAAAATGAGGACAAGGACATTAGGGACAAGGAAAGGTAAGTACTCGAGTTCACTGGTGTCTACAAACTAACCTCTATTAGAACTATACAATATCAGCAAAGTTCAAGTATTTATTATGTGGATCTGGGTCTCCACGAGTTCTGTGGCTGTATGGTCGGACACGAAGCTTGGCCAAACTTGAAGCAAACGCAACCCCAAGTCACGAAAAAGATATCGCTCCCTTGCGGACTTGCAAAGTACATCATCCATTTCATGTCAGCTTTCTCCAGGGACCAATGCCCTTTTCTAGTTGTGAGTTGCCTGTGTCATCAGTCCAAGGATGAAGCAATATTCTGCGATGGTGTGGTTGCCTTCACGCCATACTTCTGCTTCTGGTTATGGCTTGCATACAACCCCATACGAACCATGACTCATTGTCACGGGCCGGTAAGGAGAAGCTATAGATGGGTAGTAAGTACACTTTTGAAATGTGGTATTCTCGAAATTTTTGATGACCTGTGGAATCGTGTCAATTTTAAGCGATGATGACTTGATTGATTATTTTCAATCCAATAATGAGGCACTCTTCCCTCAGGAAGCTTTGCAGAACTTTCTATAGATGACCTAAAAATCGGTGAGGGGATGGTCGGTTGATATCTGACATAGAAGAACTACCTGAGCTCAGGTCCAACAAGGACAGAAGTCGAACAGCTAGATTGAAGATCTGAATAACATCCACAATTTATCTCCCTTAACAATTTCATTCTTTTTGGCAGCCAACTCCGGCATGTCCCAAAAACAAGTAACATAGTCGTGTTTTTTCCTTGAGCCTATCTAGCTCATCGGCTTGGGCCTTGAGCCTTTTCTCCTGTTCTTCTGATGTGACTACAAGTTTTTCCCTCTCGGCCTCTAGGGCTGTCACTTTTGTACTGTACTCTACAATATTTCGAGCGAGGTCCATGTCCAGCTCTTTTACACGCGCCTCGTAGGTCTCGGCATTAATGATCAGCAGCTATTCCAGGAATCAAATTCCTTCTAGAGGCATTCTTAACTAGCGGGATCCTGACTTTCTCCATGCGCTCGAGACGGACTTCAAAGTCTGCAAGACTCGTCTTCACCTGGTAGACCTCGTATTTCAGCAGTTGTACATCCTTTTTAACTCTGCCTATTTTATTACTCAGCTCCCCTATTTTGCCACTTAAGATACCGTTGACGTTTGACAGTTTGTCGTTGAATGTGATAGCGAGATCGTTTCGAGCTGCCTGTTGCCCTCCTCGATAAGGGAGTGCCTGTCGTCCGAACTCTCCACGGATGCCGGTGTCTTGTCTTGCGTGGTGGGAGTCATATATCTCTTCCGTAATATATATGGGCTGGGTTCGAGATATAGTGGCGGTGAATCAGGATGAGACGTTAATACGATAGAAGCCATTTAGCTTGTGGTTGTATCAGCTGGGGAGGCATCCCGTCAAGTAATCGTCTCGACAACTGGTATCCGCATATCAGCCTCGACTGTCACAACTGGAGCTGGGGCAATGCAGTGCCTTGGGCAGCTTTCCGATACTAGTATCACACAGATCTCACGAGACCATACGGCTGCAAAGGTATCTCAGCAGGAGGCTAAAGGAGATCGACGCCAGACGGTGGACAATTTCGAAGGCTCTTATGGCGCAGGAAAGACACTCTAGCATTTGTGAAGGGACGAGTGCTGGAAATATCCGAGGAATCATGAATCATAGAACTTTCGGCAAATGTAAGAGCGTCATGGACGGCGACAACAACAGTTGTCAGGGCATTCATCCTACCACCACTAAGATGCATACTCTCATGCACCAATTCTCTACCATCAATTGGGAACGAAAAGGGGACCTGGGGGGCAACCGTCGTGACTAAGTGTTGGCACGGGTCTTCGTAATAGCCATGAATCTGACCAGTATCCCTGAGCATCTGTATTGCCGTCGTGGTGTCGAAAGAGCTATCGAAGAAGTCCAGCTCAGTCGACCGAGCTGCGGAGCTTATAGCACATTCTTCGCGATCTGTTGACGCTCGAGTGTCATCAGAAGGTTCTTTATTCTCGTATGGCAGCACAGATGCCTGCAGAACACTAGAGATGTGTTCTTTCGATCAGAAAAGCACGATACCATGTCTAAGACTTTTCCTATTGCCGCTCTCATGTCATTCGAGGATAATTTGGCATTCGATCGAATACGCCGCAGCGAGTCGGTCACTTTAAGCTTATGCTGGGTCAAAGATTCAATCTCCTTACTTAACTTAGAGAGTCTCCTACAACAGATCAGAGTGTATACCGCTAGATCAGATTCTGCACCTCACTTTCGATCATCGTCCCTTTTCAAATCGCTATAGACACATTGCACACTTGCCTGTTTACATCGGTCACAAGGCTGTTCACTATTGCAACCTGCCTTAGCTTTTCGACAACAGTTACACGCGTGTAGTGCCCTCTGCTTCTTGCAAGACTTTGAAGCATCTGTCACACGTGGCCTCTTTAGAGTTGGTAATGCAATCTTTGCTAGCGGAGCCAAGGTTGGTCGTGGATCTCTCTGTGAATGTTCGGACTGCGAGGGTAGAATATGTTGTCTGAAATGCGGACCTGCCAACGGCGAAGGGGATGATAGGAGCGAAGGCTGAAACGGCATCTGCATTTGCATTTCCAACCCTTCCACTACGACCTCGCCTGTGCTTCTTTGCCCCATACATATTTCCTGATATATAGGTAGAGACTAGTCTAGAGCTAGGAAACAGACCGGCGAAGTGAGGACGTACAATTCCACGTACCGGAAAGGCAGAAGGAGAAAGTATATTTTGCAATAAGTATAACGAAGTAGATATAATCCTAGGTGAACATGATTATTATTTCAAGGCAAGTCTCTAGACTTCGTCAAGGGGCTGAAATCAGCCCAAGTCGGTATATTAGTAATAATCTTCAGAAAAGTAAGCGTGAGGCTAACGCAAATTCTTTTACTGCGCTTATTATAGTTAGTCTCGTATAGCTGGTAATTTTGATCTTATAGGGTACGGATACGAGTTAGTCGATACGGGGTATGGTCTTATGCATGAAATCGCGACAGGGTATAAAGATAACGAGTCTTTTTGAGGTGGCGCTAGGGAGTGTTAGTATAAATGGGAGCATCTCGAGCATAACTCCTATGGGTGGCGGACGGGGGTATAGGGCGCTTGTGGATTTGTTGAGTGCGATTGATAATAATCGAGATGGGCGTTCGTCACAGACTTCGGAATGTGGTGGCTAGAGCGGCTGGTATGGGCCACTTGGAAGGAAGAATAGGTGACCCACATCGCGTGTGGATTGGAGAAGCGAATTTTGCCTGGTCACCGAATTCGCTAAATGAATGCAAGGTAGGTCTTCGCCGCCTCAGTTCGCAAAGATCCTCAACTTGCAATCCACACCTCCCGTGGCGAGAACGCAACGGATCTGCATATCAGGAATACCCAATCCAGAAGCGGCACTTTTTAGAGTTTCATTGCTTTCACCACTTTGTCCCTCAGCAATACTACCGTGGAATGCCGGTGCGTTCTTGATAATTCCAGCGGCACCACCTCAGGCAGGTTATGAAGCGTTCATGCGCATCGACAACCGCCTTCACGCATTTGCCATCTTAGCTTAGGTCCCAGCACCGTAGCGTCTTGTCATCCGACACCGAAAGGAGATATCTGCCGCCGGGATGGAAAGTGAGCGCCCGCACCCAATTATCATGCCCAACTAGTGTCTTAAGGTATCGCGCGACCCTGTTGCCATAAACTCTGCCGTGCCACTTGCAGCTTGGGATTTTTTATGGCAGTTAAGCGAACTCTATCGAAACTGTAATAGCAACTCTAACAAAGAGCTATAACTCCAAGTCCGAATCAAACTCAATCGAGAACTCTAATAAGGTAGGGAAGGGGGTAGGAGGTGGGTCTCGTCCAGCACTATGTCTGTATAAGAAAACTATGGGGTCAAACTCGCGAATTCGACGCTGCTCATTGGGAATCATTACCTTAAGATTTACAGCGGTGGACGAGACCCACCTCCTACCCCCTTCCGTACGACAAGGGACTGATTACGATCCCAACAAGATGAGCGAAAATTCGCAGTCCGCCGTCAATAAGATTGACCGAACCAATCGCCCTATCTAGTACCCAAATTACTGAGTATGCTCTTTGCCATAACCTCAACTTACTTGGTACAAGGCCTAGATACTATCTCCCTTAGTCCAAACGTAATTGTGGGACGATACCTTACTTCCTGCACACTAGGTACTTGGCAATATATCAGGAGCGCAGGGTAAGTATAAAATGGTCATTATCTATAACGCCTGTCAGGAGAAAGCCTTGCAGCAGGAGCACAGACACCGAATGTACATTATTTAGGGTCTTTGCTTGGCCGTTCTGGGTGCGGGGCATCAAGCAGTCATCAGGTTAGATGCTTGTTAGTAGAGAACCTTCTAGATAGAGCACAGAGACTGAAAAGAACATTATTAATACCCTGTACGAGGTAGACGTGAAACTATTGGAAATTAGAAAAAAAAATAGAATAAAACTCGTTCAATCTAAGTTCCCACTAGTAAAGTCACTTTTCATCACATGCGACGTGCGAAAGGGGTTTCTCGGGGCAACTAATAAAAGAGAGTTCGCAAAGTCTCAGATTAATTGTATTCATACTTATGCGGTACAGAGCAGACGGGCCAGCCACTCTCTCACCCGCCTGAAGGGAGTTATTGAATCCTCAGCTTCTGTGAGTATACTTGGTTTCCAGGATAATTAAGCCATTGCCCATCCACAGGGATCCTGATAGAACTATTCCCTGCAGTAACAAGTTCTATCAGGGTCGACCGTCTATATAATCAGTCTTCCTCCTCAACCTGCTCATCACATACCAGTCTTTGATTCCCAAACAAAATTTTGCCACTTCTGCTTCTCCGAAAAAGAATACCCTTTAACCTCCAACTGAACCAAAACTATGAAATTCCTCGTACTGCCTCTCTCCCTTGCCTTTCTTCAGATTGGCCTCGTCTTCTCTACGCCGGATCGATGCAGATACACCCTTTGTTGCGATGGAGCTCTCAAAGCTGTTTCCGCATGCCTACATGAGTCAGAATCCTGCTTGGTTCCTGGGGATTGTTGCCGGGGAAAGTCCCGTTTGACGCTTTGCTCATATGGTGAAGGTGGCAATGGCTTCCAATGCCCGACGGGATACGTAAGTTTATTCATATCCGGAAAACCGTAGCTACAGGCACTCTCTAACAAAACGTTCAAATGTAGCGCCAATGTTAAGGAAGAACTGTGCATCGCGCATATCCCTGCTTGAGCGACTAGCTGATAGGCGGAACGGATCACTCCAAAGGGTCTCGCTCTAGCTGAGAATTGAGAAAGAAAGAAATGAAACATGACATTGAGCTAAACACTGAAATACATCGGTGCATCAATTTAAATGTGATGCCTTTCAGGACGCGGGACCTGGACCCACTCTGTGCTGCTACATGAACTAAATCTGAACCATTGTCCCTGCCATATAGCAATAATGCAATTCATATACTATCTATCGTGGCGGCTTTAAACGCCTCATATCCAGGTGTGCCACGGCAATCGTGTACCCCCCAGGCCTTTTTTAATAACTTCCCCTCCGAGTTCTCTCCTTGTTGCAAGGCCACATAAACGATTATGAATAGCAACATGAGACAATCCAAGTAAAATTTGTGAACGTTTACGAAACTTTCGTGACAGCAATGACCTGTACAGTATAAGATCAGAGATTTGGTTTCCTATTACGATCGGAGCTAGAGCGTTGCAGATTCTTGGACAGCTCGCCAATACTAATACTGGGTATTGGCCACACCACTTCCATGTGGCCTTCCCATGACTCTCCGCTCTTTTCCCATCAGACCACTTTTTTGATTACTTCAGTCGTATCTTCAACTTTGATCCAGTTTCAATCTAGCTTCTTATCCCTTAAGGGATAGGTAGTTGTTGCGTATACCTCCTTCATTGCTTGAAAGCTCGCAAGATTGCGCAATGTCAAGATCTCGTCTCAGTAAGAATGATTGACTGCGAGGAATTGTAGTTGCCTAAAATAATCTTCGGTGGCCACTTGATCAGGGCAATCGTTTGCTACTGTTGGGTTGGTGGATTTGCTGCTGATATAGATCGCGTCGATTTTCGGGTTGAAGTATACCAAACCCCTGGGGCCACTATCTCTTGTGAAGTGTCGTTTGCGTCTAAAGCAAGTAGGTCGTCTAAAACAAGTAGGTCGATCTTCTGGTATGATTGGAGGAAGAAGGTTTGCGACTCTGTCTTAACACTGAGGAGAGCAGAGGGTTGGTGTGCGCTCTCCAGAACCCCAATCAAGTGTTCGAATTCAAGAATTCTGGGTGGTAGCAGTGCTGCAGATCAAATTTGTAGCCTAGTTTCTGTGGCAAGTCTGTCAAAGGATGGAAAGCCAGGAGATCGCTATGGGAGAACTAAGCTATCGAGTACTCAGGCGCGTTTTTAGTAATGCGACCGGTACTGGCCGGGTCCACCCCCAATTTCGCTCGGGACTCGCTTACTATCGGGAAAACCAGATGCCGCGTCTATGCAAACCCCTCGCTTGTGTGAAATCGCGTTTTTACTACCTAAATTAAAAACTTTTAATATTACTACTAATATCTAACTATTGTTAATATGGCAAGGTAACGTTGATATTCAGAGGAAGGCATAGTGTCGGAAGCATAGAATGTATCATATACCGTAGAAGGTCTATTTGGAGGTATATCTGTTACGATCGGGCGCATCCCCCCCGCTTGTAACGCCTTCTAGCCGATTAAGGATAAGGTCTCCACCTTATTCTTCTACCCTTTTGGGTGAGTTGGCTGAGTGGCCTAATCAATCATTCTACAGATTACCCCTGACGTCACAATATCCCTGGTGGCGAGTCAGGTGGAGAGTACTACTCTACCGTAAGGCCACCGTGTGCTTCCAAGTAGCAGTATATAGTATTCGCCTCTTGCTTGGAGAAGTAAAGGCACGCAGAAATACAACGAGTAAACCAGAGATGTAGCTTTACTCCCTTCTGTTGTCACCCCTTTCGGTCACGAGACTGTACCCTGGAATTTACCTTACGGATAGATTCCAACACATAGAGTAGTTGAAAGTTGTTGGTTGCATTGCAGTACGAATTACTATGGAGAGTTGACCGAAGATATTATCTAGGAATATCCGCACGGACCACGCATATGACTATAGTCACGTGGCTCATACCAAACCCATATTCTCGCAACTATTAATAATAACTAAAATACTGGCGCCCCGTAGTAAATATTACTTCCAAAGTCATGCTACTAATCCAGAGTACGAAAAAGCCTTCCGAGACGCTAAATTATAGTATATAGCGCACCCTACAGATCCTTTCTAATATATTGCCTTAATCCGATATTAAGGTCCCTTTTTTACGTAAGGCCATTTCGAGAGTAAGGAGTATAGAAGCTAAAGGTAGCTTGAAGAAGGAATTATTTCTAGCAAGTAGTAGCTATAATAAGCTACTAAATCCCTCGAAGGAGGAGGCTATTAGAAAGTATTGCTATGATTATTGGGAGGTAGATACGGGAGCTACTTATCTGATAGTTAAGTTAGTAATCACTCATCTATTTGCAATATGATCTCCCTATTACTAGAACGATCTTCTACTGATAATTATATTAATTCGTTAGACCTAAAATCCTCTAAAGCTACCTCCTTCTTATATCTAGCTAAAGGATTATCTAGAGCTCTATTCGATCAAGACGAAACCTATAGAAGCTATACGATCAGAGCCGCACACGAAAGAAGAACTAATATGATAGTTTCAAGAGCTAGAGAAAGATGTCACGACCTGTACGTGAGGAGCCTCAGGCCTTCAGGCACGACGGGGTAAGCGAGCCTTGGCAACCGCGGCAGATTAGTCAGCATAGCCCTACGGCTATACCTTAAGGAAGGTGCCGAGAGTAGAACCTCTTCTCCTTATCTTTTCTTCTCTTTACCACGCGCACCCTTAAGGGCGAATACAAGTCGTTGTTACCCCCTGTGCCCTGCCGTAACAAAAGAGATGGAAAAGCTATATCATAATCATAGAAAGAAAGTTCTGAATATAGATAAATCTGGGTTCGAGGCGCCCTCCTATATGCAGAGAGTATAGTAGTTCCAAGGAGTGTAAATATACTATATATACCTATATAAGGAAGCCGCAAAACAGTTACTATTACAGAAACCAAAAGTAGTGATGGAAGGAAGACATTTTCAGCCTTTGTGATTTCTTAGAGAGATAATTATAGGAAATTGGATATCTATAAACCTTTCTAGTAAAGAAAAAAATTACTCTCTCTTTAAGTAGTTGTATTAATAACTCGATTATTATGGAATACGCCTACTATTTGATTAAACACTCGTATGCTGGACCAGAAATACTATGGAAACTACTCCTTTTAGACGGCTACGAATCTTATATTATAGGCTATTTATAGTACTTCTTTAAGAGAATTAAGTAACAGCGCTATATTATGGCTTACTCTGTAGTGCTACGCTCTATTATATTTTTTCTGTTTAAAGACACTTAGTACTTCCGCGAGTGTCTAGAATACTAATCCCTCTGATGCGCTTATCCCGAATAACCTGTGTAAGAAGAAGTATTCAGCAAGCCAACCATCTTCAGTAGCATTCATTTACATTATACTTCAACCCTCTACCTACCTTTCATATCCAACTCAAACACTTACGATGTTTAGTCTCATCTCTCCAGGAGAACCTTTCTTACCGGTCTACCACGTCCTGAAGCGGTTGTCACGACCTGTACGTGAGGAGCCTCAGGCCTCCAGGCACGAGGGGGTAAGCGAGCCTTAGCAGCCGCGGCAGATTAGTCAGTATAGCCCTACGGCTATACCTCAAGGAAGGAGTCGAGAGTAGAACCTCTTCTCCTTATCTTTTCTTCTCTTTACTACGCGTACCCTTAAGAGCGAATAAAAGTTATTAAAACCCCCTATACCCTGCAATAAAATAAGAAAAGATAAACTATCTCGCTAGGAAGTAGTAATATCTATTTAGAAGCCTTGAAGCTAGTATTACCTTCTTAGTACGACTTCTACGACTTCTACCCTACCTGTACTCGATAACTTCGACTATACGCGCCGTCTACTTCTATACCTTAGAAGTAGAGTGTTTCAGAGAAAGCTGAACTCCCTCCCTTAATTAGTACTACCTCTATAGTATAATTCTACTAAAAAACCCTGTTGCGATATTTTTTACGCCCTTAGCCTCGTGCTTAGCCTTACGCATCCTCGACCTCAAACCCTCCTAATATCGCGACTTCTACGAACCTCTACGACCTCTGCGAAGCTCCCTCCTACGATTCTAACTCTATATATACCTATAAGAAGAGAACTCGATAGCCGAAGTAAAGTGAACTCGTAAAAGGAATCTAAAGTGAACCTAATTAGTAACCTCCTAATACCTTAAATATATACTCTACTAAGGGACTTTAAGAACGTACTTACCCTCGCGCCGTATTAATCTTCACTCTCTTGAATAGGTTACTATTAAGCTTTAGGTCCCTCTTGAGCGCGTTTTTTTAGCTATAGCGGGCCCTCCTATATATAACCGCGCCGAAGCACTCGAGAGCCCTCTATACTAGATAGACTCGGGTTCCCCGAACAGAAGACAAGTAGAAGCGCGCTAGCGGAGGATACTATTAGAGATACTATTAAGAGTAATACTATCAAGGAAGAAACCGGTTCAGGGTCTATTAATAACAACTTCGAGGAAGCGGATAAGGAACTTATACTTCAGCCCGAGTCCCTAAAACCTCTAAAGTTAACCTTAACTATCGACGCTACTACTGTACTCTTACCTATATTACTATTAATCTCTCCTGTCTCGGAGACTGAATCTACTACTCTTACTCCTGTTACCGGAGAAAGCACTCCGTTAGTTATTATAGCGGAAATACCTACCTTTAACGCTACGCAGATAAAATAGATTACTAATCTAGTTACTACTAGTAAGACTACCGGAGCTGGAGATAATACTACTACCTATTAAGCCCGCGCCCTTACTATAGACCTCTAGCTACCTGTTAATTACTACCTTCTAAAGATTAATCAAGCTATCGCCCCCGTCGACGCTTATAAGATTCGTTACTCCCGCCTTGTCTTTACTGACTATAAGAGTGAGATCGAGTACGACACTTAGAAGATGGATATAAAGATCTTCATCGAAGAGTTCTCTAGTAATTTCCGCACTAGCGCTACCTAAATCAAGGCTTACTTTAAGAGTACCGGAGGCGAGGCTAAGACTATTATTCTTCAGTATATAGATAATACCGAATTCAAAGATGCCGCTAACGTCCTAGCCGCCCTCGACTAGCGTTTCTTTAATTATAACCGCGTTCAGAAAGCTAAAGCTTCCTATAAACGTCTCGTTATGACTAATACTATAACTTATAACTAATTCCGAGTCTAGTTCACTAACTTCGCTACTACCGGTAAGATTCCTAAGGAATAATAGTTCAGCGACCTCTGTAATAAGCTCTCCCCCGCTTTAGAGTATACTATTACTACCTGGAAGTATAAGATGAACTATAACTATACTACCCTCGACGAGTTCCTTACTGTTAGTAATCGTGAGTTCAGAAATATTACTGCTAAGTAGAACCTTAATAAAAAAGCTACTACTGCTACTATTCTAGTTAAAGTCCCGGGTATTCTTAAGAGAGAAACTCACTTCGGTACTAAATATGCTACTAAGAGTAGTTCCTAGATTAACGATCGTGCTAAGAATATACGATTCGCTCCTAAGGCCGTCTCACGAGCTAATACCTATAGTCCCGGTTTACGAGTACCTCGTACTGCTACTGCTACTGATACTTACCGTATTTGTAAAAAGGATAGTTATTAGGCTCGGGATTATCCTAACGCTATAAAAATCGCTAAGATAACCGGCTAGACTGTAGAGGATATCGCTACTATATATAGCGCGGAGGAGGATAACGACGATAACGCTGATATCTCCTCCCTAGTAGAGATCGACGAGCTATCGGGAAACTACTAAGCCGTGGAATAGTCTCACCCTATAGCTAACGCCTCGATCTGTAGAAAGATTTAAATACTGATTTCCGTTCTCTTATTAGAGGAAAATAATTCCTAGTTACTATAGAATTAGGAAGAAATAGATTATTTATTAAAACAGAAGCATATATCGATAGTAGAGTAAATATCTTTAGAGCCCTACGTACCTTAGTCGCTCTCAAACTTCGTAATCTTTTAGGTATTAATTTCCTTACTCTCCCGAAACCTATTATTCCTACCGGCTATAATAGAAAGGCCGGTACCGCTATTACCCACGTAATTCTCCTTACTCTTACTATCGACCGTCGTCGAGTTAACTTCCCCTTCCTGATTACCGATTTAGGGAGTAATAATATATTAATAAGACGCAAATTCTTAGAATATTACGAACTTAAATAAAACTTTAATCGTCGCTATAAGAACTGTCTAGAGTAGCCGATAGATATACTACTAGTACGCTACTATGACAAAAGACTAGAGCTACTATTACCTCCAAGCGATAAGGTAGTAAGCTAACGATATTAACTTAATTAAGAGCGATAAGATACTCTAATAGACTAAGAAATTACTAGCATGCAAGCTTCTCGACCGGCGCCGGTCAAGAAGGCGAAAGAAAGTCGCCTATTAGCGTTCATAAGAGAATAGAAGTATAGCGTATAAGCTATGAATAAGCTATTAGTAAGTCACGAGTTAGCTAATAACCCCTTCCAGACTCGTGATCCCGGTTCCCGAGAGGATGATATTGCCTACGAAGCAACTAAATAGCGCTAGATCGATAAGTAAGCACGTCGAGAAGTAAGAGATTTACCTTATAAAACCGATATTAACTAGATCTCAGCTGCTGCCCTATATAACTTCTATTTGAACTGGAAATACTGAAATAAGGGTAATAGCTCTAAAGTATTCGTTACTTCCTTGAAAGAAATCTAAGACGAAATTCAGCGTCGTGAAAGTACTTAAGTAGCAGATACTATTGAATTATACGCTCTCGACGAAGGTCTTACTACTGACGAAGCTAGGAAAGTAAAGTATCGTGAGAATGATAAGATGATCAAGGAAAGACTTCCTGCTAAGTAGAAGGAATTTGAAGATCTCTTCTCCGCGAGAGCTTCCGACGATTTAGCTAAGAGATAACTAATAGTAGATCATGAGATTAAGCTCATAGGAGATAATACCTTAACTACCGAACTACTTCGAAGGATGCCGGACGAGTACTTAGCAGAGGCTAAATAATATATCACTGAGAACCTCTATAAAGGCTTTATCCTACCATCTAATACTCCTTAGGCCGTACTAATCCTAATAGCCAAAAAAGCGGGTAGTAGGCTATGATTCTGTATTAACTTTCGGAAGCTAAACGAGCTTACCCAGAAGGACCCATACCCTATTCTATTAATCGATAAGATAATAGCACGAATCTCTAAGGCGAAAATCTTTACGAAGGTCGATATTCAATAGGCGTTTCACAAAATCCGCATATCGAAAGATTCTGAAGATTTAACTACCTTTCGCACTCGATACGGGGTATATAAGTATAAGGTACTTCCCTTCGGCCTTATAAATAGGCTAGCTATCTTTTAGCGTTTTATTAACGATATATTAATAGAGCACTTAAACGACTTCTGCTTAGCGTACTTAGATGATATCTTAATCTATTCAGACTCAGAGGCAGAGTACGATATCTACGTACGAAAGATTCTCGAGATTCTACGGGCCCACGGCCTTTAAGCTGATATTAAGAAGTCTGAATTCGGTATTACCCGTACGAAGTTTCTTAGATTTATTATTAGTATTAATAGAATTGAAGTTGATCCCGAGAAGGTTAAGGTTATCAAGAACTAGGAGTATACTAGTAACGTTCGCGGTATATAGAGCTACCTAGGGTTTTGCAACTTCTACTGACGGTTTATTAAAGACTATAGTAGTATCTGCCGACCGCTTATATTACTAACTGGAAAAGATATCCCCTTTCACTTCGGTAGAGCTTATAAGGAAGCATAGGAGCGTCTATAGCACGCCTTACAGACGGCACCTATCTTGTGTTATTACGACCTATTTAAATAGACTAGACTCGAAACCGACTCTTCGGATAAGGTAGTAGCCGGTATACGCTTACAACTTTAAGAAGACAGAATATTCTATCCGGTCGGTTTCTTCTCTAAAACGATAATCGATGCGGAGCTGAATTACCCGATCTACGATAAGGAGCTCCTTGCTATCTTTCGCTCCTTCTAGTAGTATAAGCCTGAGCTACTTAGAGCATAGAAAACTATTTATATCTATACCGATCACTATACCTTAGAGTATTTTATAATAACTAAGGATCTTAACGTATAGTAAGCGAGATAGGCTGAATTCTTCGCTTAATTCCACTTTGAGATTATATACCGAACAGGGGTTATAAATACTCTAGCTGATACGCTATCACGACGAGATCAGGACCTATCGCCACTAGAAGCTAGGAAGCGTGCACTTCGGAACTAATAGCTAATCCTAAACGATAAAATCAGCTCGGAAGTACTCTAGGAACTCGGCTAGTCCTCTCAAATAGCTGAATTCGACTGCGTTAAAGAAGTCCATAGCTTACTATTAGATCAGCTAGTCGAGATCTCTCCTATCGCTACTCCTAAGACCGTTTCACGAGAGAAAACCTATGATCCCGGTTCACCGGTCGACTTACCTATAGAGGAAGAATTTCTCGTAGGGGAAGCCCCTGACGCTACCTCTATAGTTACTTACGATATCGAAAACTACGATATTATCGACCGAGTTTTCTTAGTAAATAAGGAGTCGCTAGAGTTAGAGTTACTCTGTGATAAGGCGAAATATAACTATTCCGACTACTAACTATTAAATAGTAAACTATTCTATAAAGGACGATTAGAAGTCCCTACCGAACCCCCTGAGCTATAAATAGCGCTAATTCATTATATCCACGCTTAACCTCAAGTAGTATACGCAGGTAACTCGAAGGTTAAGCTACTTCTTGGACGAAGCTACTATTAGAAGGGTATAACTATAGATACTACTAGGTATATCGCAAATTGCAGTTACACCTGTATAAAGGCGAAGAGAGATAAGACTCCTAGTTTTCTCTACCTCCTACCTATTCCCGCACGCCCTTACTAATACCTAACTATGGATTTCACCGAGTTACTACTAGACGAGAGAGGTTATGATACGGCCTTCGTGATAATAGATAGACTATCTAAGAAACCGGTATTAATTCCTTGCTATAAGACGATTACGGCATGATAAATAGCTAAGCTATTCGCTATCTATTAGAGTCGATACTTCAGTATGCTAGATTCTATAGTCTTAGATCAGGGACTATAGTTTATTTCTAGTTTCTGGAACAAGTACTATCGAATCCTCGGCATAAAGGTCAAGCTTACTACTGCCTATAACCTAAACGTTAACGGTCAAACGGAGGTCATGAACTAGTATATCAAGTAGAGATTACGTTTATTCTGCTCGTATTACTAAGACAATTGGAGCTCGCTTCTACTAGTTATAGATATCGTATAGCTTACGCTTCCTTATGAGTCTCTTAGTACTATATCGCCGTTTCAGCTATTAAATAGTTACGAAGCAAGAACCTTTTAGGACCTGAATAACCCTTTACTACTAGCTACCGCTATAGAGGCTCTTAATCGTGAGGATACGCTACGTATGGTAACCCGGATACTAGACGCTACCGAATTCGCTAAATCCTCGCTTAAAAATCAATAAGATAAAATAGAGTAGCTAGCTAATCGTAGTTGCCGCGAGGTGGATTAGGGTGTTAGAGATTTAGTTCTTATTTCTACGGCGAATTGGAAGATAGATAGACCTTCGCGGAAGCTCTCTGATAAGTAGTATGGACTAGTGGAAGTGCTAGAAAAGGTAGGGGAGAGTTAGAAACTCGAGTTACTAGAGGAGTAGCAAATCCACCCTGTTTTCCACTTATATTCGCTACGTAAATACACCGAAAACCCGCTACTAGGACAGGTACGATAAGCACTAGCACTAATCTAACTATTACTAGAGCAAGACGAATAGGAGATTGAAGCTATCTTAGGTTCTAGGGTCTCTCGCGGTACTTTATAATACTAAATCAAGTGGACCGGAGCTGACGACAACCTCGAATAGTACCTCTGCTCAGACGCTATAACAGCTCCTCACCTACTTAAGCGTTTCCACCTACGGTATCCGACTGCGAAGGGCCCCTTAAGATTTCTCCCAAAATAGCTAGAAGCGTATAATAATAGTATTAATAACTATAGCGAGTTGGAGGACGATAAGCTTATAATAGCTATTACTCGTACGTAATTCTTCAAGAGAGGTAGCGAGAAGTAGCGGTTTTTTTCACGCTTCGGGGACGAAGCCTTATAGGAGAGGGGGGTAATATCACGACCTATACGTGAGGAGCCTCAGGCCTCTAGGCACGAGGGGGTAAGCGAGCCTTAGCAGCCGCGGCAGATTAGTCAGCATAGCCCTACGGCTATACCTTAAGGAAGGAGTCGAGAGTAGAACCTCTTCTCCTTATCTTTTCTTCTCTTTACTACGCGCACCCTTAAGGGCGAATACAAGTCATTGCCACCCCCTGTGCCCTGCCGTAATAGCGGTTCATTTAGTTGGAGCTTGAATTTTCCTATTATACGAGAGGCACGGAGCTTCTTTAGGTGATTGGTCTGAACCCGGGCCAGGTTAAAGCTAAACTGCACCCTTCTCGCTTAGCGATTAGGAGCTTGGCTTAAACAGCCGAATAACAACATCGAGAAGTCTACCTTTTTACCTATTTCCGTTTGTAGGGATCTATTCATCATGTATGTGCAGAAATGATAATAATCGGCATAGTTTGTTTTATGAGACCCACGTGTAATGCGAGGACACTTGAAGGCTGCTTGACTGCACTAGAACACAATGCAAGTTTCTAGCAACCGAAACCGGGTCGGAACAGGAGGGGGTACAGGAATGCTCGATCTTCTGCTCCAAGCCAGCTGCGACGTTAGAGGTATCTCTATGACGTGCTCCAGGTCCCCCGAAGTCGCTGTTGACATCCAGGTTCCTGTTAGCAACAGGCTCCGTTGTGACCGACTAGCATGTACACGTATCTCACACGCAGGAGGGAACGTGTAAGTTGCTGGGATATTCGAATGTGTCGGAGAGCTTCAAGATGGGTGCATATTCCTTCTCCTTCTCGCGCGCATACATAGCTAGTCAGGTTCATGTTAAAACCACCAAAGGAGTCGTAGAGTGGCGCGACTTCACCCTCGTCGTAGGCGAATTGGCCTTTCGTATGAATGGTAGGAAGGGGGCGGGGGCGCAATGTATCCAATAGGTTTCCCTGTCAGTATCTTCTCCAGTGGAGTACGTACATAGATTAGCAAGATGCCATCACCGTAACCTTTGAAATGTGCGCTAGAGCTGGGGCACACGTATAAAAGCCTTCGTCCTGCCCATGAGTCTTCAATTCCCCATGTTCCTTCTTTCCTCTTTTTCCACTTCTTCCCTTTCCTCAACTCAAATATCTCACTGTCAGACCTAATAAATCCATCTATCATGTCTGCCCACAATTCCGGTGTCACTCGTTAACTTAGATCACAGAAGGGTCACCTTGTACAAGATGCGACATATCGGCTCCCCACAGCGTCCATTGGTGTCATCATAAGTGAGGGTATCATCACGGACGGACCATCATCTGCGACTGACGTCGATGCGTCTATGATAGATGAAATGGCGGTCGGCTCCAGGCGCGAGGACACAGCCCAGGCCAGTACCATCGAAGACACCATCCTCGTTGACATAGAGACGTCGATTCGCGATGAGGCCTCGACTCAGGTCAATATCCTAGATCACGAGTCCGACAAGGCCACAGTTCACGAGGACAGTGCAATTGTGGCCATGGATGATGGTGTACTGATACCTGTGGAGAAAACAGGCGATGAAGAACTCAGCGTGGTGACTGTCTTCACTGGGAATGTCGATCATGACACGATCATCGTGGAGGAGGAAGATGCACGCTTTGAAATTGCTGAGGAAAGACCTCGGGTGGAGATGATCGAAAGCCGTGCTGCTGGGGGATCAATACAGCCTATCATGATCGAAGATGACGATGAGCAGATTGATGAGGCGCCAGCTCAAATTCATGACCTTGTACGAAGAGACGTCAGGGATGAAGACATGGAGTCTGAATACCTCGGCGACAATAGCGTTTCCAGATCTCCCCGAAAGTTTTATTATCGCTCATCTCGACTTCAGGGACGATTGAATCAGCTTCAAGCTAATCATGTGGGATATAGGATCAAAGTTCTCGAGCGTTTGATTGAGCAGATTGAAAGTGAAGCCTGGAAACAGTGATCACCAGGGTCGTTCTATGGATTATTACCTCTTGTCTGAGCTGGATAAGCGAGTAGAACGAGTGATAGTCTCGACTATCTCATTGATGATGTCAATAAGTATCGTACGAAATTGTCTCGGGATCGTCGTCATCAGAAGGAACAGAGAACAGCGAGGCGTGTCTCACTTGCAACACTTGTCTAAAGAAGGTTGGCGCTTCTCTCCGTGTTATACTATTGCTTTCTCTTTCATATATCCTCTACTTGCGACGTAGTCCGCGAAGGTTTCGTTAAATGAAAAGCATGCTTGCAGCAGCAATCAATTACATGTCTCCTTGTGTAATCGGCTTCCTGAACTCTCGACAGCTACATCAAGTAGATTATGCCGGAGAAGCTATTTGCTCAAGATGAAACGGCTCCATGACCCAAGCCAAAGTACAGTACATTACCGTATGATTACGTCCAATGCGCAATGAAAGTATCGCCTAGGCCTTTCAGCCAACCCACGTTTCGAGCTTACTCCAGACCGTTGGTGCGCTTCAGCCAAGTCAAGTTCCATGTGGCGCCAGAAATATTTGGTAGTATCACCAATTGCTTCGTGGATGACGATGAACCTTACATTGGAGCAGCACCCTTTTATTGGTAGTGACTGGTGAAGATACTGGTAGGCCATTTGTGAATCTTTACAGTGGGAACTTTACGCCGATACCGACTGTTCAATCGTGGTAAGGGATAAGGATAGACATGCTCGAGGTGACTGATCCCTCGAATGAGGAATAATCTCTTGAGTACAAGTGCTAGCCGAAGCTGCTTCCGATACTGTAAAGCAACTTCAACAAAAATACGCAAGGCCACGCCATTTGCACCCTCCTGTCGAAGCAACTGGATACAGGTTTCTAGAAATAATAGAGTGTGTACAGCTCAATGAAGCTGAAAACAGTACAGAGGTTGAACTTGCAGCCATGTCAGGTAGCAGTTGACAGGTCAGAATGGCATCATCTTTGAAGGAAAAAATGGTTCTCGCTAAGCGTCCCCGCCAGAGCATTGAGATTGGCGGTTCCTCCTCCCCCCCATCAGCTTCCGACCTCAAATTTTCCGCAAAAACTTCGTCAACGTCATCTCTCTATAACCTCAATCCTACTATGGATAGCTGAAATCTCGTCGTGGATGCAACTGCTCTGTATAAGCAAGCGGACTACGATTTATTGAGCTCGTATGGAGCGCGAATGGCAACGATCCCAGGTTTGGGTGATAATCTGAACTTTGTGCGAGCTTCAGGAAAGATCCAAGAGACAGAACAGGGCTAGAGAATAAAGGAGGCTAGAGTATTGGGAAACCAGAGTTCACCATCGCCTTCTTGTGTACTGTACTGTGCAGTAAACAAGGTTTCGAGACTAAGCTAGTTGCTACAGAAGCCTCCTAAAGCTTACGCACTGTCTAAGGCTACCACATCCGGTCCAACGCATGATTTAGGTACTAGCTGAGCTGAGCGCCTTCTTCCTGCGGCTACTGGCTTAATCGCGCTCTACAGTACAAGTGCACTATTTCCCTTTAACTAATAGATCAAAAATACTAGTGCAGCTAGGGTTGATAGTAAGTAAAGGTACGTTACATATTGCATGGATAAGAGGGAAGGAGATACGAAGGGATAAGCGTATTGTGCATGCGCTGCAAAGCTCTGAGGGAGGTGACACACATAATCAACATCACCGCCAAACGGAACTCTTTGACTGTCTCCATTATAGCAGACAGACAATTTATTAACGCCCGGCGGCTGACCCGATAGGGCAACTATTACTAATATACAAGTACATTTCCGAAGTGAAATCTCAACTCCTTAAGCCCTTATATTATTCTGTTTCTGGCTTCTAGCTTCTCTCTTCTGGCTTATCTCAATAGGTTCTCGTGGGTTAGTAAAACCAGCAGGCTAGCTTGAAGGCTATTCTCCAAGTGTTCAGCATCCTATCTTCGGCAGCTGAAGCAGTGCCTCCTGTCGAGGGCACGAGGTTATTAGTGTTCCTTGGTGGGAAAGAAGTTAAAGGTGAGGGGCTCAGTTTTGCTGGCTGTTTTCTTGCCAAGGGTCAGCATCAAGCCGACCTGTGGCTATCGCAAATCGTATAGTCGCGCGGACTGCTTTCGTATCTAGAGTCTAATTCTTATCGTCCGTTGGTGACTTCCCTCCTAAGTAGAAAGAAATATTGCTCCTGTGAATTACTGTATACTGAAGCATCTCTGTCCGGTATGTAGTCCATCTTCGGCATCGGAAAAGAAAGTGTTCAACTGTTTCTCTTGCTTCTCCGCAGGCACACTGACCTGAGGGTGCAGCTCTGATAAGGGATAGATACGAGTTTAATCTCGCTATTCCTGTCCTTAGCTGGGCAAGCACACTCGCTTCTTTCGAGGTGAGCTGGTCGTATAGCTGTCGAGTATGTCTACCTGGCAATGCGATGTCGACTCGCTTAGACAGTTTTCCAACGTTCTCCGGTAGACCCTTGTTAGCACCTCGTCTAGCGCGTGCCTCGGTCAGCGTCGTCGATCGTGCTCTAGGGAGTGGTTCCCTTGGCTGTGCGTCTTGTCGTGTGGCTTGTTTCGCGTTCTCTTTGGCACATGTCCAGAGTTCCTCCTTCTCGTCCGACGGTAGCCATACTACCGTGATTGTGTTGCATTTTCGTCTGAGCTTAGCGATAGCTTCGTAAATGCTGCAGATATGCTCCTGCCCAGACTGTCGGCGTGGGTTCTTCAGCGTGAGCACGGCTGCTTTGTTTCTCGTCCACAGCGTGATGCTGTGGTATTTACGCCGCGGTAAATACTGGAGGGCGTAAGCCATTGCTGTTAGTTCCGCCACGTACGGGTTCTGCTCTGTTCTAGGACCTAGGGTCTTAGAAAGAGTTTCAACTGTGGGATCCTCTCCGATTCGCTTGCGTGTCTTGATCGCTGCGCCTAGCCCCACTATGCCATTTCGTGCGGAGCTGCTTACAGCAATATATGCTGCTCGATTTGAATCCGGTTGCCGTGTAATCTTCTCACTCGTGATAGTCTGTACTCTCTCCTCCCAGACTCTGACTTTCTTACTTGCGAGAAATAGAACTCCCTATTCAAAAAGCTGCGTCTCTACGACCGACTAGTTAATATTTATCTCATGAAAAATGTTCGTTAGATAAGGTTCCGAGCGTTGTTATGTGACTGTTATTATTATTTTTGTATCCTCAGACTTTAAGTCTCCTTTTTCGTTCTAATCATACGGAGCACGACCTCCTCAAGCTTGGACTTTAAGAATAGTCGCTAATACTATACTAGTTCCGAACCTAAGTCTTGCTCCGTCTCCTTTGACACTCCCCTATTGTTTATCTCGAGCTTCTACTCTATCAAATAGTGCCCACAAGTTGGCGGCACCTCATTGTATGCCTTACCTTCCTCCTAAATTGACAGTTGACAAATCCTAAGCTGGTCTGCTTGTATTGTTTCTTGCTCGCTAGGAATATCAACCCCGAACAGGTCCTATTGCCTATTGTCGAAAGATACGGCAGTAGAGGACCAACTTTCTATCGTTAGAGAAAGATTTTAAGCGACCGAATATTCTTTCTGGGTATATGAATAGCGATACTATGATAGAAACAATATTCGCGCGCATTGGTAAATATTAGCAGGCCCTGGCAGACGTTTAGTGAAGCTCTTTCTATTAGAGGACACGGCCAGGTTTATGATCCGTGCATTGATATAGACTTGTTCGGGAGATCACTATAATATGCAATCTAGGATAGTTCGAAGCTTTAACCTAACTCTGTCGTGGGATAAGTCAGTTAAGTTATTCATTCTTAGATAGAAAGATATTAAAACATATCTACTTTTCTTTCAGCTCCAATGACAGAAAAAGGGAAACAGTTTGGCAGGGATATGCGAGGTGTATTACAGCAACATCGTTTCGAAGCAACGAGATTGTATGAATGTTCAACCACTGCACATTCCCAAGTTGAGAAAACCCTATGATTGAAGATTGTAGCTATTCGAAATGAGAATCGATTTAGTGGAGCAGGGACTTCATCCTCCTTTATACTCGACATCATTGCTTACGTCCTCCCAATCATCCGTCTCTGTATTCTGAGAAGTCTGTGTCTCATATCCATTCACCTCCGTATATCTGCCTTGCTCCGCCGAAGATCGATGAGCATCTTCATCAACCTCCCAAAAGGTGCGCACTGAGTAGCGCTGTTCGTGATCAATCTTGCCCCACGTTTGTATTCGGACCAGTTCAACCAAGCACCCATCGCAGGGGTCATGCCCCGCTGTCTCCCAATGATCCTTAACGTCTATTGTACTTGTGGACACAAACAACCGACATTGCGTGCAACGGACGCCGTCGATCACTTGGATACCCAGCTGCGGTGCTAATCCATGGGGAGGTATAGCCTCCGTCAATGACATGTTCCATGCTATGTCCCGAGGAACCGCATGTCCTCGCAGATGTTGAACCCATTTCTTGGTACTAATCTCCTTTGCGCACCCGCATCCGTCGCCAATGCAAATGACCTTCTGGTACTCGGTATTTATACGTATCAAATGCTCCAGCCCTTGCGGGACGATCGATTTGTTGCCGGCATCTTCGTCAACCATGTTAGGAAGAGCGGGTTGAACAAGTGTTGCAGTCTCTTGGATATGTATCAGTGTCTGCTGTTGGATTATAGTTGTACACTACTTACTAAGTTCCCACGGCTGATTGAACTTAGGACCGGCACATCAATATGAATAGCTCTGCAGGGTTTCGAGTCGCCGCTATACAAGAAGTATCGTTCGAGTTTAATTTTGCTTCCTTGAGTTGTCGCAGCGTTCGCAGTTTATGGAGACCCTACCTACCAACAGATCACGAGTTAGCTAGACTCCGAATGTGTAATGAATATTGCACATATATCGCACGATTATAATGACTTGGGTACTTGCTGATATGTAGCCCAGCTATTCGACCATTTAGTTGGTTTTTGTGGTGTTGTTAACGTGGCGTGGCCTTGATATGATTGCTCGTCCTTTCAAATGCTAGTGACTAATCATTCACGATGCCACGGGTGGCTTTCCAAGCACGTGCGCTATAATCGTCGGAGTCGCCTCCCCCCGACCCACCACCTCTCCACCCTCCCTACTAGTAGTCGGTGGAAATGATTAGTCGTAAATATTTGATTAGACGCCACGTGATAGCGTCCCCGTGACTACCGAAGAGGGTTATTCCGTGCCGAACTACCCCTCTTAGGTTATATAATAAACACTTAGTAGTGATACCTCTTCTATAATACTTTAAGATAACTCTACTAAATTAACTCTAATTAAGCTGATTTTTATTGCAAAAGATACGCTAGATCTTTGTAATGGGCACGTGATAGTCGGTTGTGTATGTACGGTGTTAGGCATGTTCAGCTTGCGCTGAATATTGTGATCTTTTGGTCCAGATGGCGTAGTTGGTGTGAGCCTAACCTCAACCGTTACAATCTTGCTCTTCAGTTGGTAAATCTACTAATATATCTACTCCCGTCAATATACGTATGTCCTTCAAGCCCTCACTAACTATACTATCTGTTGAGTATAGGTAGTGCTAGCAGTACAGTACAGAGTATGGTACGGAGTAGCGTATTCAACGTCCTGAAGGTACCGGAAGTATCGGAGTTGAATAGCGTACTCAACCAATTTGCTAGTACCGGAAGTACCGGCAATAGTACGTAAGATACGTACTTGGATTACTTGGTTTACTGTACAGATACCTATACATATAGCTACTTCCTCCCATAGAAATTGAACTTCCATCGTATTCAACAGCAACATCATGCAACTCTGTTGGAGCCATGTTCAACGTGGGCTAAGCCTTACTCGTACAGGGCGGACAAGTCTTCAACTTGCAGTACTTGCACTCAAAAATGTACCAATGTGGCCCGCTGGAATGAGCGTCGATTCGGATTTCAAGAGATTGAATGAGTGATGGTAGGGACTCTGAATTGCCATTCGCAGATAGCCTTGGCTCTAGGATGATTTGGTACGAAAGTACAGATGTGGCTTAAAGAAGAGTGGTCAATATCGAGAGCAAATCCGTATGCCTGCTTGCTAGGACTTGTCCATCATGTTCTTTTGGACGGTGTCTGTCTGAATGTCAACACACATCGTGCTCATGGAGACGGCATTTACCATGCTTTAGGCTGGAAGTCCTTAGCGAGATAGTTATCACGTTAAGTCGCAGAAGACCCCGATAGTGGATGTGAACCATTTGGAAAACGGGGTGCGCGTGGTGCTCTGTTTAGATTGACTCTGGCATTGCATGGATACACTTTTGTTGCGAAGGGGACCGACGGCATTTGAGGCCAAGTTGAAGCACGAAGGCTCAGTATACCGGCACTGCGAAGCTCAAGGAGAGTTTGCACAAAACCTTCTCCTGCCGCGGCCACTTTGGCCAGGTCAAGTACTGTCTAGACGCCGCTGCACTCGAATCTCAGCACTAAGGCTACACATTTCTCTCCCCCACTTCATCTTGGCATCAAGTAACTGGAAGCAAAATGCCTCAGATGTAGCTACTTACAGATTTCCAGTAATCTCATGCTTGCCTCTCCTCGCCTGTCTCGGCAACAGTACTCTCCCACTCTCGTCCATTCCATCTCAGATTCGGATTTCTCACTTGGGTTGCCGAGATGCTTGATCTATGGCCTGCTTCCATCCCATTCTTAATGATAAAGGCGTTTCGCTCAGCGCGATCAGTAAAAGTGGCCACTTGCCGCCCCAAGATCCGAATTGCGCAAAATCATATATTGCGTTTGGGTTGTAGGGTCAAGACATCCGTATGCGTGTGGAATTGTGCTTTTATCCTCCGTTGACATGTTGACTGCTGTTCAGATATGGATCCGGTAATTGAAGCAACGTGGTTGCAACGGAATGTGGATGGAGCATATTATTTAACATATGTACCTTGGATTAGCTACTTACGTCATAACTTCCTGGGCATTTTGCACCGGTTCTTTCAAAATACGCTAGTGGAAAGTATTTTCATCACAGCACTCTGATTCGCTCGCCTATGTAGTATCCTAAATATGTATCAGATGACGGATAATCAATATATCATAAGGCAAAGGCGGTTTGGTGAGCGATTGTCAAACTTATAGTATTTTAAAAGAGAAGACTAGCATGAACATCTGGCTTATACTAAAGACTAAACTAATTTCACTGATGTTTCAATCTCACTCACTCATAATTTCCAGACAACATTATAGATCATATATACGGAGACACATTAAAAGGAGTCGTCTCTATAAACTCGAAATTCCATCCCATAGCCGGACTCTCAAGTCTCAAAGCCAGCAATTCGAAAGCCCAGCCTGTCCTAGCGATCCGGTTGCACTCCTCGTTCCTGACTTCTACTAGCTTTCACACGACAAGGATGGCAGACATCGAAGCAGCAGGCCTTGTCCTGGGGATGATATCTGCTATCATTACGATCATCGATACTACCGACCAAGTCTACGAGGCCGTGAAAGACGAACCGGGTCTTCCAACAAATTTCAAGAAGTCGGTAACAAAACTCCCTTTTATCTCAATGCGGAAAGATACGTGAAAGCGGCGGATAAGGCGAAAGAAACTGCATTTACGCTAACTTTGGAGGACTGCAATGCTCAAGCTATACAACTTCAGAAATTGTTCGAAAAGGTCATGTTGGAAGAAGGCGGATTGAGATGGGATCGATATGTGAAAGGTGCTCGTGCTATTGGAAAATGTGGTCGGGTGGAGAATTAATATATATTTTCTTATCTCTGTTCATCTCAGGTCAGATCTGACGAAGCCTCAATCCTTTCCCCATAAGATATTGTGGCTGATGCATAGCTGTCATCACGTGATCTAAATACAGGAAGATAAAAATTCCGCCTCCGGAGACGCGGTTTTAGTTTAATTAGGCAACTATTTGAGTCGCGGCAACCTGTATATTGTATTATTTACTGCGAATCGTCGTCTATTAGTTATAGGAAATGGCCGCTCTATTACAGATTCACGGAAGAACCGAGCCTCCTAGCTTTACGTCGAATAGAGTAATACTACTAGATAAGCAGATCTAGCTTCTATTAACTCCTCTAAGCACTGAAGAGCGGTTCTCCTAAGGGAGTGATAGATCTGCTATAGCTTCTGCTTTCCAGATACTCAGAGAGTATTAAGACTATTGCTCGATAGACCCCTGGATACTAATTCCACTAAAGCTAATATAGTATAATTGTTTTCTTAAGTAACTGAAGTAATATCTAGTGCTTCTTAGTTATATTGAAAATAAGCTCAAGTATACTGCTTCTCCTAGATAGCTACTAGAGTTTATCACTAATAGCTAAGGTTTAACTACGATCTTATATCTATGCTTTTATCAGTTCGTATACTAACGCTAATCCATGATTTCTTTACTGCCTCTATCGTAGATAAGATTAGTAAACAACTCGAGGGTATTAGCTGCCGCGGAGACTTATTTGCGGAGTATACTACACGGATAGCTAATAGAGGGTGCGCTCGAATATTCCTGAAGGAGGATAACCCAGATAGAGGCATAAGAGTTATTCACCGGCGCGAACCTGATACGTAGTTCTAGCACCGAGATGCGGAATATCCGGGCGTTATTCTAGAAGTGTCCTATTCATAAGATAGGAAAGATCTGAAAAAGCTTACGTGGGATTATATTTAGTACTTAAATAGGGATATTAAAGTGGTTATTAGTATCGATATTAAGTATAGTAATACTAAGGAGGTAACGTTATCCGTTTAGCGACTGCGGTATATCTATGAAGATAGAGAGGAACTCGAAATCCTTAAGGTAGAAGTAATAGTTATATCCTAGGTATATTATCTTCTATATAGATAGGAGCTGAAGCTAACCTTAGGAAGGCATTTCGGGCTAACGACGGGTCTTTAGATAATTCAACTAATATACTTCGTCTCAGCCTCGATGACTTCGCTACCGATGAATTAGTAATAAATACGCAATTCGGAGGCTCGACAGATATTACTATACTATACGAGAAACTTGCGCAATTTCTTAATACGGCTGAGGAGATATAAGAGTCGCGAGAACTAGGACAAGGGAGCAGAGGATATAGTGCGAAGTCGAAGCGGAAAACACGGAAGCGGAAACGTACTTCAAGTCCGCTCGACTAGCTTAGGTCTGCAGATAAGGCAGAGCGCTAGAATCAGGAGGCGAAGGCCGCGGAGAGAATTGACGTAGCGGATGACGATTTTAGTGCTGGTATTCTAGTTAGAGTCTATGATCAAGCACTGCGACGTAGCACTAGGCAAAAGCTCGGAGGTGGTTGAGTATTAGCTCTACCCTTCCTATACCGCTGACCACGGTCAGATCGCACGCTGCGAATACGGTTATGACTTCTACCTTTCCATATCTTCCGTCGAAGCCCTACAATAGCTCTCAATGGCATTCCATGTTAAGAGTGGCTAGCCAAATAAAATATCAGGACACCCCAGAAAAACAGTTGTATTAATACCATAAATGGATGAGATTCACACAGGTAAAGCTGAATAACTGAACTCAATGGCTGAGTTGAGCGCGGTATCTTTGGTACTCTGTAGTAGCTCCTGGTCATAACATGTCGAACAACTGAATTGACGGTATCCGGTGGTGTCATAGATATCAGGAGTTGATTTGAAGTCAAGACAGCTTTGGTGGTATCAATCCGGGTAGAGCCACAATAGCAGTGATTTCATCTGATGAGAGGACTTCCTCAACCTTTGTTACGACGTGCATTATTTCGGCCTTTGAATTCCAACTTGGACAGCTTGGTCTACTTCGTACTTTTCTGGGCACGGACAGAAAAATCTCCCCTTACGTAGAGAATCACTCAAGATCAGAGATGTTTTATTTTGAAATCAATTCACAATCGACCTAAACCCATCATTTAAACAAACTCCTGCTTTACCAAGAATCCAAGAAGCGTCAAGGACGGTACTTGACACAACCCAAAAAGCCTCTACTTCATGGCAACAGGAACCGCCCTGTGCCTTGAAACCCTACTCAACATGTCGAAAACTCAGCTCACATATCTTCCCAGAAATTTTTCAAAACATCCACCGCTCATGTTCATTCCTCCTAGACATCTCCTTCACTGTCCACTAATCGAGTTGAGGAGTTTGTTGCAGAAATTGGTACTTCTATGAGTCCTGCTTCCGAGGCTTTGTCTTCACCTGCGCATAACACCCTTTCAACCATCCGAATCGGCATACGAACATAATACTCCTTCCGCTCGCTCTTCTTCATCCTTTTTTCGGCCAAGATCAACTCTTACTCTGCATACTTTCCGGCAGACGCTGGCTCATACTGTTCATGTGTTGAGCCATTTCCCTTTCCATGAGTATTGGGTCCAATGGAGGTTCTCCCGGTATTTTTCCCTCTGACTTCATATCTACGGCCGGGCTTGGGGTGGCTGGAACGCCTCTCTCCAGATCGCGTTCAGTTTCACCTGAAAACCCGAAATGGCTGGCCCAATATTGTTGCAGTCCAGCAAGTAGATTCGACCATAGCGTGGAGGGGAACTCGAGAAAGGTCCAAGTCCATGTTCGCCTCCCTTCGGTCTCGACGCTAGTTGGGTCACTACCAAATTTCCCAGGATTGTCCTTCGCCTGCCCTTGGATATACCCTCCATGCTGCATCGCCCGCTTGGTCAGCTGCCAGTTATGGAGGTGGGCAACAGCTTGGAAAGGTTAGACAACCGTGGCTGATTGAAAACCAAAGACGGATGACGGAAACCCATGCAAGTATAGATACACGCTGGCATCGATCTCCATTCGGCGATATGCTTGAATCGCTTGATCCTCTGTTGCGCATGTACCTCTCTCTAGGCTCGCGAATTCAGAGTATTGCAGACGACGTAGATACCAGACTTGCTGCTTTGCTTATCACTTGGTAATAGGAATAACACCATCAAGTGGTTCGTACATTCCAATACCAAAGGAGGCTGCTGCCGGCGATGTCCAATCTCACCCAATGTCGAGAACCACCGCTAATACTTCCGAGACAGAATTAACCACTATGCACTAGCATAGACACCAGATGCAAGCCTAGATAGACAGAATAATGCTTGCAGGATTTGAAAGATAGTGTAGTGGCTAGATGTCTAAGGTACCTACTATCGGCCTTTTGTGTGGTTCCTTGATGCAGTATCATATCGAGTAAGGCATACTGCCTTAGCTCTCAGGGAACTTCTTCTATGGTGCAGATACGAATTCGTCCAGGGTGGGCGAACTTCAAGAAGCGACACTGTATAGATTGGCTCTGAGGATACTAGCTTCTTTTCTCACCCTTCTTTCGGAGAAGTTTCTATCAAAATGTTCTGTAAAACATCCAGTTGCGGCGTTATTATCATGGCTGATATAAACGTACTAATAATGGTAGAGTGGGGGAGAAGGAAGTATGCTAGGGTTAGAGCTAAATTCTGCCTTTACTTAAAAGTACCTCGATGTTATAAGCTATATAAGCTATATTGCCTACCCTATAGTCTACTAAAAAAGTTTACTAAAAAGCTCGAGACATATAATTTACCCTTTACCGCCGGGCGCTAATAAATTATCTGTCTATCTGTCTGTTCACTTAGTTACTTATAATATTCAGATTTTGTAAAATACGTTAAAGATAGGAATACTAGGGTGATTCTATTAACTTACCTCTTGTTCTAGCCTATAACTGACAAGTAAAAGTCTGTACTAAGAAATTAGCCCTAGTAAAAGAGTAGCTCTAGTGAAACTTACTATCGAGAAATATGAAGAGACTAGGAGGCCTCTGCGGATCGCTATTAACACCTTAATATAGCTGTTTCAAGTTCGAGCAGCCTAAGGTAAGAAACGGATATGAAAATCAAATTAGATACTAATAAGCCCTTAGTTCTAGTATTGCAAATATTATATTACCGGCTTCTAAGATTACTCTCTGTTTCTATTTAGCCTCTATTCATCTTCGATAGAGCTAATAAGCTGCTTACGAAGCGGAATAAGCATATAGCTCCTAGAGGAATATATATCCTAGAAATAAAGTTCAGATAGCTACTTAATCACTTTAGCTTCTTTTACTATATTACGCCCGGAGAAGTAGAGGCAGAGTACGCTTTACTCTAGCGTGAAGGTATTATAGATATAGTCCTTAGCGAGGATATAGATACCCTAGTATTCGGATGCGGTCTAATATTGCGAAACTGGTCCTTAGAGAGTCCTAAGGGTAAGGTTCTAATATATATTAACGTATACGATGCTTAAGTTACTAAATAAAGTAAATCTGGGCTCGATCCTAAGAGTATGATCTTAGTTGCTTTGCTAAGCGGAGGATATTACGATACTAAGGAGTTACGGGGTTTAGAGTAAAAATAGCATGCGAAGCTATAAGAGCTAGCTTTGGAAAGTCTCTATATAGTATATTAAGGACGGATGCTATAGGATATGCGAAGTAGAGGGAAAGGTTCAATTTTAAGGTTTAGACGAATAAAAGTAAGTATTTTAAGTTTAGGTATAAGAGCCTGAAGCTACCTAAAACCTTTCTTAAGCTAGATATACTAGAGTATTATATAAATCCTGTGATTTCTGATGCCTATAGAGTAGCTAAGCTTAGGGAGGAGCTTACTTGGGAAGGAGAAATTGATATTATAGGCTTCCGACTATTCGTTACAGAAGTATTCGGGTAGAAGTATAAAGTGGGAGTAAAGAAGTTTATCCGTGGACTTGCGCCTGTATTACTAGTTTATAAGCTACGTTTACGAGGGAATAGACGGGAATCCGGCTATAATGATCCTATTCTTACTAATATAAACGAGATCGAGCTAGTGAGGTCGATTTGCAGTAAACGAGTATACTTTACTACTAATACTCTGCTAGAAATAAGAATTATCTTTTATCTAAATGATATCGTGGGCCTAGATATAGAAGCTAAAGAAGATGTTACTCATGACTATAGGCGAGATAGTCTCGCTCCTCTGCTTAAAGACGATACGGTTAAGGTATCTATTGCTAATAATACTATAGCACGCTTAGTAAGTCTAGGAAAGCGGGTCAGGCTAGTATATGATCTTATGTAGCTAGAAAGGGTCTAGATAGTATAGATTATAGTTAAAGCTAAGGTCCCCTTAAAGGTCGAAGATTATGAGGAGTTATTGCGGAATTCTAAGTAGCTAATCAGATAGAAGACTAAGGAGACGTAAGCAGTAGCCGAGAAGAAAGTGGCTTCGAAGAAGCTGATAGTTAGAGTTAGAATACCTATAGCTACGGATATATTTCTCTAGATCGTAAACCCTGTTTCGGAAGCCTCGGCTTTAAGTGCTTATTATAGTCTAAATAAACTATTATGTAGCTCTAGCTAACCTTCTTCGCTAGCTTTAACGATACTATCTTATCTCCCCGTGCGCTTTAGCGGAATGCTTAATATTTCTATTGTATTATCTCGAGTGCTATTCGACTAGGTACTATACTACTAGTATGATACGGGTATAAAGATTAGGAGAAAGTAATATCTTATGAAAATAGAATGAAGTCGGATTAGCTTATATTAAACGGTTTAGTACTACTTGACTTTCTAACTCTACTTATATATAACTAAAATAGGGTACTTTGATATTATTATCTTCAGGCTTATAGTTGTTATTATCGCTATAGAAGTCGAAGAAATAGCTATTAGATCTTCTGTAGCTATAGTTATAGTCGGTGTCTTTATAGCAGTAGTTACGCTATTAGCTACTTTTTACTTCTAGTATTTAAGAAGTAGTGATTCTCTGGCGACTTCTATATAGGAGATTTTCCAGGTAGAATCTCTTACTCCTTCTCGTAGCGTCTATTAGCTAGCTTCCTTTCCTGTAGAGTAATTATATCTTCTAATCTTAATACCTTATTGCTTTTGACTTGATTATACTAATGCTATGACTTCTGACTTACTTCTTCTTCTCTTTTTCTCTTCTTTATAGCGCGACCTTAGCTAGTATTAATTAGACTTGCGTGACTAATACTAATTCTCTTGTTTTCAGGGCTTTGGAAATCTAACTTACGCTTATTCTCTCTTTAATAATTTGCTATATATCTATTAGTTTATTCGCCGTATAAGCGCCTGTATATTATACTTTGTATAGCGTTAAATAGAGTTAAAAAAAATTCTTACTTAGAGAGCTAAGAAATAGCTCTAGCTTTCGGCGCTAATACTTAAGTATTTTTTTAGTAACTTATTGTTTCTGCTACCTTAGGAAGTAAAAGTCGTATAATTGAAAGTGTGATCTGCTCCTTAGGTAGTAGAGTATTAAATTCAGGGAGGTAGCGAGGCGATTTTTATATAATCTATAGAGAATCCGGAACATTTAGAACTAGATAGATCTATATGTCTTAGGTAGTACGTTTACTAGTATACGGGAGGGAAATACTAAGAAGGGATATTAATATATATTTATATTCATCTTGTTTTTAAGTCGAATTTTATCTATAAGCTATTATTTCGGAAGCTTAACTTAATTATATTTAGAGTAAACGTTTTCTCCTCGATCTTAAGTAAATCTTATAAGAAGTCTTTACTTACGTAGCAACTTTCTCGAAAGCAAAAATACTTATTTAGTAAGTCCTCTGTATTAGTCTCTTATAACTACTTACGATAACTTTTGAACTAAGTTATATGAGAACGAAATAAAGTTATAAAATAGATATTTATTTTAAAAGATTACTTTTATTTGAATATCCTCTTCTTTTAGATATATAGAGAGGGGTAGCTCCTTCCTCAGGATAGACTATAGATAAGAGATAGACCTCTACGAAATACGTAGTCTTTGATACTCTTCATGCAATAATATACTAAGCTTACCTCTAGCTTAACGGATTTTCCTCGATATATTTTTTTCTATTTTATAACTTTTATACTATCTATATATTTTAATATTATTATAACCTGCCTTATTACTAAGAGGATAGGATAAATATATAGGATAAGCTATTAATAAATAGCGAATGGATATGAAGTAAGTGAGTTATCTCTATATATTATCTCCTGTATAGAAGCGGGTTTAGGGTGGGTCTCGTCTAGTACTAATTAGAGTATATTCCTCTGTTCGATATTATTCTATATAAAATATTACTTAGCGATTTATAACGGTAGGCGAGACCTACCTATAACTCCTCTTCCGTGCTTCTGTGATATGCGTAGTATTAATTAGTAAGTATTACTATCTAGAGTTTTATTATTTCTTAGCTAGCTTATATTAGCTATTTATCTGACTTTAAGCTTAGCACTTTCAGATTCGCTTACTTCTCTTATTATAGTATGTATAATACTAAAGAGGGGAGCTGTAGGGCTATATAAATATTCATAATAGTACTATACTATAGCACTTTTTATATTTGATTAGTTTGAATAATTATTATATCTGCCGCTAGACGTGCTTATTGCTATATTACTTTACTTACTGCTGTTCTAAGGGTAGAATTTTCCGGTATCTAATAAGTTTAACTTATACGCTCTTTACCCTTGCCTGAAGGTAAAACTATTTCTTAAGCGCTCGATAATATTATCTAAAAAGGTTATACTATATCTTATAGTTATAGTAGATATAATAGCGTAAAGTCTTTCTCTGATATCGAGCTTAATTAGCTATCTTAAAATCAAATGATTAAACGGGCAGGATTTGAGAGTATATCTTAATTTACGCTTTCGTACGGTCTAAATATACATAAAGATAGGAGACCTTAAGAAGGCGAAAGCAATTTTGGATGCCTTTAAATAAGCTGATCTGAACAAGTAGGAGATTTATTATAGAAAGTAAGGTCGCTCTTATATAAGTTATCTTAAAAAAATAATAAATATATATAAATTAGTAATAGAATAGTATATACTGTCGATCTTTCTTACTTTGGTTGATATTCTCCTCGTAACGATTCGATAGTATTTCCTTAATATTAAAGAAGCTATATAAATAGGTAAGATGAAGATATTAAGAGTAGTAGAGGAGAGATTTTATATCGGATCTGAAGATATTATTATACTACTTTATATGTAATTTTGCTATATTATAGTAAACCTCTTATAATATTAAGGTCGAAGTATTAGCTCTTTTCGAACAACTATAGTATAATCTTTTTTTTTTCTCGCGGTTATCCTAATAGAGTAACTAGTATAGGCTTCACTTTACTATGCCTGGCTAGTCCGCTGTTGATTCCCTGCTAAGACCGGGGGCAGTTACTCTCGCTATAGCTTTGATCCGCTAACTATTACCCGAAAATAGTAGGTTTCGGGTTGCTAGCTTTCTTTTTACTTGATTAGTAGGAGCTTTAAGAATAGCATGAAGGGCAGCTAGACTTGCTTGTCCTGAGCTGCTAATACTTAGTACTAGGTCCGCCGTAGGATCTTGCTTAATTTTACGCTTCTTATTATACTATCTTATTAAGCGATATATTATAAAGCTACTAATTAAATCTGTTATTCTTTAAAACTGATTATCTGAGAATCTGGTAAACTACGAAACGAGATAGTAATAGTACTTATTTAGGATATTTAATAGTAGCCCTAAGATTCGATTGATACTTCTTAAGTGCTCGCTTATATTACCTCTATAGTTGCTTCTTTCCTAATGCTTAATTATTCTATTAATCTTAAATAACTACGAGTCCTTAGTTTCGCTATATTCTATAAGGGACCTAGCAGAGGAGGCTTTAGAATAATCGGAATAGAGCGAAGATTATTAAGGTCTTTTAAGGGCTATCTAAGTCGCTTAAGTAGACGTTCGATAGTATTTAAGTAGGATTCGGTAAATATAATATATGCTTCTATAATCCGGTCTTTAATATTATATATTTCTTAATACGAAGGAAGTTTTAGCTAAGGACTTCTATTTCTGAGGTATCTTCTAACTTCTTCCGCTATGATTTACTTATATTAAGAACTAAATAATACTACTTGTTTACCCTAGACTACTTGATACGAGGAGACTTTAATATAACGTTATTAGTAGTACTATTACCTCTTAAAAGATAAATTTATAACCTCTCGGGGCTTCGTAGATCGGGTCGAGTACTAGTCTACTAAGAGTAATTCTCGGTAAAATCACTTATCAGGAGGCTTTTTGTATTTATCTTAGATAATTATATCTCCTTTAGAACGTTGCGATTAGCTAAGAGAGCTATTATATTTCGTTAGATACTCTTGCTTTGCGCCCTTAGCGCCCTCGGCGCTAAGCCTAGTCGTGTTATACTAAATAAGCTATTAATATATTCAAAGGAAGTAAAAGAGGATATAATATAATACTCTAGACGCTTAGAAACGCTCTTAGTAGTACTAGATTAGTTATGCTATATATTATCTACTATTTTTCGATCATTCGAGAGGCATACTCTATAAGAATCTGAGATAAGCACTTTGTCCCTCTGCTCTATGTGCGTATTAAGAAAGCTACTAGAAGAGGATTATAAGTAGAGTAGGGTATTATTCGACTTTTTTCTTAGCGCATCTTATCGATAAGGAGAAACTATATTATTAGTATAGCGTATAGATAACTTAATATAAGATATATATACTTTTCTGAATTTGACCCGACCTAGGATATATTCCGGCTTTAGTAGCTATAAGAGGCCGATTTCTGTCGCCCCGTCTTACCTCGAGTGTAATTAGCTATAAGTCATTAATCGTATACTATATACCTGAAAAATCTTCAACTCCTAAGGATATTAAACTATAGAATCGCAAGTCATATTTTTCTTGTTTATTATCCGCTGCGCTGCGGCCAGGGTTACACTTTTCGGGCCGGAATAACTAGTTAATCCGGAGGAACGCTAAAATCGCGATAATCTATAAATATATAAATAATATTAATTACCCTATTATATACTACTTGCTATTATGCCTGAGAATATAGTTACTGATTCTACGGATCCTAGTACTCGTAGGCTAAAAGAGCTACTACTTGAAAAGGCTAGTATAGCCTTTATACCGATGAAATTACTACCTTTTGACCTGATTATTATACTTCCTGATTATATTACTCTTAATGTTCCAATCGACCTTTTCATACTCTATTATACCCCTGAAATTATTAAGGGTATAGTTGATCATACGAATTATTATACCCGGGCACTGAAAAACCCTGTATCGAAAAGGTCACGATATCTTAACTAGAGCTTAATATATAGTGCCGAGATCTATATATACCTCGCTATACGAATTTATATAATAATCTATATTGAAAACGAGATATTAGACTATTAGTGCACTAAGGGCATGTCACTTATATATCCTATCTTAAAGAAAATGGCTAGGGATCGATTCTAGGAGCTATATATAAGGTTTCGGCTCGAGGGCCTAGATACCGAAAGACTATATAAGAGAGTGAGTATTTTAGTCTCTTACCTCTTGAATATCTTAGCTTATTAAAGACTAGGTCTCTATATTATTAGTATATATCTAAGTAGTGAATTTGAGTGTATAGACTCCTAGCCGAGATATCGCTATAGACGAAATAATAATTCGCTATAAAGGCCAGGTAAAGGAAGTAATTACGATTCTAGGGAAGCTTACCCCTACGGGTTTTAAAGTATAGGGAGTCGCTTAGTAAGGCTTCTTACTTACTTAGAACTAGTATCGTCCTAGTAAAGATTTTAGCTTAGTTAGAGTGTTTATACTAAGAGAGCTAGGAGCTACGAAGAGCGGAAGAGGAGGTAATAAAACCTAGGCGGTTGTTTTGAGCTTATTAGACTGATTACTACTACTTACTAAAGGCTTTAGCTATTACGTGTTTCTCGATAATCTCTTTATATCAACGAAATTCGCACTCTACGCTCGAACACGTAGTTTTAGAGTCACGGGAATATATCGAACTAATGCGGGTGTACTAAAAGAGTTACTAGCTTTAAAGAAGCACGATAACAAAGATATTATACTATAGGGAATAATCTATTATTATACTATAACTAATAGTCTAGTATCTTAAGTAGGGTGAAAAGATTAAGCTTTTGTTATTATAATAAGTACCTTATTTTCAGGCTATAAGGCAAAGACTAAAAGACTTCGGAAGAGACTAAAGGAGATTAGCTTAAAGGTAAAGACCTCGAGAGTTCCTTTCAAAGGTTAACCTAAGGTATAGTTATATATACTTATAATCGCAGACTATTATAACTACGGTATAGGAGCTATAGACGACTTTGATTACCTAATAGCTTAGAACGCGGGATTATAGTATATCGAAAGAGGGGGCTATTAAGTAATTGAATATTGGGAACTGAGGATAGTGCTTAGTAATTGCTATATACTAGCCTTAAGAAGTGATATCCCTTTACCTCGGCGACCGATTAACTTGAGAAGCTAGAAGGACTTTAGAGATCAGCTGATTCTATCGCTCTTATCTATAGGTAAGAGCTATACCTTAAGTAAGAAGAGAGTATCGATAATAGAGCCTAAGGCTTATACTATCGATATTACGTCTTATAAGCACGTGAAGCTACTGAAGAGAGGTAGATATATTACGTATAAAGGAGGAAGGTTTAATAATCGGCTGAAAAAGAGGGTTGCACTCGGTGAAATTGCGGCAAATAAGGGCTATCCTTTAAGTAATTATTAGTTGTTCTACAGGTGCGATATTTATAATATTTATTTGTATAAGATAGGCCCTTGTTTTAATATATTTCATGAAAATTAACTAGTTTTCGGTCTTATCGATGAAAATTCGCTCCTCTTATTAGCGAGAATTAAGCGAGCTTGGCAGTGCACGGTCTAGTGCAACCCTGGCCGCAGCGCAGCGGATAGTCTCTGCCAGGGAATTTCTGCTTCGGTTTAGGGTCTATATAATATCTCGAGTCGCAAGAGGAGATACGGAATCCTTATCTATAGATTTATATCTAGCTCCTTGCGTAGATTTATTATGCTGCTTCCTTTTAGTCGAGAATAAAGAAGGGGAAAGGTAGCTCCTTTAGCGTCTATAGCTCGAGATTCGGACTAGCTTAAAGGTATTCGAAGTATCTTAGTTCGAGTGAGATAAAAGAAGTAAGGTAGGAAATCTATAAACGTTATTAAGGATATCTACTTCGGAAATTCTAAGACGAGATCGCGCAGGGGATTTTAGTAGTCTATTAACTGCTTTGAGGCCTGTTTATTACGTGTGCTAAGTGAAAGTAGTCTGCTAGAGCATAGAGGTATTACATAAATCTGGATTATGAATAGCTCGATTCAGGATGCGTATAGGGTGCCGAAGGTTTACTGAATATATTAGAGGAAGACTAGGCTCATACGTAAGGTTTCGGATGTTCCTGATCTGCTATATATTTTATAAGTAAGCTATAGAAAATATCTCTAG
Organism: Rhynchosporium graminicola; assembly: GCA_900074885.1. NCBI lineage: Eukaryota > Fungi > Ascomycota > Leotiomycetes > Helotiales > Ploettnerulaceae > Rhynchosporium > Rhynchosporium graminicola. Next base: position 195,002 of record FJUW01000044.1, read on the forward strand.
CGGGTAAGTATAGCTCGCTCTGTAAATACTTTATCTATATAAAAGTAAGAGGATTAAAGCTCACGATAATAGCTTGATATTCACTACTAGAGTCGTTGATATAGAGGGCGAGTACCTTGGTACCCGAACTATAGAGATATCGGATATTCTCTATAAATAATTAGTTATAAAGAGTATTAGTAAATACTAGATTAAAGCTTCGCTTTACTAAGGAGTTATGCGCGTAGCTCGCTTAAAGCTATTAATCTATAAATCGTTAAACTCAAACTTCTATCTACGAAAATTCTTATAATCTAGGAGGATAAGTCTAATTATTCTAGAAGAGTTATAAGTCGGAAGTAGAATAGCAAAGACTCTATATAGTTAAGAGCGAAGATACGAGAGATATTATATTAATAGTAGTTATCTGCAGATCTTTCGTAGAACCTTAACTACTAAACTCTTGCTTAAATATAGTCTCTGCTATATATATATATAGATTAATTATATCTCACGTCTTGCGTGCTAAGTATACTATTAAAGTAGACTATAATTAGAAAAGATCGCTAACGAATAAAATATAGCAGTACCCGTGAAATATTCTCTATAATAATATATCTTTATAGCCTGAACTGTATAACGTGTTTAGATTTAACTACTTAGCTCGTACGCTATTTACTTAGGAAGATCACTTATATACTATATCATGCGCGTAAAAGTGACTTAACTGAGCGATATAAGCGTATAGTAGTATATTAAATCACCTATGCCTATTCGAACGCTATAATTTTATAATCTAGTAAGAAACTAGCCGGGAGTTTTATATATAGTCGGTTTCAATAGCTCCTATCTTAGCTTATGATTCGGCTCTTTCGATATTCAAATGACCCCCTAATAGGCAGGTATAAATAAATTTGATTAGCTAATACTTATCTTGTCTATTCTGATAATTCGATAAATAACTCTTAAGGTATATAGTATTATTTATGATATAGAGCAGAAGTCTACTTATTAAAATAGAGTATCTTCTAAATATACAGTAACGTAGAGATTATAGTTAAAGATAATATCTTTCCGTACGATATACTATCTAAGTTAGACTTATTCTCTCTAGCTACTATTTATATAGATTTAGTTATCTCTTACTTACTTAATATAGCTCCTATAATATTCTTTATTTCTTTTGCTATACTTTCCTTTAGAGCAGTTAATAATATAAGCTAAAAAGAAACGTTAAATTTAAACTTTAGGATAGTATTACTTCCTAAAACTGATTTCTCTAATCCTTTATAAAGATCTTCTTTTACAGATTATAATAGCTACTAAATGAAGTCAGATCGACTTTAGAAATACTATTACTTATATTACTTTTAGTCTTTTTAATAGAGCGTATAATACGTAAAATTTTAGATAGCTGAAATACTAGAGAGAATTTTCTCTACTTATATTCTAAGCGAATAATATACGATCAGAGATATACTATATGCTCACGACGTGCATAGCTTAAAAAGTATGCAGAATTGCTTATAATAGCCGAGTATTCTTTATAAGGATATAAGAACTCGCTATTAGCTAAACGTCTCTGAAGATACTGAACTTATACGTGCTTTTCTAGATTATCTTTACGTTGAAATAGGCCCTTTTCGCAGAATGGGTAATATAGTATAGCTTTTATATATAACTTGTTATTAAGCGTCTACGCCTCTTGAATTCCTGCTAATTTACTACCTCCTTGCTCTTAGAGAATTTCGTTATTATCTTTAGTACTTGGACTAGTATATGAACCGCGTATCTAAGAATATTGTTTTAGCTATACTATTTTTAATTAGCGAGGGGTTTCTTAGCAGTAGTAGAGTTACGCTAGAGTATAGATAAGCTGAATATATATATTAAAAACTTTATTTTTATAAAGCTTATCGAGCGGTTAAAAGAGTAGCTTAGCGATAGTAGCTCGCTCCCTAAGCTTATACTCGATCGTGGATAATATAAGCACCTTATTATTAGGAAGGATACCTTATATCTAGCGATCTACCTTATCCACGTGAATAGTTTCGTGGAAGTTATTAATTGTATAGTTAAGTAGCTTATTTTTTAATTAAGTTTTTCTGTAGTTAATCTTCTATTAAGCTTTCTAGTGTTTTTTATACTAGAACGTATTCTTAGCTACCTTAATTATAGAGTATCTCTCTGCTTTTATTTTAAGAACGTAGCCCTTCTGTTCTTATATCCTGTTTAGGATATATTAATCTTTTAAAATCTCCTCCTTTTATATATTATTTAATTTATCCGGAGTATTATTATAACGTTTAAAGCAGCTAATAGCTCGAATAAGATCCTTATAGCGAGTAGTTCCGAGGTAAATAGCTTAGTAGTCGGCGTTAATAAACGATAGCATATAATATCGCTTATATATATCGCTACTATTTCCTATAGCGTATCTCCTCTCTTCAGGGGTTAGTGCCTCTATTATATATTAGTAAATCTGTATCTAATATAGGTTATATAGAATATCGTTATTACTATTTAACCCCTTCCCGGATCCTCTTCGTAAGTTATACTATTATAGCTATTTCCTAAAATAATAAGTATAGCTAAGACGGATAAAGTAGTATTAGTACTTTACGTAGGTTAATGATTTTATTTCTAATATACAGACTTTAGTTAGTAAGAACGTAATATTACGGAAAATTAGCTATTTTGCTTAGTTATTATTTTATTTCAGATAAATACGATTAGTTCCGTTTAGAATAATAAGATCGTAGATCTATCGTAAGGATATGAATTTATTCTTAAACGCGTTATCTATAATAGCTAAAGCTATAATAAATATAACTAGGTAGTAAATAATACTTTCGTTATTACAAAAGGTAAACTTCTTCTTATAAAAGATTTAATATATTAGGTATATCTTCAGAAGGTATATACTTATAGCTTCTTCTTTCCACTCGACCGCTTAATATATTAGAGATTAAGGATAAGTCGTATAGTAAGTTATCGTCCTTTTATAAGGGGAGGGAAGACTTGAAACTTAATATCTTCGTATAAGAGAGGTATCTTCCCTACTAACGCTATAGGCCTAGTAGACGTATAGCTAGCGAAAATATTAATTAGGGACTCCTGCACGCGGAGTCGTTTATAAGGAAAAGTCTCTTGATTATAAACTTAGAGACTATTTTAAAGAATATATAGATCCTCGATGTATAAGGCAGACTTATTAACTTCTAAGTTATTAAGACTAAGTATAGGAATCTACTATAGATTTGTTAGTATTATTAATTTATTAATATAGACGAGTAATAAATATTACGGAGATCTGCGAGGATCCCCTTATCTATATAGCGCTTTACTATACGTTAGTAGTTTATGCTGAGTATATGCTAGTAAGTAGATATAGTTGCTTACCTCTTGATACGCGAATTCTTCCTTTCTTTCCGTTAGATAAGGAACGTCTTAAAGTCTTCTGCGGTTATACCTTTCAGAGTAATCACCGGATCTCCTTTCCTAACCTTTTTATAATGCTTAAAGTAGCGTAATTAGTAAGTATATAATAATAAATAATAATAGGAACCTATAAGTTCTATAGCTATTCTTCTCTTTTTATTATCCCTTTCGTCTTGTCATAGGGGTTTACTAGATTTGGACTAGCGATTACGAACTCGGCCCTAATCTTTCGATAACGCTCGGCTTCTGAATCGAGCTTACCTTTAGAGCTATAGCTAGAGTTAGACTTAGAGTCTGTATTATAATTAGAATCAGAGGCGGCGCTAAAGTCGCTAGTATTAGAAATAGGTACCTTCTGCTTTCGCTTAGCCTATGATCTGCTTTCTTAGGGATTCGCAGCACTAGATAAATCCGGATAGGATATTTTATTACTACTATAGTAAAGAGTCTTACGCTAAGCGTGACGTTAAGGTAGCTTATTTAGTAAAAGAGATATGCTGCAACTTTATAGTAGTACTAAGGATACTAAGGGAATTATTAACTATTATAGCTTTAACTTTCTCAGATAGTTAAGGATAGTACTATCTTTAGAAGAAAATTATTTATAATATCGTAAAGAGCTGATCCTTAGTTATGCTACTCTTTACTATCTGTACTATTTCGTTTCCTCGGTAGCTTTAAGTATATATAGTAGTATTTGAGTAATAAGAGGCACCTTAGTGTATAAGTAAGAAGTCTGGCGATACGTCGACCGTTTAAGTGTATGAACCCTCGACTAGTCTTTAAAGATCGTAATAATATACGGGAACTGGAATAAAGGACGAAGAAATCGATAGTAAGGGGCGATAAGTAAGGAAAATAACAGGAGAAAAAGGACGGCGAGACCGATAATATAAATGTACTATTAATAGAGTGTCAGGGCCCCTCATATAGCGACCCTCCTTTATGGTTAACTCTTACTATACTGATAGTTATAGTTATTAACTGGGAATAATCGAGGGTAAATTATCAGATTGGAAGGTCGTTAAGGCAGCGTGGGAGCTAATGCGCTAGACCTTATAGCTCGATGCTCGAGCACCTAAGCGAGGTGGAAAGGGTAGGTAAAACAGCGACTATACTACCCTAGAAACAGGGATAGAATCACTAACATCTCAATACTAATAATAATAATACACGTGTAATGACACAAGACTCGAGGCGGTATACGAGTAAGAATAAAACAAGTAGGGAGGCTAAGAGCGATCTTATATAGTCTACTACTAAGGAAATAAAAAGATAAGGAAAGAAGAAGAAGAGAGATAGAGTATAAAGCACCTTATATATATATACTAGTACTAGTCTGATACTATACCGAGTCAGATACTAGTTATACCGGGATACCTATGGACTTAGGCCTTAGTATCTATCCTTCTTCTTATATGATATTCAGATAAGTTATTATTATATTACTCCCCCCTTAAGAAGAGCTTAACCTTAAGCTCGGAAGGTTATAGTTTATATTAGAAATTAATCTTTATTATAACTATTTTCGTTGATATTCGCGTAATAAGCGCTAGCTACTCTTTAGTAGTAGTAAATTCCTTATTAGGTTCTGACTAGTTATATTACTATAATAGTATTATATTAGTTATAGCTTCTAAATCGAGCGATAAGCTATATTTGCTTAATCTATTTATAGCGGGAGTCGAGTTTAAGTAGGGCGTAAGGTATATAAAGGAAGAGGTTTATTAATATTAGAGCCTTTCTTTTTTAACTACGATAACTACTCTAACTTATAAGTTTACTCTCCCTAGACTACGATATAGTTCCTAGAGTAAGTATTATTACTTATACTATAATAGTCTACTATAATCTTATATATTAATCGACTTAATTAACTTTCTCTTATTATAAGTAAGTTTCTTACTTTAGTATTAGGAATAGTCTTTAAGTAAGATATAAGTATTCTATAGATCTATAATACTAACTCCTGTAGTACTCCTACTAGTTCCCGCTAGTACTCTTTTAGTAGCGTATTATATATATTACTTATAATATATTCGCGCTTTCCTTAAGCTAAAGTATAATAATACTCTTATTTTAGAACTTCTATATTTATTTAATAAGCTTAACTCTAAGCTTTATAAGTATTATTTAGTATTAAAAAGTAGTTATAAGTATATAGGTTACTTAAGCTTAAATATAGTTATATATACTAACGCGTTATAGTTATCTAATTATATTAATATAGAGTATATTATTTTATCTAGCTTACTTCCTAGTAGTAAAGCTAAAAACACGGAGCTAAATTAGAGTAGTATTATAACTACTTATAAGGCTATTAATCAGATCTATTATCTCGCGAAATCTACTACTCTTATTATTATATTAGAGATTATTATTATATAATTAGTAAAGACTTAAGCTTTAAAGCGATCTATAGAGAAAGTATTTAAGGAGTTAGAGTTTATTAAAGTAATAAGTTAAGATCTTTAAACCCTTAGATACTAGTATAATATTAATATAATATAGGATTTAGATCTTCTAATAATAGATTCAGCGAAATCTAAGTTAATAGTATTAATAGTATTAAAGTAGATAAAAGAGTTAAATACTATTATATAGGAATTTGCGAAGAAAGCTATATTTAAGGCTATAATATCTAATACTAAGGGAAAAAGGAATTTACTTTCTACTTTAAAGATAGCGTTAGATCTAGATACTCCTAGACTTTCTCTAAAGAAGAAAGCCCGTAGGATTAGCTATTATACTTAGTCTATTACTAAAGCTATATTAGTAAATTTAAATAAGGAGTTAGATATAGAAATCCTAATTCTAGATATTTCAGATTTACTAGAAGCTCCGGAGACTTTAGAGAAGAAAGCTAGTAAAGTAGAGGTAATAAAGGAAGTAAAGTTTTAGATATAGCGTTATTATAAAGTATAATTAAAGGATTATTCTTAGTAATAAAATTTTAATACTAGTATATATAATAGTTTATTATCCTCTAAGTAACTATAGTTATCTATTCTATTTTCCTAAGCTTTAATCTATTAATCTAGTTTACGTAAAAGTCTAGGTTTACTTAGGTTAGTAGTATAGAAGTCTCTAAGCTTATATAGAGTACTTATTAAGTCAGAAGCGTTATATTAAGTTAGATCCGGGTCGTAGCTTAGCTAGCTAACTTAATACTTTAGATTACTTCTTAGGAGCTATATAGTAAGTATATCTTATAACTTCTATTCTTCTTAAGTAATAATAATCTCCGGGAGTATATTTAGTAGCTCTTAGCTTAGTAATAAGTTATCCGAGTTCTTAAAGAGTAATTCTAAAGCGAATATATTATATATAGAAGATCTAGGAGGTAAATCTAGCTTATAAGAGTATCTGATCTTAGCTAGGACTTAGTATAATCTTACTTAGAAGCTAGATAGCTTTTTACTTAGCTAGTAATTCTTAAGGTTCCTTATAGAGAGAAATACCTTATCTCTAACTTCCTAGTCGATATTATACTATTTCAGGTCAGTTATAGCGTATATCCTCTACTAAGTAGCTAGTATATTAGCTTTTATAAACTCGATAGCGGATTTAGTATATTTAGCTAAGGATTTAGTATTAGTATAATTAAGCTATTCTTATAGTATTAATATAATAAGTTACTTCTAATCTTAGTTATTCTATAATAGTATACTATATTTAAGGGTATATAGCGCTATATTAATAGAATTATAAAGCAGAGTTACTTAAGCGTAGTCTATTATTAGTAGTAGTTCGCCCTAGTTACTTTAGTAGTAATTAACGAAAGGTCTAAAGCGTTAGTTAATATACTAGTTTATAATCTCTATTTATCTATTAGTTTACTAGTAAAAAGAGGTAAAAAGCTTAACCTAAACTCTAATTATATAGTAAAACTCTTATTAGAAGGATAAGATAAACTAAGCTCTTTAATCGGATATAATTAACTTAGGGGTATATCTGAAATAATATATCTATTAGATAAATAGTATCGCTATCCTGCGGGTATTAATATTATAGTAATATAATACTAATATAGAGTCCTTTCTTAAGTAATTAATAAATACTAATATCCTATCGAACTCCTAGTTATCAGGCGAGAAGTCCTTGAAATCTATAGCTAAGTACTATATAGGGTAGCTAAGTACTAGTAATAAGTAGAGGAATCCTTATTATTTCGTCTGCTTCAGATAAGAGTACTAGTAAGGGTAATAATTATAAGTATACTATTTTATATCTAATACGAGTCCTTTCTAGTAATAATAGATAGAAATTATTTCAGCGGTCTTATAAGTATTTAGATAAGCGGAAGAAACTTAATTATAGACTTTACTAATTAAATAAGTATATAATAAGGTATAGTATTATATATATAAATAATTATTATAAAGTAATAAGCTATTATTAATTATATAGCTATTTCCTAATATATTCTATTTATTAGAGAACGATTCTTAGTTAAATTAGTATAGTTTTTCGATTAAATTAAAGGAGTTATATATAGGTTCTAATAGTATATTAGTCCTTAGTGATATTAGGTATATATAACTAATTTAATCGATATAATATTTAGCTAGCTCCGCGTTAATCCTAAGGTCTAAGTAGTCTAGAGGTAATAAAACCCGAGATCTATTATCTTACTTCTACTATTCCTATATCCTTAGGTCTTATTCCTTATAGCTAAGGATATTAGCTTTAGTATTATCTTTACTAAGTATATATATAATTTAGAAGTTAAATTCAGATAAGAATTCTATTTATCTAGCTTACTTACTAGTTAGGACCTTAGTAGTTATAAAGTACTCTAAGGATCGATAGTCTATATATACGCTAGTATAATATTATAGAGATATAAGTTTAAGTCTCTATTTCCGGAAAGACTTAATAATAGTATATAATTCCTTATTAAAGATCTTCTAGTTTAGTTCGTATCTATTAAGAATATAGAAATAGAATCTAATTAGATACTACTAGTTATCTTTATATAATTAGAAGATAACTCTAGCTATTACGCTATTAGAAGTATTAGTTTCTAGTTTAGTTTATAATTCAGGGTCGAAATAATATAGTTTTTATATTAATAGTAGCTATTAATATAAATTATTAAAGGATTTCTTATAATTATCAGTGAAATTCTATAGTACTATAGGCCGAGTAAGTATTAAGAGAAGTTTAGTAATAAGGCTTAAATTCCGAATAAATTAATAATAGAAACTATAGAATCCTAAGAAAGATTTTATAGCTATTATTATTTCGGGGTACTTCTAATCTACTAATAGTACTACTTTCTTAGGATCTGGCTTGATTCTATTAGTAATAATAATATATCTAAGGTATTTAGTCCGAGTAATATAGAATTCGCTTTTCTTAATATCTACCTGAAGTCCGGTATCTATTAAGCGTTATAGTACTAATTTAATATATTCCTTATATTCCTAAAGCGTTTCCGAGTATATAAGAATATTATCTAAGTAAGCTATATAGAAATCGTCTAAGTAGTATAATAATATATTATTTATATATTATTAGTATATACTAAGTCTATTATAGAGCTTAAAAAGTAATACTTTATATTTATAAGATCTAAAGCGGGTTCGGAAAGTAATATATTCTTCTGATTTAGAGTCTATATAGATATAGTTAAATATTATCTAGATATTTAGTTTAGTAAAAATTACTACTTTAGATACTTAAGTTAAGAGCTTATTAATCCTAAGTATTAGATATAAATCTTTTCGAGTGATTATATTAAGCTTATAATAATCGATATAGAAGCGTAATCCTCTATTAGCTTTCTTAATAAATAATATAAGTAATATAAAGGGACTTTAGCTAGATTTGATAAATCCCTTATCTAGGTTCTCTATAAGGGACTCCTTAGTTACTTATAATTCGTCTATAAATTACTAATATAAGAGCGAATATATATTAGGTAATAGTTCTTCTAGAATAATTTTATAATTATATAAGCGATATAGCAGAAGAATATTAGAATCCTGCTTAGAAAAAGCCTCCTTAAGAGTATAATATAATTCCGGTAGCTTTTCGATTATAAGTCGCTTAATATCAGGATCCTTAGGAGAATTACTATTTAAATAGTTTTATAAGAAGTAATTTATCTCGTAGATATTAATAAAGAATAATTCAGAGCTTTTATATTTTATATTAAAATAAAAAGCTATAGTATTAATTTAGTAAATCAGAACTAGTTTCTAGATCTTTAGAAGTCGAGAGGAGCACTTATAATAGGGTTTCGGCGCAAGTACTTTTCTCGATAAATTTAAAGCGGAAAAGGGTTCGGATTCCTTAGTAATAAGTAGAAATAAGTTAAATAATAAGAATAATATATTAATATACTATATCGCTACTATTTAGGGTAATTAGTATTAATCTAGCTAGTTTATAGCTAAGTCCCGCGCGTTAGTATCGATTTAGTAAGATCGATTAATACTAAGTTTATAAGGTAATAGAGTTATAATTATCTCCTTATTATATTAGAAAATAACTAGATATTATTCCGACTATAATAGCTTATAGTAGAGTATATCTAGCTTAACTTAGAATCGTTATATCTATTTAATACTAATAGTTATATCTTATTATCCTAAATCGAGGAGAATAAAAGAGTAGTTATAAATACGCTTACTATTAATAGAAAAGTATAAATATATAAAATAAGTAATATAAGTTCTAATAGACTATTAGAAACTATATATTAGAATAAAATAAAGTAGTAGCTCGATTTTAATACTAAGGGCCTCTAATAGTCGTCCGGTAAAGATATAATTAATAAATAGATAGCTATTCGCTCCGGTATCGATTAAGGTATTTATAGAGACTCTTAGCTTATTCCTACTAGCTATAGTTAAGTATATAAATTACTTACTTTCTATTAGAGAGTTAAGGTTAAGATTAGAGAGATTATACTTACGTAGACTTAAGAAGGAGTTTTTACTTAAGCCTCGCTATTTCCCTCTAGTATTAGTCCAGATTCGGAAGGTATTATAACGATACAAGACTCAAGGCGGTATATAAGTAAGAATAAATAAGTAGAGAGGCTAAGAGCGATCTTATATAGTCTACTACGAAGGAAATAAAAAGATAAGGAAAGAAGAAGAAGAGAGATCGAGTGCAAGGCACCTTATAAATATATGCCGGTACTAGTCCGATACTATACCGAGTCGGATACTAGTTCTACTAGGATACCTATGAACTTAGGCCCTAGTATCTATCCTTCTTCTTATATGATATTCAGGTAAGCTATTATTATAAGTATATCTTCTATTACTTCCTCGGTTACTCTTTCTTTATAATAATAGCTCACCTGAAGGTTATATAAGAAGAAGGATAGATAATAGGGCCTAAGTTCATAGGTATCCCGGTAGAACTAGTATCTGACTTAGTATAATATCAGACTAATACTGGTATATATATATAAGGTGCCTTATACTCTATCTCTCTTCTTCTTCCTTCCTTATCTTTTTATTTCCTTTATAGTAGACTATATAAGATCGCTCTTAGGCTCCCTACTCGTTTATTCTTACTTATATACCGCCTCGAGTCTTATATTAAATAAAAAGATTAAGATAGCTAGAGATAGCTTACTATAATATCTTACTACTAAGTTAGTTATTCGATAACTACTCGCATATAGCTAAGATACTAGAGATCTCTCGGATAGCTATAAATTAGGGTTTAATTTAGCTTATCGTAAATAGTATAATAGAGGAGGTTTTCGCTAATACTTCTTTAATAACTCCCTTAGTATAAAGGAATTATAAATAGATTTTAAAGAAAGTATAATAAATACCCCGGAACTTTAACTTCTATATATTATTATCGAAATAGCCTTAATATACTTCTTTTTAAGCTACTATTATAGCTCCTAACTAATAAACTAGAGACCCCTCTAGTTCTAAGGGGACTTAACGCGACCCTCTTTACTCTACCTCCGAACCTAATCTATTATATCTTTTCTTACTCTAAATATCTCTTATACTAGAGAATATTAATATCTTATTAAGGAAGTACTAACTAAAAGAGAAAGGAAAATAAAAGCGAAATTCATTAGAAGTATAATTACTAAGTACTTCTATTACTATAGATAACTCGAACCTGATCTATTCTCTCTTATAATAATTAGCAGACTAGAAAGAAAAGAATAACTCTTTAGAAGATATTATAGATAGACTAATCTCTATATGAGATAAGTTCCTTATAAGGGTCCCTCGCTTATCTTCGACTTTCCTACTAGAACTAATACTATAATCTCCGCGTATTCTAGAGTTTAATAAGCTAATAAACTCTATTCCGATATATAGTACTAAGAGAGAAGATATTATTCCTAATAAACTATCTCTCTCTTCTAGTACTAAATCAGTAGAGTTATACCCTAGGAAGTCTTATCTTATTAAGAAGATCTTACTCTTAGATAATAGATTAGACCTTACTTTCCTCTAATAGAGAGTATCGATACGAGACTAGCTAGCTATAAACGCTAACTACTACCCTATAGATTTCTCTTAGCGCGTTCTCGTATAAGGACTAGTTACTAGATTAGCTAAGGAGTATCTTACGCTTTAGTACTTTACTAACGAGTTTAAGACTAGCGATAAAATAATCTCTTTATTAGAGAAGAACTTTCTTATTAGTTTAGAGGAAGATAATTATTATAACGCTTTCTATTACTTAGAAATATAATAACTTAGCTATACTCGCGAGACTTTCGCTGAGTTTCGTAGTTGATTTTAAAGCGCTACTATTTAAAGTAAAGTTATAAAGAAGGAGTAGTTCTTCTATATATAAGATAAGATTATATTATTCTTATGCGCTTTAATTCTTATTATTAAACTAATATAGAATAAGGATTATATTTCTATAGTTAGATCCTTACTTTCTTTTAATACTAAGTATTATTATAACTTAGAACGTACTTATCCTGAGAAAGCTACTACTCTAGTATAATACTATAAGCTTACTATTACTTCTACGACTACTATTAGTTCTACCCCTTACTAGTTCCTAAGCTTAGCCCCTTAATAAACTACTCTTATACTATATATATATACTTTTACTCTAGTATAAGCTTGTACTCCCTCTACGCTAAAACGCCTTACTACCTCGACTAGAGAACTCCTTAGGTATTTGTAACGACATAAGACTCAAGGCGGTATACAAGCAAGAATAAACGAGTAGGGAGGCTAAGAGCGATCTTATATAGTCTACTACGAAGGAAATAAAAAGATAAGGAAAGAAGAAGAAGAGAGATAGAGTGCAAAATACCTTATATATATATACCGGTACTAGTCCGATACTATACCGGGTCGGATACTAGTTCTGCCGGGATACCTATGAACTTAGGCCCTATTATCTATCCTTCTTCTCATATGATATTCAGGTAAGCTATTATTATATTACCCCCCCCCTAAGAAGAGCTTGACCCTAAGCTCGGAAGGTTATAGTTTATACTAGAATTAGTCTTTATTATAACTGTTTTCGTCGATATTCGCGTAATAGGCGCTAGCTGCTCTTTAGTAGTAGTAAATTCTTTATCAGGTTCTAACTAGTTATATCGCTATAATAGTACTATATTAGTTATAGCTTCTAAATCGAGCGGTAGGCAGTATTTACTTTATCTATTTGCAGTAAGAGTCGAGTTTAAGTAGAGCGTAAGGTATATAAAGGAAGGGGTTTATTAATATTAGAGCCTTTCCTTTTTAACTACGATAACTACTTCAACTTATAAGTTTACTCTCCTTAGACTATAATACGGCTCCTATAGTAAGTATCGTTACTAACTACTATAGTAGTCTACTATAATCTTATATATTAATCGACCTAATTAACTCTTCTCTTAATATAAGTAAGTTTCTTATCTTAGTTTTAGGAATAGTCCTTAAGTATAGTATAAGGGTTTCACGGATCTATAACGCTAACTCCTATAGTGCTTTTACTAGTTCCTGCCGGTACTCTTTCGGTAGCGTATTATATATATTACTTGCGATATATTCGCGCTTTCCTTAAGATAAAGTATAATAATACTCCTATTTTAGAACTCTTATACTCGTTTAATAAGCTTAACTCTAAGCTTTATAAGTATTATTTAGTATTAAAGAGTAGTTATAAGTATATAAGTTACTTAAATATAAACGTAGTTATATATACTAACGCGTTATAATTACTTAACTATATTAATATAGAGTATACTATTTTATCCGGTTTACTTCTTAGCAGTAAAGCTAAAGACGCGGAGCTAAATCGGGGTAGTATCGTAGCTACTTATAAGGCTATTAATTAGATTTATTATCTCGCGAAATCTATTACTCCTATTACTATATTAGAGATTACTACTATATAATTAGTAGAGACTTAAGCTTTAAGGCGTTCTATAGAGAAAGTATTTAAGGAGTTAGAGTTTATTAAAGTAGTAAGTTGCGATCTTAAACCCTTAGATACTAGTATAATACTAACGCGATATAGGATTTAGATCTTCTAATAGTCGATTCGGTGAAGTCTAAGTTAATAGCTAAAATAGTATTAAAGTAGATAAAGGAATTAAATAGTATTATATAGGAATTTAAAAAGAAAGCTATATTTAAAGCTATAATATCTAATACTAGGGAAAAGAAGAATTTGCTTTCTAGTTCAGAGATAGTATTAGATCTAGATATTCTCGGACCCTCTCTAAAGAAGAAAGCCTATAAGATTAGCTATTATATTCAGTTTACTACTAGGGCTACGTTAGTAGATTTAGGTAAGGAGTTAGATATAGTAGTTCTGATTCTAGATATTCCAGATTTACTAGAAGCTTCGGAGGACTTAAGAGAGAAAGCCGGTAAAATAGAGATAGTTAAAGAAGTAGAGTTTTAAATATAGTATTATTATAGAGTATAATCAGGGGATTATTCTTAGTAATAAATTCTAATACTAGTAACTATAATAGCTTATTATCTTCTAAGTAACTATAGTTATCTATTCCGTCTTCCTAGGCTTTAATCTACTAATCTAGTTTACGCGGAGGTCTAAGTTTACTTAGGTTAGTAGCGTAAAAGTCTCTAAGCTTATACGGAGCACTTATTAAGTCGGAAGTATTATACTAAGTTAAGTCCGGGTCGTAGCTTAGCTAGCTAACTTAATACTTCAGATTACCTCTTAGGAGCTATATAGTAAGTATATCTTATAATTCCTACTCTTCTTAAGTAGCGATAACCTCCGGGAGTAGGTTTTATAACTCCTAGTCTAGTAATAGGTCGTCCGGGTCCTTAAAGAGTAATTCGGGAGCGAATATATTATAAATAGAAGATCCCGGGGGTAAATCTAGCTTATAAGAGTATCTGATCTTAGCTAGGACTTAGTATAGTCCTACCTAGAGACTAGATAGCTTCTTACTTAGCTAATAATTCTTAAGGTTCCTTATAAAGAGAAATACCTTATCTCTAACTTCCTAGTTAATACTACGCTATTTCGGGTCAGTTATAGCGCTTATCTTATACTAAGTAGCTAGTATATTAGCTTTTATAACCTCGATAGCGGATTTAGTATATTTAGCTAAGGATTTAATATTAGTATAGTTAAGCTTCTCTTATAGTATTAATCCGGTAAGTTACTTCTAGTTCTAGCTATTCTATAGTAATATACTATATTTAAGGGTATATAGCGCTATATTAGTAGAGTCGTAAGGTAGAGTTACTTAGGCGCGGTCTATTATTAGTAGTAGTTCGCCCTAGTTACTCTAGTAGTAATTAATAAAAGGTCTAAGGCGTTAGTTAATATACTAATTTATAATCTCTATTTATCTATTAGTTTACTAGTAGAAAGAGGTAGAGAGCTTAACCTTAACTCTAATTATATAGTAAAACTCTTACTAGAAAGATAAAACTAACTAAGCTCCTTAGTCAGATATAATTAACTTAGAAGTATATCCGAAATAATATATCTATTAAATAAATAATATTACTATCCTGCGGGTATCGATATTATAGTAGTATAGTATCGATATAGAGTCCTTCCCTAAGTAGTCGATAAATACTAATATCCTATTAAATCCTTAGTTATTAGGCGGAAAGTCCTTAAAATCTATAGCTAAGTACTATATAGAGTAGCTAGGCACTAGTAATAGGTAGAGGAATCCTTATTATTTCGTTTACTTCAGATAAGAGTACTAATAGAAGCAGTAATTATAAGTATATCGTTTTATATCCGATATAAGTCCTTTCTAGTAGTAATAAGTAGAAATTATTTCAGCGGTCTTATAAGTATTCGGATAAGTAGAGGAAACTTAATCGTAGACTTCGCTAATTAAACAGGTATATAGTAAGGTATAGCGTTATATATATAGATAACTATTATAAAGTAGTAAACTATCGTTAATAGTATAGCTATCTCTTAATATATTCTATTTATTAGAGAACGATTCTTAGTTAAATTAGTATAGTTTCTCGATTAAATTAAAAGAGTTATATATAAGTTCCGGTAGCGTATTAGTCCTTAGCGATATTAGGTATATATAACTAATTTAATCGATATATTACTTAGCTAATTCCGCGTTAATCCTAAGGTCTAAGTAGTCTAAAGGTAATAAAACCCGAGATCTACTATCTTATTTCTATTATTCCTATATCTTTAGATCTTATTCCTTATAGCTAAGGATATTAGCTTTAGTATTATCTTTACTAAGTATATATATAATTTAAAAGTTGAATTCGGAAAGGAATTCTATCTATCTAGCTTACTTACTAGTTAGGACTTTAGTAGTTATAAAGTATTCTAAGGATCGATAGTCTATATATACGCCGGTATAGTATTATAGAGATATAAGTTCCGATCTCTATTTCCGGAAAGACTTAATAATAGCGTATAGCTCCTTATCGTAGATCTCCTAGTTTAGTTTATATCTATTAAGAATATAAGAGTAGAATCTAATTAGATACTATTAGTTATCTTTATATAATTAAGAGATAACTCTAGCTATTATACTATTAGAAGTATTAGCTTCTAGTTTAATCTATAATTCAGAGTCGAAATAGTATAGTTTCTATACTAATAGTAGCTATTAATATAAATCGTCGAAGGACTTCTTATAATTATTAGTAAAATTCTATAGTACTATAGGCCGAGTAAGTACTAAGAGAGGTTTAGCGATAAGGCCGAAATTCCGAATAAATTAATAATAGAACTTATAGAATCCTAGGAAGGATTTCATAGCTATTACTATTTCAGGGTACTTCTAATCTACTAATAGTATTACCTTCTTAGGATCTGGCTCGATTCTATTAGTAGTAATAATATATCTAAAGTATTTAGTCCGAGTAATATAGAATTCGCTTTTCTTAATATCTACCTGAAGTCCGGTATCTATTAAGCGTTATAGTACTAATTTAATATATTCCTTATATTCCTAAAGCGTTTCCGAGTATATAAGAATATTATCTAAGTAAGTTATATAGAAATTATCTAAGTAATCTAGTAGTATATTATTTATATATCGCTAGTACGTACTAGGTCTATTATAGAGCTTAAAAAGTAGTACTTTATATTTATAAGATCTAAAGCGAGTTCGGAAAGTAATATACTCCTCGGATTCGGGGTCTATATAGATATAGTTAAATATTACCCGGATATCTAATTTAGTAAAGATTACTACTTTAGATATACGAGTTAAGAGCTTATCGATCTTAAGTATTAGGTATAAATCCTTTCGAGTGATCGTATTAAGCTTACGATAGTTAATATAGAAGCGTAATCCTCTATCGGCCTTTTTAATAAATAGTATAAGTAATATAAAGGGACTTTAGCTAGATTCGATAAATCCCTTATCTAAGTTCTTTATAAGATACTCCTTAGTTACTTATAATTTATCTATAGATTACTAATATAAGAGCGAATATATATTAAGTAATAGTTCTTCTAGAATAATTTTATAATCGTATAAGTAATATAGTAGAAGAATATTAGAATCCCGCTTAGAAAAAGCTTCCTTAAGAGTATAATACTATTCTAATAGCTTTTCGGCTATAAGTCGTTCAGTATCAAGATCCTTAGGAGAGTTATTATTTAGATAGTCTTATAAGAGGTAATCTATCTTATAGATACTAATAAAGAATAATTCGGAACTTTTACGTTTTATATTAAAGTAAAAAGCTATAGTACTAATTTAATAAATCAGAACTAGTTTCTAGATCCTTAGAGGTTAAGAGAAGCACTTATAATAGAGTTTTAGCGCAAGTACTTTTCTCGATGAATTTAGAGCGGAAAGAGATTCGGATTCCTTAGTAATAAGCGGAAATAAGTTAAAAGGTAAAGATAATACGTTAATATACTATATTACTACTATTTAGTATAATCGGCGTTAGTCTAGCTAGTTTATAGCTAAGTCCCGCGCGTTAGCGTTAATTTAGTAAGATCGATTAATACTAGGTTTATAAGGTAATAAAGTTATAATTATCTCCTTATTATATTAGAAAGTAGCTAGATAGTATTCCGATTATAATAGCTTATAGTAGCGCGTATCTAGCTTAACCTGAAATTATTATATCTATTTAATACTAATAATTATATCTTATTATCCTAAATCGAGAAGAATAAAAAAGTAGTTATAAATATACTTACTATTAATAGAAAAGTATAAATATATAAAATAAGTAATATAAGTTCTAATAAACTATTAGAAACTACGTATTAGAATAGAATAAAGCAGTAGCTCGATTTTAATACCAAGGGCCCCCGATAGTTATCCGGTAAGAGTACGATTAATAAATAGATAACTATTCGCTCTAGTATCGATTAAGCTATTTATAGAGACTCCTAGCCTATTTATACTAACTATAGTCGGGTATATAAATTACTTACTTCCTATTAGGGAGTTAAAGTCTAGATTAGAAAGATTATACTTATATAGACTTAAGAAGGAGTTTTTACTTAGGCCTTATTATTTCCCTCTAGTATTAGTCTAGATTCGGAGAGTATATCTTCTACTACTTCCTTAGTTACTTAATCCTCTTCCGGAAATTCGTTAATTAATTAAACTTTAAGCAAGTTAGAGTAATCTAGCTTAATATAACTAAGCTATCTATAACTATAATACCTAAGGGGTTCTCCGGTCGAGGTAGTAAAGCGTTTTAGCGCGGAGGGAGTACTAGCTTATACCGGGGTAGAAGTACGTATATATAGTACGGGAGTAGTTTATCGAGGAGCTAAGCTTAAGGACTAGTAAGAGGTAGAACTAGTAGTAGTCGTAGTAGTAATAGTAAGCTTATAGTACTATACCTAGGCAGTAGCTTTCTCAGGATAAGTATATTCTGAGTTATAACGATACTTAGTATTAAAAGAAAGTAAGGATCTAACTATAGAAGCGTAGTCCTTATTCTATATTAATTTAATAATAAGAGTTAAAGCGTATAAGAATAGTATAATCTTATCTTATATATAGAAGAACTACTCCTTCTTTTTAATCTTACCTTAAATAGTAGCGCTTTAAAATCGATTATAAAACTCAGCGAAAGTCTCGCGTATATAGCCGGGTTATTATATTTCTAGGCGATAGAAAGCGTTATAGTAGTTATCTTCCTCTAAACTAGTAAGAAAGTTCTCCTCTAATAAGAAAATTATTTTATTACTAGTTTTAAACTCGTTAGTAAGGTACTAAGGCGTAAGATACTCCTTAGCTAATCTAGTAACTAGCTCTTATACGAGAACGCGCTAAGAGAAGTCCGTAGGGTAGTAGTTAGCGTTTATAGCTAGCTAGTCTCGTATCGATACTCTCTATTAGAGGAAGGTAAGGTCCGATCTATTATCTAGGGGTAGGATCTTCTTAGTAAGATAAGACTTCCTAAGGCGTAACTCTACCGATTCGGCGCTGGGAGAGGGAGATAGTTTATTAGGAATAGTATTCTCTCTCTTAATACTATGTATCGGAATAGAGTTTATTAGGTTATTAAACTCTACTATACGCGGAGATTATAGTATTAGTTCTAGTAGGAGAGTCGAAGACAGGTAAGGGACCCCTATAAGGAACTTATCTTATATAGAGATTAGTCTATCTATAGTATCTTCTAAAGAGTTATTCTTTTCCTTTTAGTCTACTAATTATTATAAGAGGAAATAGATCAGGTTCGAGTCACCTATAGTAGTAAGAGTACTTAGCGATTATATTCCTAGTGAATTTCACTTTTATTTTCTTTTCCCTCTTAGTTAGTACTTCCTTAATAAAGTATTAATATTCTCTAAGGTAAGAGACGTTTAGAGTAAGGAAAAGTATAATAGATTAGGTTCAGAGGTAGAGCAGGGGGGATCGCGTTAAGTTCCCTTAGAACTAAAGAGGTCTCTAGTTTATTAGTTAAGAGCTATAATAGTAGCTTAAAAAGGGGTATATTAGGGCTATTTTAGTAGCGATATATAGAGATTAAAGTTCCGGGGTATTTATTATACTTTCTTCAAAATCTATCTATAATTCTTTTATACTAAGGGAGTTATTAAAAGAGCGTTAGTAAAGACCTTCTCTATTATACTATTTATAATAAGCTAAATTAAACCCTGATTCATAGTTATCCGAGAGATCTCTAGTATCTTAGCTATATACGAGTAGTTATCGAATAACTAACTTAGTAGTAAGATATTATAGTAAGCTATCTCCGGCTATCTTAATCTTTTTATTTAATATAACGATATAAGACTTAAAGTAGTATATAAGTAAGAATAAATAAGTAAGGAAGCTAAGAGCGATCTTATATAGTCTACTACGAAGGAAACAAAAAGATAAGGAAGGAAGAAGAAAAGAGATAGAGTATAAAGCACCTTATATATATATACCGGTACTAGTCTAATACTATACCGGGTCGGATACTAGTTCTGCCGGGATACCTATGAACTTAGGCCCTGTTATCTATCCTTCTTCTCATGTGATATTCAGGTGAGCTGTCGTCACAGTATTATAGCTATAGATAGCTTAGTTATATTAAGCTAGATTACCTTAACTCGCCTAAAGTTTAATTAATCGACGAATTTCCGGAAGAGAAAAGAGTAACTAAGGAAGTAGTAGAGAATATACCCTCCGAATCTGGACTAATACTAAAGGGAAATAATAAGGCTTAAGTAAAAACTCTTTCCTAGGTCTATATAAGTATAATCTCTCTAATCTTAACCTTAACTCTCTAATAAGAAATAAGTAATTCATATACTTAACTATAGTTAGTATAAACGAGCT
This sequence comes from Rhynchosporium graminicola, assembly GCA_900074885.1. Classification (NCBI taxonomy): domain Eukaryota; kingdom Fungi; phylum Ascomycota; class Leotiomycetes; order Helotiales; family Ploettnerulaceae; genus Rhynchosporium; species Rhynchosporium graminicola. The sequence goes on from FJUW01000044.1 coordinate 215,616, forward strand.
AAAAGTCTCTATAAATAGCTTAATCGATACTAGAGCGAATAGTTATCTATTTATTAATCGTACTCTTATCAGATAATTATCAGAGGCCCTTAGTATTAAAATCGAGCTAATATCTTATTCTATTCTAATATATAGATTCTAATAGTCTATTAGAACTTATATTATCTATTTTATATATTTATACTTTTCTATTAATAATAAGCGTATTTATAACTATCTTTTTATTCTCCTTAATTTAGGATAGTAAGATATAATTATTAGTATTAAATAGATATAATAATTTCAAGTTAAGCTAAATACGCTCTACTATAAGCTACTATAGCCGGAACGCTATCTAGTTACTTTCTAATATAATAAGGAGATAATTATAACTTTATTACCTTATAAACCTAGTATTAATCGATCTTACTAAATCGATACTAACGCGCAGGACTTAGCTATAAACTAGCTAGACTAATACTAATTATATTAAATAGTAGTAATATAGTATATTAACGTATTATCTTTATTATTTAACTTATTTCCGCTTATCGCTAAGGAATCCGAACCCTTTTTTACTCCGAATTTATCGAGAAAGGTACTTACGCCGAAACTCTATTATAAGTACTTCTCTTAACTTCCGAGGATCTAGAGACTAGCTCTGATTTACTAAATTAGTATTATAGCTTTCTATTTTAATATAAAATATAAAAGCTCTAAATTATTCTTTACTAGTATCTACGAGATAGACTGCCTCTTATAAGACTATCTAAATAGTAACTCCTCTAAGGATCTTAATACTAAACGACTTATAGCTGAAAAGCTACTAGAATAGTACTATATCCTTAAGGAGGCTTTTTCTAAGCGGGATTCTAATATTCTTCTATTATATTACTTATATAATTATAAAATCACTTTAGAAGAACTATTACTTAATATATATTCGCTCTTATATTAGTAATCTATAGATAAATTATAAGTAACTAAGGAGTATCTGTTGCGAGGATATGGGTCTTGGCATGGATCAGGTGACTGTAATCACGTGCATGGTCCGTGCGGATATTCCTAGATAATATCTTCTGTCGACTCTCCATAGTAATTAGTACTGCAATGCAACTAATATCATTCAACTACTCTATGCCTTACTCTGAAGATCAACGTAACCTTACGATAGGTTATGAGCCCCGATAGCCAGAAGTAAAGTAGTACTTAAAGAAGCAGTAGTACTATGATTCTTGATAGTAAGCGTCGAACTGTTTCTTAGTACTAAAAGGGTAGAGATTCAAGTTGCGAGCTTCCGATTAAGGTATAGTATACGCGTATAGTTAGTCAAACTAGCGCGTCTTTCTATAGCAAATACAGTCGCGCAGAGTGCTAGTAGAGAGAGTTCTTTAGCTATCGCACCTACGCTATTATTAGAAGAAGTCGAAGAAGTGTACTCCGATAACTCCAGCTCTATTAAAGAGTCTTTACTATAAGCAAGCCGTATAGTACTCAATACTTATACTCGTATAGTAGTCAAAGTCGACGATTCCGAAATTGTCGTATCTCGAGGTGCAGAGTTTTCCGCGCTAGCGCCGGAAGCTACTACCTAAGTCCCTAGGACTTAAAATATACCCGATTTACCCCCTATAGACGCTAATTCGATGTCCCAGGACTATCTAGAGGAGGATCCGGAAGACCCGGAATCGGAACCTATTACTGCGACTATACTAGAGCCGTATAAACGTAAGAAGATAAGTAGCTCTACGTCTTTGAACTTAGCAGACGGCTATAAGCTTAAGGGAGGAGAGAACTATACGGAATAGAGAGATAAGGTACTAAATATTACTAAAACTAATAGAATTAGCAAGTTTCTTAACGTTAAATCTCGTGACTATATACCTAAAGAGGTAGACGAATAGAACGACGAGGTCGACGATAAAGCTCTTAAGAAGTAGTAAGATTAGGAGTCTAGAGAGAGTCAAATGAAGCTAGTAATCACGCTGAATTGTAAGGCCGGACCTCTCGCGTATATAACTAGTAAAACCACCGTATTAGATATATAGGAGGCCTTATAGGCGCAGTACGAAGGAGGTAGTAATATACTAGTATATAACGCTATATAAGATTATATCAAGCTCTAGTATAATAATTTCAACTCCTTAGAGAAGTTTATTATCGCTTTTAAGCTCTTAATTATTAAATTAGAGACTTTGATAATAGCTCTACTTCCGGTATAGTATCTAATCATATTTATTACCGTAGTTTTAGAGAAGTGGTCTATATAAGCTGAAAGATAACGTTCTCTCTTGAGAGTTTCTTCTAGTAATAACCTAGATACGACTAAGAAGGCTAAATCAGGAGTAACTTTAGTCAGTTTGATCGAAGATATTACTAACGAGGTAAGAGCGAGTGATTCTACTGGAAAGATAGCAGGTTAAGCTCTATATAGTAATAAGTCTATACCTAAGAAAGGAAGCGGCAGAGGAGCTACTAAGCTAGCTAGCAAGGATACTAGGCCGACTTATAAGCATTATAAATAGATATCGCTAAAGTATACTCTAGAGAACTGTTTTGTTATTAATAAACAGAAGAAGAAGGAGTTTAAGGAGAAGTCTAGAAAGAAGTAGATCCCGTATACCGAATAGCTAAAGAAGAAGGAGGGAGAGAGTAAGACTAATAAGACTAATAAGAAGAAGACTAGTAGTAGAAAGAAGAAAGATAACGATTCCGACGATAGTAGTATCTTCGGCGTAGCTCTTTTATTATATTTCCTTACTATTACGGCTTCTATAGCTATATTCTCTTACTATAATAAGTCACGATAGCTCTTCGATACTAGCGCTACAGAGTATATATCTAACGACCTTTCTAAATTTACTTTATATACGCTAAAAGACGACTTACCCTATATGCTTACCGTTAATAGGCTATTACGCCCTACCGGGATTAGAAGTTATATAATTAAGGCGATAAAGACCGACGGTATAGTGCGCATATTAGAGTGCTATAATATATTATATATCTCGCAGTCTCTAGTCTGCTTATACTCCGGTTCTAAATTGAATAAATTAGGAAGTTATTTACGTAGTTCTATTCTCTATATATCTAAGGAGAAGGAGATCTATACAATTAATAAGAATCTATTTATTATTAAAGAAGAGACGACCTCCGGCGCAGGGTATACTAGCCTTCCGGGTTTGAGCTTACCTGCAGCAGTAGAGTAAGCTATAGTCGATATAGAGCTTTAGTACAGATATATATATCACGCTAGCTTTAACGTAGTACGACGCACTTAATCTATAGTTACTAGTATAAAGTTTATAGAGCTTAAGACTAGTAGAACTCGCCTTTACGTATTATATGAGAAAGGCCGACCTATTCGGAAGGTTAATAAGGTATCGGCACGTGTACGACCTACTAGATCGATAGATGAAATCCATATAGATATAGTATACCTTAAACCTAAGGGTCTGAATAGTTACTCTTACGCCTTTATCTTCTTATGCGCTTATTCGACTGGAAAGTGGGCTTTTACTTACGCTAAGAAGTCGGATATATACCTAGCTAATTAAAAGCTAATTAAGTTAGCCGAAATATAATATTACTATAAAATTAAAGTATAAAGATATAACGAGAGTAAGAAGTACTCTCCCTCTCAGATGAAAGAGCTTACCGACTACCTTAGAATATTACTGGAGGAGTCTACTCCGTATACTCTAGAGTAAAATAGAAGAGCTAAACGCTTTATACGTACGATTATTAAGAAAGTACGTATAGTTATAGTAGACTAGAATATACCTAACTATATATAGCCGGAAATTCTACTCGCTTATATATATATCGCTAACTTTACCTCTACTTCTAGAGTAGAAAGGAAGATTCCTTTTAAGTGCTTCTAGGACGATATTAAACTAGGGGTAAACTATACTCCCTCTATTAAGTATCTTCGTGTATTAGGATATCCTATCTTTATACTAATTAATAAGGAGAAGAGAGTCCAGAGCTATAAGGTAGCTCCTAGAGCTAAAAAGGGTATTCTAGTAGGATTTGAAAGTTATAATATCTACAGATACCTAGTTAATAGAAAGGTAGTTCGTACCTCTTATCTACGATTTAATAAAGACGGTTTAGTTATAGAACCTCACGAAGAAGACGCTATAATAGTACCTTAAACTAAGGGTAATAATTCTATCGATACTTTAAGTCAAAATCAAGACGTTAAGGTTACTAGCGCTACTACTCCTGATATAAGTATCATAAGCTAAGACAAGGATTCCGAAGTCGAAATCGATAGTACGGAAGATACCGAGTCTATAGTTAAGGACGAAGTTCTAGTACTAGAGGTCGATATTCCGGAGCAAATTACTATACAAAAGAAGCGTAGTAAGTCTCCTGGATCTAAGAACTATATGCCGGAGTACGTCCCTAGAGCTACACGCTCTAGCTGTAATAATCCGACTCTAATTTCAACGCCTGAAGTAACCCCGGAACTAAATAACAGCTACTCCTATGCTATCTCTCTATTAGAAGAAGTACTAGAGAGTACTAGTTAGTATCGACTCGCCTTTTATATAGCTTAAGAAGAGTCTCTATTCTTAGATAATCCGACTACTTTAGATCAGGCTATAAAGAGAGCTAATTAGCTAGAATAGAAGAAAGCGATTATTAAGGAATACTAATCTCTTAAAGAGAAATCGACTTAGAAGACTATAAGTCGCTCTGATATGCTAAAAGGGTATAGAGTACTAGGTTCTCGTCTAGTTTTCAAGACTAAGAGAGATATAGATAGCAAAATCGATAAATATAAGGTCAGATTTATAGTCTAAGGTTATACGTAACGTTTTAGTCATAATTACAATCAGATGTATACCGGAGTCTATAAATCTTCTACTTAGAAGATAAGCTTAGCAGTTACGGCGGAGTACGACTTAGAAGTCGAATAGTTTAATATAGTAATAGCATTCTTATATAGTAAAGCTAATACCTAGATATACGTTAAATTGCCGCTATTTTATAGATAATTTAGGCGTAGACTTATAGACGATAAATATATACTCTTACTAAAGGCTCTATACGGTCTGAAGTAGTCTCTACGTCTCTAGCAAGAGACTTTACGTAAGGAGTTCGGTATTATCGACTTTATACCTTTATAAACCGATAATTGCGT